>JABSTQ010010463.1:0-411239 GCA_013358835.2 Ixodes persulcatus
AAAATAACAAGCGTCCTAATGCAACTGTTAAATTTTAATCTTTCAATGTGGTACGGTTGGCCGACTCGTAAACAAAACACCCGGGATATGTTTAGCCATGTTTGGCTAAAGGTCTTATCAAGTGTGCACCAGCAACTCCGGTGCATCTGTCTTAACAAGTCCGGAGTTCACTCTAAAAAAGCCCATGCGTCTACTTTCCCGCACAACACTCGGAGAGCCAATCACCGCAGCTACGAAGCAGCTCAGGAATGACGATGCCGTAAGATGTTTAGACCAAAAAACGCAGTCTGAGTTGTGACATTAACCATGCAAGCGTGACGTTTTGCATTGCTTATGCCACAACACAGACTGCGTTTTTTGGTCTAAACAATGTTTCGGCATCGTCATTCGCTGAGCTTCCTTCTTAGGTTTCGGTGATTGGCTCTCCGAGTGTTGTGCGGGAAAGTAGACGCGCGGGCTTTTCATTCGATATTCACTTCAAAAGAACTGTACTATTCACATTTCGAAGGTTGATTGCGGCGTGTTAGCCTCGTTGAGCGCGCTTCTTACCGAACACCGGTGCACTGCGGAGAAGCAATACCCGCGGAAGCGAGCTCAGCGGGTGTTGCTTCTCTGCATTACATCGGTGCTCGGTAAGAGCACACTCAACGGGTAACCTGCCGCGATAAACACTTGGGAAAGTATGAATTTCGAAACTGCGTGCTTGGAAAAAAAAGCCTACATTCAAAGCGGGATGGTGCACGCGTTCCGGCTGTATTGAAAATAAATGGAAACTTTTGGAATGTGTATATCTACATTGTAGGAAAAGTTTCAAAATTAAACTGACTGTTATGCAAGAGTATACGTTAGGCAGAGATGCCCTTACAACCTGCGTTTATCATGCGCGATTCTTACTTTTTTAACTCGAGATTAAAGAAAGAATATTTTTATAGCAAGATTTGTAAATTCACTCAATTGGGTATAGTTGGCCATCTCTAAAGGATTCATTTTATATCAAATCCGTATTTTACTTGCCATCCACGACATCAGACCTTCTGAGGTAACAGTTTATAAATATAAATAGATTAAACTTTGCTAATAAATGAACAAGTAGAACAACCTTCACGAGTTTTGCTGGGTTTCGTCTAAGCATGATGCCACGATGTGAAAAAAACTATTCGATATTCGAATCGAAAATATTCGGCCAAAACCACTATTCGCTTCGAACTCGAAATCCACTATTCGCACAGGAGTAAATTTCATTGTTGCTGGCGAGTTGTTCCCTAGCTTTCCCTACATCCTAAATGGAGTTGCTGGGAGAAATTGCCCCGTCTGAAGCGGGCGATGAGAAAACGAGCGTCTGAGTTTCAAAGAACAAGCCACAATAGGCAGAAAAAGGAATTTTGGGGGAGCTCGGAATCTAGCTTCTATATATAGTGTTGTTCGTTTTCGGGCTTTATATTTTTTTTTTTTTTTTTTTTTTTAATTTGGGGGGTAAAAATCGGGTGCTATTTTTCAAGCTGATAATCGGGGAGAAATCGGGTTTTGGGGGAAACATTCCGAAATTCGGGTTTTTTCGGGTTAAATTTACAAATGTACTATACATTCGTGTTTTTTTTTTTTTGTTCTTTTTTTTTATCGCAGGGTATTACGAGCTTCTTAATCCTAACGTGTTAAAATGAGGGATCTGTTTCAAGCTGGTAATCGTGGGGACATCAGGGTTTTTCAGCTCCGATTGCCGTCGGTCGCTTCAAGGGAAGCACCTCCCATGCAATCCTCCTCTCCCTCAGGTTCAACAAGAACCCCGACCGTTCGAGGGACGGCCGTTTTCGATCAGATATTTCGCTATGGATAAACTGTTAAGTTGTCCCGATCTGTTTACGCGACTGACTGGCTCGGACGTTGTTCGTGAGAAAGGTTGGACGCCAGCGAGATGGCCATGCTACCCGAGAGACCCTGCTGGGCGTCGGCACCTAACAGCGGTCAAAGGGGGTTTGATAGTGACTTTCACAAGCTTCGTGCAGCAGGGCCGAAGCTACGTGGTGTACCAAGGCGGTTCCACCTGCACAGCGGGGTGACAGAAATGTCCCTCCGAGGCCCCAACGCCTATTGTCGCTTTTCCTCAGCCGGCCTCCGTAGAATGTCACGGTGAGTTTAGGCGCGCCCGTTGGGCGGTTGGTTGGGAGTCGTGTAGCGTCCACAGTGCTGCACGCAGCTTGCGAAATGAACTATAGGTCACTGTTGTTCCGAAGTAGGGTAGATAGCGAGTGTGCACAGCAAACTCCGTGCGCCGTAAAAATAAACAGGTTGGTTATGTGGTTTTGGAATTCGGGGAGAAATCGGGTTTAACCCGATTCTCCTGAAACATGTTCGGGGTGTAAAAATCGGGTTGGAGAACTGTTGTTGCGCGCTCTCAAGAGAGGGCGCCACCTCACCGGCGCACGGGGCAGCGAGCAGGCGACTTTATAGGCAACCTGCAATGCTGTTTGGTTTGGTGCCATCTAGCGACTGAAGCAAAAAATATTGGGTACCCCTGGGAGTGGAGGCTGCATTCTTCAAACGTGAGCTATTACTCTGGTGGCGCCGCTTAGCCTAGCGTCTGAAGCAAGAAATACTGGGTATCCCAGGAAGCCGTGATCGCGTAACATGCCAGTATAGTGGAAGCTACGGCCCTTGCGGGCCAATGGGAACATGACTGCGTATCACCGGAGCGCGCCTCTACTCCGAAGAAGTATCAGGCTTTTCGCTGCGTCATGCTCCAATATGTGTGCGTTGAGCTCGTATACGTCGCGCATTTCGAAGCCTTCGGCACCCAATGTGGGGCTTATCGTTCACCCTTTGCCAAGTTCCAACGAGACAGGGTATAACCGCGGGCTCTCACTCTGCTGGCGCCGCCTGGCCGTTGCCGGCTGGCTATAGACCCTTTTCAAAAAATTTCATCTGTTAGCAGCAACGAGCTTGAGTATGACTTAGAGCGGTAAACCGTAACCCAGGGCCTGCAGAGGAAATGGCACCCCCCCCCCCCCCCCCGGTTGTTGCCATCTTGCCCGTTTGCCACATTAGTGATCACGTGACGTCAAGATGGCTGCGCCCAGAGGTGGGCCAGATCAGACTGGCCAGATCACGGTAAGCAGAGCGGCCAGAGCGGCCCCCTGGGGATGCGTTCGAATCTTACTTGAGTAGATCCGCGTTACTCCGGTGGGTCATGTCACGTGACAAGACTGATAGAGTAACTGGACGCGGGTAGGTTTTCGAACTCCAAGGTACAGAACATTTACCCTAGAGTGAGATCAAGTAAATTTTGGACCGCGGCCTTGCTTACCGTAATCTGGCCAATCTGATCTGGCGCACCTATGGACGCAGCCATCTTAAAGTCACGTGATCACTAATGTGGCAAACGGTCAAGATGGCGGCACTTGGGGGGGTGCCATTTTTGGCCGCTGGTTTACCGCTCTAGGTTTACTCAAGCTCGTTGGTTAGCGAACTAAAACTGCCACGTCAAGGCACACTTTACGCGTTTGGTTGGATTAGAAGGCAAAAACCAGTGTTGGGTAAAATACACCTTAAAAGTGCTTCAAGTAAACTACCGTACAAAGTAAATGAGAGGTGATGTACTTCAGGTATAGTAAGTACTCTGGGTGCAATGTACTAAGGAAAGTACTGTAAATACAATGTGCTTTCAAAGTAAAGTACAATTATTTTTAACGCAATATTTTATGATGTTTTGTAACTGGTATGCATTGCCCCAGGGGTAATCAGGGGTGCAAGGGGTGCAAGGCCTATTTCGGAAACGGCTGTGAATATTGGGGAAAGTCAAGTGGCCAGAAAGTAGTCAGAAATGGTGCCAAATTCAGAAGTCCCTCCGACTTCTGAATTTGGCGCCGCTTGCACTGGCTTTTTGCAGCCAAAGGGGTTAAATGTACTAGGAGAGAGCATGACGTCAGACCCGTAGCTTCCGCAAGCAATCCTCTCATAAAGCAGTGCCTTCTCCTTAATGAAAAAAAAAAAGAGTGAGTGTGCAGGCGAGCGGGTGATAATTAATCATAATGTGACACCTGAAATTGTGGTGCGAAAAAGTCAAGGAACTTTCAAGTCGAAGGAAAAGACGAAAGATAATGTCTCAAAGCATATAGTGACGTTCTCCTGTGTTGTCTTTTTCTTCGACTTAAAAGTTTAATTTTTCCGCAACACAGTCTCAACTGCTACGTTATTATTAACTTTGCTATCCTAATATTTGTAACCTCCTCGCTTGCGCTGACCGAGCGAGAAGTATAGCGAGAGTTGGAAAAGCTACGGGAAAGCCGCCCCCAGAACATACGGAGCGATCTGTCGTCCGCTCGCGTTTCTGGTGAGAGTAGAATGTCCCTCCCAGTATTTCTTATTCAAAGTTGACGGAAGGCTTTTTTTTTTTTTGTGATACAAATTTGATGAGACCAAATTTTTTAAATGTACCTTGAAGTCGGGAGTTGTATTTTCCTCGAAAGCACCAGAAAAAAAAAAAACTTTAAGTACATACTCAGAGAATGTACTTCAAGTAAAGTACAAGGTTTCTAAACCTACTTTAAGTAGTACTTTAAATACAATGCCCTTAAAGTACTTCCCAACACTGGCAAAAATACACCCACAGAAAAAGGTAATCAGCGCAGTGACGTTGCACTTTCGACCCTTTTGGATTGGCTCGTCGGCTCCTAGCTTTGTCCGCGCTCCAACGTTCGCTATCGTGTGGAATGATATGCACGTTCCACGATGTCAGTTATTCCGCCATTGTGCAGTGGTTCCGACCTTCTAAAATCGGCACGTGACTTTCGCATAAGGAAGTCGGAACTCTTGGTATGAACGACACAAATAAAATCAAACAGACACAGAAGTACACGAATAGGCAAACAACCTGACGGTTGTTTGTCCATTCGATTTTCGCAGCTGGTAACCTTGCAGATTCACGAATGATAAAGTGCTAGGAAAATGCTTCACAGAACTCTTCCCTTTTGGCATTTCAGGCTGTTTGATTCCGTTCCGGCCCAACCAGGGGCGGATATATCAGATGTTTGTGACACCCCCCCCCCTCCCCTCCCCCCTTTTCCCGCTCTCTATATCCGCCACTAGGTCCGCATTTGAGAACCACTGTATTAGTAAATAGCAGACTGCGCCTAATAGGGCCCGTTCCACCTGTTATTGTGTACAGAGCGCGACACTGTTAGCGCGAACAAGCGATCGCCGGTTTTTCCAGTTTTTCTCTTTAAAATCAAGGGATCTCATCCAAGTAATTATTGTTACGGAAAGAGCTCATTTACTTCTATAATGTAAGCGATACAATTTCGTTCTCGCTAATACTATTTAGAAGTAAAATGTGAAAATGCGCCGATGTCGTGTTCGCGCTAACAGTGTCGCGATGTGTACCTGTGTATGAACCGCTACTTTTCTTATAATTTGTTCGTTTGATTAAACTCATAGAATGAGTTGAAACTGTAAAACTTCAGGTTGTTAGTTTCCTGCCGCGTCCCACGCACAAGCCTTATTGGCTTATGTGGGTACAGAGCTAAATTTATTCAAAAAAGAAAATAAATTGTATTGTATTATTGTATTGTATAGTAAACACCGGGCTGTGGGGACAACAAGCTGGATAAAGCGCCCTCTATAGTTCGATCTCCTGCCCAATACTCCCAATGCCACAAGCACAAGAGCTCGAGGTCGCTGCATTGTAGCGTTCTTCCGGAGGACGAGCACTCGCGCTAGAAATGCACGTCTCAAAACCAGGAGCGCGGGCTCGCTCGCGCTTGTAGCTTTGGCTGTAGTCTCAGCTTAACAGGCGCCTCGTTGTAGCCATCGCAACCGGCGGCGGCCGGAGCGCTTCGGCGGCGTCGTCGCAAAATAGGTCTTGCGGTATTTCGCGCCTTGTTTCTTCGCGACAGTGCGCGTCAGAATCTCTGGGCGGACAATGTGTGCCGGTGGAATCCCAGGAAGCTCTTCAAGCCAAGTGACCCAACATTGATCTGTTCCAATCACTTCTTGCCAGGCTGGACGAAATTGGCGCTTGCCAGCCGACGCTGACCTCTCAACGAAGTAGACGCGTCTGAATCTGAATGCTGTGTTCCTCGCTTGCGGGACGGGACGACTTAAGAAACAACAGCAGATAGTTCATGCGTGAAACGTCTTCAAGCGCCGTCCGATTTATCAGGCCGCTAAAACGGATTGCAGCATACGATCACCAGTTTACGAAGTGTCGATGTGGCTATCGTTACGCTGATGCCGTAGTTGTGCAGATATCGCCGGATATCGCAGACACCAAAACGTGGTGAAGACTGCGGTGCAGACGATACCTGCTCCTTGCGGTGGCCCACCCCGATCCTGCCCGTCGTCGCGTCGGAGGATCACGTGACTGCTCGTACCACGTAACGTTGGTACCAACGTTAATAGGGAGTTTTCGTAGACCGCGCCCTCCGCTAAGCCCTCCGCAACGAGGAAGCCGCTACTGCGCCTGCGCGCCGATAGCCTTGACTGTAGAGTTCCGGGTATCGAAGCGGGTTGCGGAGAGCGTTGCGGGACGGCGAAAACGATCTACGAAAACTCCCTAATATAAGGGAGTTTTCGTAGACCGCGTTTCCCCCTCCGCTAAGCCCTCCGCAACGAAGATGCCGCTACTGCTCCTGCACGCCAATGGCCTTGACTGTAGAGTTCCGGGTATCGTAGCGGGTTGCGGAGAGCGTTGCGAGACGGTGAAAACGATCTACGAAAACTCCCTATAGTCGGTGACAGGTTCAGAGTTAAGGGAAAGCTCCTTCCACCTCTCTCCACTTTTGCATAGCGGAGGCTGTTCGCTCTGCTAAAATAGAGAAAGCAAGAGTCAGTAAGAAAAAAAAAAAGGTTATGGTTACTAGTAATTTTATTACTTCTAAAAGTAATCAAATTACTCTTGAGGTTTTTACCCAATAAAAGTAATCAAATTATTACAAAATATCTCCAAAAGTGATCGATTACAAACAATTTGATTACTTCGAATGATCAAGTACCCTACAAGTCTGATTTCATCTTACCATCAGCGCTGCGTGTTATCGCTGCTTCGATTTTTGGTTGTGAGCGGGGTGCTGAACCAAGACAAAACTGCGCCATTGAATTTCCGCGCTAGAAACAAAACCATTGGTCGTTCGTCGCAGCACGCCTCGACGTCGTGAGATATTTTAAAAGTAATTGAAACGTAACTTGGTAACTTTTTGGGAAGAACCATATAGAATTGTAAACATGTAACTGTATTTCTGACATAATCAGCTAGAGTAACCGTAACTGAATTCATTTTAAGATACTTTTAGAGCTCTGTTTGGGAACATAAACCACCGTAGGCTCCACAGATCTTCAGCAAAACGTGGCTGCAACATGGCACACATAAGGCACGTGGTAGCGATTAATCATTGACCTTAGATCGAGCACTTGAACCCTCTTAAACTTATCTAGCGCTGCTCAATCTTGGAGGAAGATTATAGTTCTAATACTGCTATCAGGCCCCCTTCACGCGGGGAAGTGCACCACGTGGTATTTATCGGTCGCTGTGACAGGGGGCATGGGGTCCGCTCCTCGACAGGATTGACGAAGTCCATGTTCCCATCTCGGCAGAAGCGCGGCTGATGAAACCAGATAACTTCGGGAGCGACGCACGTCCAACGATGTTATCAACTGACAAATATGTGCCTTTTGGACGGCGGCCACGATAAGAAAGACGAGAAGCTCTGGCCAGGATTCAACGGGCAGATTATACGTATCCCGCTGATTCAAATAATAATTTAATAGAATGTAAAAGTGGGCTAGTTGGTGCATTCTACGAAAATAAAAGTGTCAGGGAACGGGACAAGAAATGGGAGACAAACAAAACGCCATTATCAACTTAACTTAAAGGCGGAACACCACAGATATATACTACGCCTTTACTCACAGTGATGACAAAATGTACTAAAATTATTTTTGTGTTAGATGTCATGACGGTGCACTAATAATTTTTGTTTCGCCGGGAAGCCTGATGCTAAAAGCCTCAAAAATCTCTCTTTCGTTTTTTTTTTTTTTTTTTTTTTTTTTTTTTAGACTCTTTGTTTTTACCAGCTCAGGCTGGCAACAACATTTGTGGCAGTGCACCACCAAGTGGCCTGACGGTGTTCGCTTTTTTGAAATGTCATGCTATCTTGCTCTTTCATTCAGGCACCTGCCGGTTTGGCCAATGTAAACACGCACACACGTTGTCGGAATTTGCTAACATGCCGCTTCTTGCATGCGTAACTCGCTTTTTTTTGGTTTTGATCCTTGGGCAATAGCCAGCCGACAACAGCCAGGCGGTGCCAGCAGAGTGAGCCCACGCGGTTATACGGTTATACCGTGTCTCTCGTTGGAACTTGGCAAAGGGTGAACGATAAGCAACACATTGCGTGCCGACGGCTTCGATATGCGCTACGTATGGGCGTTTGCATCGTCAAAAATGCTGAGTCACTGAGCTGTGGACGCATGCGCAGGGTCTGATCTACCGCACAGCAGATCAACAGCGCATGCTCAGAAGGCGTTCCACAGCCCAGCAGACAAAGATGGCAGCGCGCAGAAGGCGGTTTTTGCTGGTCTATACACCTTTTCCACAAGGGCGCAGCCATCCTCAATGTCGTCACTTCTGGTATGCGGTAACACATCGTTTTGATCTCTTCACGCCGCTGGAGGGTATTTATAAAAAATGCGTGATTGTCACGCATTCTTGTTTTCTCTCACCTATATTTTATCGCATATTCCAGGTTGAAATGTTTTATTTTTTTGTCCGGCATACCAGATACGGAACCCACGAGACCGAAAATGACAGGAAAACAGAAAACGTCAATAGGAGCAAAACGCACACATATTAAAGCATGACGAAGCGAAAAGCCTGATGCTTCTCCGCAGTAAAAGCGCACTCCGGTGATACGTAGTCACGTTCTGATGGGCCCGCCAAGCAGGGGTTTCCCCAAGAACTGAAATTAAGGGGGGTGGGGGTTAAATTTTTAGGGAAGGGGGGGGGGGGGGGGGGCGTTGAGAATGGAGGAGTCGTTGCGAATTAAGGTGGTGCCTTCAGAAAAACAAGGGGGGAGGGGGGCGTGTACACCGCCCATTGGGGGGGTGTAGAGAAATCACTGCCGCCAAGGTCGTAGCCTCTGCCGTACTGGCATGTTATGCGATCACGGCTTCCTGACCTACCCAGTATTTCTTGCTTCAGACACTAGGCTAAGCGGCGCCACCAGATTAATAGCTCACGTTTGAACAATGCAGCCGCCACTCCCAGGCATACCCAATGTTTCTTGCTTCAGACGCTAGATAGCGCCAACCCAAACTGCATTGCAAGTTGCCTATTAGGCTTAAAAGTTTACTAAGGGCTGAGAACACAACTTACTCATCGAAATGAATGGCTACTTTCTTAAAATTGTGGGAGGGCCTATGAATTTAGGGATGATTGCGACTCTGTTTTTATTTTGGGCAGGAGCAGCATGATCGGTCTTTTTTAGCTTCGTCCCAAGGCTATCGGCAATATCCACCAAGAGACGATCTGGGTACTTAAACGCGAAAGAATCAAACGCGGAGGACAAGCACAGGACAACCACGTTCTTTGAAAGAACGTGGTTGTCCTGTGCTTGTCCTCCGTGTTTTATTCTCTCGCGTTTAAGTATTCATGTTCAACTCGCTCGCTTTTACCAGATCTGGATAGCCCGCTGTTCTTAAGGCGGAACTCCATGGAGCGAATGTGCCGCGAAGATCCGACGAACTTGGCCCGGCGGCGCGTTCGCTTTGCGCACGGCGCAACAGTCACTCTTCTAATGTCACGCACAGAGCGAATGCCGCCGGGCGAAATTCGTCGCTTTTACGCTCCATGGACTCCATCCTTAGACGGTTGATCTGTCCCTGAAAGCTAGAATCGGCGGCATGATGGCAATATTCGTTTAGAGCGGATAGCAACAGGACAGACGCTATTCCTCTTTTTTTTTTTTTTTACAAACTTTGAGTAACCTGAGTTCGAAGGGAAGATTACCTTTTTTTTTTTTTTACCTTGGATAGTATGCCCAACACACATGGTCTTTTAAAAAATTCAAATTTAAATCTAGGAACTTCACTTTTCCAGATGCCTCCTCCTGGTGCGGGAACGTCAGAACCTGTGCGTTCTTCATAAGACTGCCATCACACTCGTGATACTCTCTTCATTCAAACCCTGAAGAGGCGGAACAAGAACAAGAAAATCATCCAGGAATGGATGGATGGTAATGGCTATACCCTTTGTAACGGGCGGCAGCTTGCGCCACCTATCCTCACATTTCGTCATCCCTTTTCTTTTAAATTTGTATAAATTTTGTTTTAACACAACCCTCCCCCCCCCCCCCTTTAAAGTGTTTCCATTGCTTATTTTTATCTGTATTTTTACCCCTACTTAGATCTTTTCCGCCAGTCTTCCAACCTCCTCTTAGATACTGCAATTCATTCGTCCATATCCATGTCTGCGAATCCCAGTGCCTCCTCCAAATCAGGGACTCGAACCGAAAAATATAACGTTTTGGTTACGGTTACCGATTCCTGTACATATAGGTTTCGTTCCGGTTTTTTACGGTTTTCATTTTCACGGTTTCGGTTACCGGTTGCATGTTCCTAAAAACCGTTTTTTTTTCGTTTTTTCCAATACTTTGTTTTATTGGAATGCTAGCAGTCGTTTTATAATAAATGGTTTACACTAGTCCCAGATACCAACAACAGGAAAAAAATTGGTTGTGGGTATCTTTATACCGCCTTGAAGTTAGACTGCCTTCAACGAGCGACTTGTCTCTCATGAGCAATTTAGCCAGTGCTGTACAACCACTAGCCTGGGGTCTTTAACGTGCACCACGCAGCATAGTGAGCTTTCGCTCCATGTGCTCCTAGCTGGTGTGCGACCACTCGGCCACCGATCCCCCTCAATCAACCGGACATTCACAATAACAAGAACTTAAAAACGTCTTAGTACTTCTAATTGGTCAAAAGTTGCACACGTTTCCAGCTCCAACACTTGTTCACTACACTACGCTGTATTCGCTCGCTCTTTTCACCCTCTGCTTCAAAAAACAAAAAAAAAGGGGGAAAAAGACGCAAAAAATGAAAAGAAAGTGCGGGCGCAAAAAGGTAAGATATCTCTCTATAATAATAATAATAATAATAATAATAATAATAATAATAATAATAATAATAATAATAATAATAATAATAATAATAATAATAATAATAATAATAATAATATAATAATAATAATAATAATAATAATTATTATTTTATTTACGCTGGATGTATTCGGGACGGCACTAGGCAGGTTCGTCGAAGCCAGCAGGGGCTTGTAGGACTGAACCTAAGTAGCAGTGGTAAATAATAGAGTTTCGGAAAATAATAAAAGAAAGCAGAAAAACACCACATGGTTTCTTCAGTTGTGAAAACTACACAAAAATGTCAGTCAGAAAGTTATGTCAGAGTCAAGGAAAAAATATACAATACCAATATAAGCTATTTTTCTAGGAGAAGAAAAAAAAAGGAGGTATGGCTAAGTTCCAGTCGTATAGTATAAGAAGTTGATGATAGAAGGAGTCATACACATGCACACACACGCAGATACGCGCACACACAAGTACACAGACATTACTGCATTACACTACACAAATAATGTTGACTCGAAGAAAGATTCATCTGAGGAAGCAACACCAATTATGACGAAACCAAAAAATGAGATATTATAAGGCCTCTTCATCGATGGAAAGTGTGCGGAATAATAATAATAATAATAATAATAATAATAATAATAATAATAATAATAATAATAATAATAATAATAATAATAATAAATTTATTGACCCATTCAGACGAGAGAAGTAGGATGTGAATACGGGTACATCAAAGCCAATAAAGGCTTGTGTGATGACACCCTAAAAAAAAGGACATGTGTGTCTGCCTAGGTACAAAATAAAGTAAAATTCACACACAAAAAATAACATTTAAACTAGCACACAACTAGTATGTCACAAACATTCTATACACACATCATGAACAGGCAGTTAACTAGTGTCCAAATTTAAGCACTTGAGTTCTTGTTTCAGCGTCTTCAATGATGTAACTTGGTAAATAGAGTCCGGGAGGGCGTTGAACAGAAACGGGACATAGTACTCCCGCATACATTTGCCATATCGAGTGGAACAAAGCTTCACTTCGAAACGAGAGGTGCGACGCAATGTGCGGGATGGAATAACTGGTGTTTTGAAATCGCTGTTCCAAAAGTACCGACGCACAACAGTCTGAATAAACAGAGAACGAAAATTCGGTAGTTTAAGGCTTTTAAAGATGTCAGCAGTGTTAGACAGATCCGTATTATATGCAACACTTGTTAATATACCTTTAAGTAAAATATTAATTTTCTCTTGCCACCGTCCTGAACAGTTACCGAACACCGTTACACCATAACGAAGTATACTGTAAGCAAGCGCGTGCACAATAAGAAATCGAATACCGACAGGCAGAAAAACTCGACTGTTAAAGAGCATACAGGCAATAGATCGCAGTTTACCACAAAGGTAAGACATGTGTGAGTTCCATGACATATCATAATCAAAATATACGCCTAGGTATTTTACATGGTCAACTGATTCGATGGATACACAATTACAAGGATTGCAGCTTGATGCATGGAGAAAGAACTGCACATTACCCTGATGTTTTTTTAGGGGGTTGTGGAAACAGACAAGTTTTGTTTTAGAACTGTTAATGTCTAGAAGGTTGTTCGTAAACCAATCCATTAAATGCGTGGAGTTGGCCTGGAGTATGTTGAGCGAATCAGAGAAATCAATATGACGCGCGACAAGGAGGGTATCGTCGGCATATTGGTAAATTTTGCATTCATTTATAACATGGGCCATGTCGTTCACGAAAATATTAAAGAGCAAAGGTGAAAGAATAGAACCCTGAGGGACTCCCGCCTTTAAAGATATAAGAGAGCTTTTAAAGTCTCCGATTACTACACGTTGGGCACGATCAGATAGGAAGCTTTCTAGTAAGGAAAAAAACAGACCGCGAAACCCTAAATTTTGTAATTTTCTTAGAAGCAATTGATGGCTAACAGTATCAAAGGCTTTAGATACATCAAGAAATAGAGCACAAGCGAACATATTTTTTTCAAATGTTGAGTACAAATAATCAGAGAAGTCATCCAGAGCTGGTTGGGTTCCTCGTCCAGCGATAAAGCCGTATTGAGTGGACGTGAAGATATCATGCTTATTAATAAAACTGCTCATCGATTGAAATATGTGTTTTTCAAGTAATTGTCCTATAATTGGCAATATAGATATAGGGCGATAGTTTTCAACTTTAGATCGTATTCCTCCTTTAAAAAGAGGTCTTACCATGGCTACTTTGAGGCCAGTGGGTATGGTACCCCTCGTAATGAAACCATTTAGCATAACTAAAAGAACATTCTTAATCTTCGTGAAGTTTCTTTGGAGGTCATACGTGCGAATGCCATCAACCCCGGGTGACTTGTTAGCTTTGAAACCAAACAGAAGAGAACGGAGATCTGTGTCCTCTATAGTGGGAAGAAACGCTGATGTTAATGATGTGTTATGCAAAGTGCAAGAGTGGTCATTATTGTTTCGGCTCACACCAGAGTACGTAGCAAAGAAGTTGTTGAACGCTTCAGCTAAGGATGATGACAGTGCGCCGAAATTGTTTTTGATAGTGTGGTCAATAGATTGCGTAGTACCAGTGCATCGGAATTGATTAATTAATGACCATGTTTTAAAGGAGCTACGCTTGGCTTCTTCAAATTTTGATTTGAAATACTGTCTTTTTGCGCAGCGAATTATCGCGTTCACTTTGTTTCTAGCTTGCCTAAATTCATTCCTCAGGTTTATGTTATTTGGAGACTTTCGACACCGACTCCACAAGATATCCTTTTCCTTAATTTTTTCCAATATACTAAAGTTGAGCCATTTGTGTTGTAGTCTGCGCTTTTTCAAAATAACAGTACGTTTAGCCGCTTCAGTTAAAGAGTTAAAAACCTGCACAAACCGTGGATAAATATTATCGCTGTTGACAGAGCCCAGGAAGCCATCCCAGTCATATGAGGCAATTGATTTGTCCAGCGACACAATATCAATGATTTTGACCTGTTTAGAAATTTTAGGTTCAGGAGCTGACGCTGAGTTGTGTGTTACTCGACAACCAACAAAGTAGTGATCTGCAAGTTTTGAATGAATCACAGCGCTATCCACCCGGGAGCTTGGCGCTCGTATGCATATATGGTCGATACAGGAAGAGACTAGTTTAGTGCCTAAGATTTCTTCTCTCGTTGGGGCAGTAATTACACATTCTAAACCAGAGGTGGACAAAATGTTTAAGTAGTCACATACGATGGTATTACTTGTGTTTAGTGTATCTATATTAAAATCACCCACTAAACAGAGGTGATGAATACACGATAACGTTGAGAGAGTCAGTTCTAGCTGACTCAGAAATAACCTAGCGTTTTCTGAGGGAGGCCTATAGAAACATAATAGAGAGAGCGAAAGATTGGAATAATCTAGTTTGAGGGCCAAGGATTCGGCGTGAGAAAATACTAAATCTAGGGTAGAGACTTGCCATCTTTGGTGCACGTAAGCTACAATGCCACCTCCACTGCGGGTTGGTCTTAGAGAAAAAAAGGTATTGTAATCTTTGATGGTGTATTGGCAAAGCATAGATTCAGGAATATTAGTTTCAGTGAAAATAAAAGCATCGACGTAAGACATCAAATCCCGGGAAATTAATAAAAAATAATCCCAGTATTTGCGGAGGCTCCGAATGTTAACATGTAAACAGACAAAAGTTGTTCCATTCGGTTTTCCTAGGAATGTATGAAATGCCGTTAAGTTACTAACAGTTGAAAAGTTAGCGTTCATGATCTAAACGATCTTTTCGATGTCCGCCACGGAATTAATCCGTAACAGAGGTGAGCCTTCAGCTTTCCTTGCGTAGATTTGTGCATTTTTTGTCCAAATGTACCTGTAGTGCATCTCCTTTCCCCTGCTTCTTGCAATCCAGAACAACTCACGGTTAGCACGGGTGAGGTTATCGTTGAAAAACAGCTTGGAAAGAGCGCCGTCACGGTTGAGGTCTCTCAGTCGTCCACGACAACCCATCCACTGCTCCTTTAGATCGACCGAAGCAAAGCTTACCAGGAGCGGAGGGACACCATCAGGCTTGTCCTTCTTGTTGGGCAGACGCCGGATGGAAAGGACGTCGGATGTTCGGAACTGAGGGAGGACCGATCTTGGAGGCTAGGTCACAAAGAACCTTGCCCAGGTTTTCCTTTGGAGTGAATGGTACTCCCTGGATTCTCCATATTAGGTAACCGGTGCTGTTGGTCACGATCATTTAGTTCAGCTTTAAGCTGGAGGATGGTGTTGGCCTGCTCTCTAACAGTAGCCTGTAGCGCTCCGATTTCGCCACCCATTCCCTCTGTCGCTTCTTTTTGAGCTTTGGCTTCAGCTATTACAGAGTCATATTGCGCACTGAGGAATTTAACGGAATCTTCAACGTCTTGGACGGTAGTCCGCAGCCAATCTACCTTAGGTTTCAGAGCCAACAGTGCGTCGACTTTTTCAGGAAGTGTTAAAAGCGTGTCTACACTTTCTTTTAAGCACAGCAGCCTGTCTAGCTTTTCGTTGACAGAAGCCAGTTGTGCCGAGAAACAGTTGGGGTCCTCTTGGAAGGTGACATCCCCACTTCCTGAGCCAGCACGGCTGTCTTTGCTACGGCAGGTCTTGCAGCGCCATTTCTCACGCTTCGATGCTCCCATCGTCAGTGAAGGTAGCCTCTGCGATGCCGGCGCATTGCCCCAAATGTAAGGCGCTGTGGCAATCCACGCATGTCATAAACCTACCATCTGCCGACACACTCGCACCACACACACACCGCAGGTGAGGGGTGGGGACATGTTGAGGCAGCAGGAAGTTATTCCATAGATGGCAACGAGAGGAAAGAGGAAACAGGGGAAAAGCAGGGCCAATAGGTGAGACGTTCAACTCACCGTCTAGAGTCTAGACCGTTGCGTCAAGGGAGCCATGATATTGGACGGGTGATACAAAGCCAGGTAGGGTGGTCCCGCCGAGGGCAATAAAGGCGGCGGTGACTCGGTTTGGATCAAGAATCGGTCCCGCGATGTCGCCAGGGCTTATAATTGCTGTCTAGATTCCTTGGTGGCGTTGGATAAGTTTAACTGATACTTTTACCGAAAATTTGGAGAGCCATAGAAAGAACGGGTGATCTCGGTGACTTCGTCGTCGTCCAATAATAATCAATCAATCAATCAATCAATCAATATTTATTTGGTGCCCAGGAACGACCTGACGGTCTTGGTGCTGGCGCACCCCAACTACAAAATAAAACACAAAATATTACACAAGATACGTAACACAAGAAGCGAAACATTTAAATACACACAGGAAAGGGAAGACTTCAATGCATAACACAAATTGGCAACGCACAGGAGCTCGCGCAACGCGCAGTCGTACATCGCCCAAAGTGGATGGCAGGCATCGATTGAGAAATTAAGAGGAAAAGACTAAGGTTGAACACATTCAAATAGGAATAACTACGAAGATGAACAGTGAATTCCGATCGTAGACACTGCGACGATGAAGCAAAAAAAAAAAAAAAAATTGGGAACAAACGTTGATCAAAAACTGGATTGACGACGCCACGATGCGGAAGCTTAGAACAAGGCAAGAGAATATAAAGTCTATGATTTGTGAGGTCAGCTCACATCGAACTAGAACAATGTTCGAAGCGAGAGGTGAAACGCCTGAAAGCAAGAGTCAAAAATATCTAATTTCTCTGTATGCACGTTGTACAGTTCTGACGACCTAACGAGGGGGCATTGCTTGTTAAGGTTATTGGTCGTATAGAAAGGTGATCTGAGTCTTGCATTCACACGTGGAATTCTCAAATTCAAAGCAGACAAAAGCGTCGAGGAGTCAATCAGTCCGTGTAAGACCTTGTACAGAAACAAAATGTCAGCCTTTTCGCGGCGCTGGCAAAGGCTCAGTATATTTACTCGCCTCAACTCAGCTTCATAGCCCGAAAGATGCTCGTTCACAGCAAGATAACGGTACTTAAAAATGGAGATAAATTTTTGTTGTACACGCTCTATTCTTGATGAATTCGTAGAACAAATTCCGTTCCACACAACGGACCCATATTCCAGCTGCGAACGGCACAACGCGCAGTAGAGCGTAAGAAAGGCAGAAGGGTTGGAGAATTCTCTGGTCAGGCGGCATGAAACTCCCAACATGCGCAATGACGTGCAGACTACCTTTGTCACATGATGATCGAAACGCAGGCTAGAATCGAATATGACGCCGAGATCTCTGATTTGGGAGACGCGAGACAGTAAATCTCCATGAATACGATAGGGGTAGCATACAAGTTGTGATTTTCGTGAAAGGGTCATAACTTTAGTTTTAGTGCGATTTAGGAAAGCTTCTTACGTTTACACCAATCGTTGAACGAGTTCGCGTCGTTCTGGAGTTTAATGCAGTCGTCAACAGTTCGTATTTCCCGGTATATTTTGGTGTCGTCTGCGTACTGCAAACAAAAAGAATCAGACACGACATGTTGGACGTCATTGACGAATATGGAAAATAGAAGGGGGCCTAGAATGGACCCTTGAGGTACGCCTGAGATTATCTTGAAGGTTGCGGAAGTAAAGTTATTGACGCGGACATAGCCTTCTCTGTTTAACAAGTAGTTCTTGAACCATGCGAGAACCTGTCCGCAAACACCGTAATAAGAAAGCTTCGACAACAACAATTTGTGGTCGACAAGATCGAAGGCCTTACTTAGGTCAAAGTACACTACATCGAGTTGACCCCTGTTGCAAACAACGTGGGAGGCAGTTGACATAAAAGTGACCAGATTAGTGGTCGTAGACCTGCCGTAAACGAAGCCATGCTGGCTAGGAGCTATTAGGTTTTTAAATGAAAATGATAAGTGTTTGTGGACGACCATTTCAAAAAGCTTAGACAAGGAAGACAGAAGAGAAATAGGCCTATAATTAGAGATGTCTTCACTTTTACCGGACTTATATACAGGAACAATTACTGCAAGTTTCCAGGCTTCTGGAAAAACAGCAGATTTCAAGGAGGTATTAAATATCTTGCAAATTACAGGAATAAATATATCATGATAAGCTTTAATTAAGGCAGATGGTATTCCATCATGACCTGTTGAGAGTTTTGGTTTCATTTTCTTGATACATTCCTCAACAACTTGTTCGTCGGCGGTGACCGTGCTTAGCACATTGTCGGATCCAGCCGCGGGAGGAACATAAGCGCAGGAATCGTCGGAATCTGTGTACACCGACTTAAAGTGCCGAGCAAACATTTCAGATACGTCCCCCGAGCCCGCGCCGTCCAGTACAATGGACTTCGGTCTGTCGGCTTTCGAGGAGCGTGAGCTGACGTATTGCCAAAACTTCTTTGGATTGCGGGTTAAATCCGACTCCACTGTTTTTCTGTGTTTAAGGCGATCACGATTTAATATTGTTTTGCATTCGCTGCGGCGACATTTGAATTCGAGTTCCCACTTAGGGAGACCACTCTTCTTCCACTTTCGGTGGGCAAAGGATTTTCTTTTTAACAGTGACCTCAACTCGGCAGAAAACCAGTGCGGGAATTTATGCTTTTGGCATTTCTTCTTCAGGGGAATGTACGTATCTATACCGTCCCGGATAATTCGGGTGAAGTTTTCGACTTGATTATTTACGCAGTGGCTTTCCATAATGGAGCACCAGTTTACATCCGAGAAGTAACGATACAGACCTACATAATCACCCGCGGCAAAGTTGTACATTTTTTCAGAAGGCCGGTCGTCACTTGTGGGCATTTTAGGCCTGAAATGACACGGTACGTAACGTTCAACGCTGGATGATGTTTGTCTAAAGGTACCATAGGTAGTTCGCTTTTTGTAACGCTTAATTCATCCATGTCAGAAAAGCACAAGTCAAGAGTGTTGCCTAAGTGATTGTGAGTGGCGTTGTGCTGCGTAAGGCCTAGAAAAGTAGTAAAGTTAATGAGCATATTGCACTTTTGTGATATGTAAAAGTTGGTGTTCGAGATGTGAAGATTATCCCAGTTGATCCCAGGCGCATTGAAGTCGCCTAAAATCAAGCACCTAGCGGAGGTTTGCTCGTTGACTACTCTTTCTATACCACTAAGACAGGCGCTAAATTCGCCCGGAGCGATCTGCGGAGCCAAGTAGAAAACACCAATAAGTACGCGTTCCCGGCGGTTACAACGAACTTCAACCCAAAGAGACTCGGGGTGCGTCTCCAGATCCGAACGTCGAACAGACTCGAGGCTGCTGTTAACGGCAATTAGGACGCCGCCCCCAATTTGCTTTGCACCAGGTCCTTCCCGGTCGCGACGATGCACCACGAAATTAGGAGGAAAATAATCAGAGGAAGAAATATCTGGGCATAGCCACGTCTCGGTGATTGAATAAATGGAAAAGTCAGAAGATAAAACGCTTTCAAAAAATGTGTCGGCTTTCGTCCTTAGGCCTCGAACATTTTGATAATAAATTTCCAAGCTACTTGATCTGTGTCGCGCTGTCATTTAAGTCGCCAGGGTTGAATAAAAGGTCATCGCGCAAGCGGCCCCTGAAGGGCTTAAATAAGCAGGACCTGGGCCAAGTGGCGGGGTTGGTGAGTGATCCGAACGCCTCGGCTTCAACAGAAACATAAAAATACGCATACATATCAAATCGAGTCTTGAACCTGGAGCACTGGACACTTTAAACACCGACGGAGGCCAAATGCTCCGTGATGTTCGCTGCGGTGGTCTCCGGAGAGAGCTTCGTTGCGAAGAGGGCCTTTCGGCGTTGCGACGACGGGACGACAGTGAGCCGGCTGATTTCAGATGATCCGATTAGAGCAACGGGCTTGGTTTGCAGACGCGAAGCCTTGATTTCGACCGGGCGTGCGAGCAGGATCGCACTGCCCTCCGACGGCTCGGCCAGGGGTAGGGTCGGACAGCTGGCTGTCGCTTCAGAAGAAGCCATAGAAGAAGAAGGAGGGCTCACATGCGACGACACAACAGGGGGCGATGGCGTCCCACCCCGGAGGCCAGCTGGGACACTGCGGCACTGGGCGACTGCGGCGTAAGACGGAGCCCCGGCGGCCCTCTTCAGGTCGGCAATTTCCGCGCGGCAGACACTTACTCAGCGCGCAGGGAGCGGAGCAGCGCAGCCTGTTGTCCAGATGATTTAGCGACTTCGGCTTTAAGCCGCCTGTTGTCCTCGTTGAGGCAGGCCACCTGGTCAGTTAGGAACGAAATTCCCTCCAGCCTCTAATTCGGCATTAGAGGGAATTGTAAATGTCTTTCATTTTTTGTTAATTTGAATATAACTGATAGTTTAGATGGGTGAATCTCTCTCTCTGCATGCTGCCATTGTCATTTCATTTTTGAGCCTCGGACATTGTGATCAGCTAAAGCCTCGTAGACGTCTGGTATAGTCAGGTGCGTCATCTTTACTGGCCGGCGGCGAAAACTTAGTGTTCTTCGTGCTTTTTCTATTCTATTATATATATATATACTGGTTTTGAAACGTTAACATAATCTGGGTCTGTTTTCGTTTTCATCCAATTTCTGTTTTAAGAAGGGGGCGCATAAGGTTCTATAAAATAGGCCTACATGTTCGGATTGTATTCGAATATCGATAACTGAAGTTCCTTCGAATAGGTTCTGTACTTCAGCTTTCTTCGTAATGCGCATTAGGGGCTTTTTAAAACTAAAACAACATTTATGTAATTTCCCTTAGAAAAAGCTTGCTGCACTTCAAAATGTACCACAACATAGTATGTTCCGTTATTTGTTTGTACCATCGTTCGACTATAACTCTTAACTTAACTTTTGAATTGGGGAGGGAATTATTTTATGGCTCTGAATAGATGCATCAGATGGTGCCTGCCGCCTCATATATTCCTTGGTGAGTTCGCGTTGAATTCCAATTAAGCGAGTTAGTCACGTGGTTCAGTGGTCAGTGCAAAGCCGGTCTGACTCGTAAACATCCATTTCTAAATGAAAGACGATGGCTGCGGGCGGCGCAAGTAAAAATGGAAGGCCACAGTTCTAACGCTTTGTGTCGTAAGTCAACAGATGTTTTTCGCGAGAGTTACGTGTTGAGTTTCCATCTTCTCCGAACTGCGTTGTACCGGCGCCTGACGGCAAACCTTGGAAATGTCAACAAATTGTGCGTTGTGAATTAAGGACCTTGGACAGAATATGGCAACCTTCCTATTTAGTGGTAAAAGAGAAGCTTGACAAAACGGCTCTACAAAGTCCGAAAGAAAAAAAAAACACAAAAGGTGAACGGGTTACACTGCGTTGTTTTTGCCTGCTTGGCAAAAAAGGAGCAACTTGCCCTTTGTGCAAAACCACAGCTCTAGTCGAGACCAAGGCGAGGTTGTCGTTATAAGTGTTAGTTTTAGGTGCCTAAATGATGTTACTCTTTGCTAAAGACAAGAGGTAACGAAGATTCACGGAAACTAAGTCGTTACTTAGCTAACAAAATAAGGGACGAGTTATCATAATAATGAAAAAGCTAAAGTTTGCGCGTTATATACATATACAAAGCTGCTGCATAATATTGTCGATGGATATCATATAATAGGACGAACCTATCATTCGTGTGGGTAATAGAAGCACGCGGGAAGAAATTCATCGCGTCTTGCACATCGTTCTCGTCTTCCGTCTTGCAGCCTCCGTGGTTTCTGGTTATGTAAATACGTCAGCATCAAATACGGTATGACGAAAGCGGGATTAATGTCTCTATCAATCACGTGCTTGGGCGGACTTGGTGCTTCGATCGCCGTTCGAGTGAAGACACCAATTTAAGCTGACCGAATCGTACATTGTTTTCACGATAACAGATGTTTACATGAATGTGATTATTTGTCGTGCCAGGTAATTAGAACAATAGATTAATACTTTCAAGAGTCTTCCATCTGTTGGAAGATGCGGAATCTCTGCACGTGCTTGGAATAAAACGGTAACGTCGCTGCCTACTTTCTGCGTTTGGTTCGATTGGAAGGCAATGACGCGCGCA
This sequence comes from Ixodes persulcatus, assembly GCA_013358835.2. Classification (NCBI taxonomy): domain Eukaryota; kingdom Metazoa; phylum Arthropoda; class Arachnida; order Ixodida; family Ixodidae; genus Ixodes; species Ixodes persulcatus. Next base: position 22,108 of record JABSTQ010010463.1, read on the forward strand.
TACAGAGAAAGGGGGAAACGTAGTAACGTTCCGCTTCCGCGCTATTTGATTGGCTCCTCGGCTCCTATAGGCTCCAAGCGTTGGCTACGCTAGGTGGAACGAAGTGTAGAGCTACTACCACGCTCTTCAGATGAGCTATGCTGTTCTAGAAACTTCGGCGGTTTCCGGCAAGGTTATCACCACAAGCGGCTCTGACGCAATTAGTAAAAAAAAAGTAAAAAGAGATTATTTGTTTTAAGACAAAACAAACTAATGTTTGTTTTTTTGTTGTTGTTTTTTTAAACAAATGTGGCAGCTTTAATGTGGCGTTTCAATTATTTTGTAATAATATTGCCCCTATGCTTGAAGTATAGATGGCGTTTGTAATCGTCCATCTTTTCAATGCGTCTGTGGGGGTTTCTCTGAGAGATTGGATGCATCCAGCGACTTTGTCCACGGTAGCTTCTCCGAACGCACGTAAATAATTTAGGTTCTTCGAGTGATGGAATTGGTCTTTTTAATTCCTAACGCCGGCGGTTCTCCTCTGGTGCTTCGATTTGTCCCGAAGGAAAGCTTTCCCATGGTGTGACGAAAATATTCCAATGCAGCTAATCTAAGGACCGTGGTACTATACTAATTGCATTTCATCGCCTTCTTGCGTAGTTATTTGCAAGTTTCGCAGTGTCGCTTCTTCTGCCATAGTGCTGACGTTCCGCGCGCCTTCTAAGAATCGCGTGGTGACCACGGTGCAAAAAACATTTAGGTGATGACTCTGTCTGACGCGGCGACCGCATTATGTTCGGCGCACCGAGCGCTTCACTCGCACGGGGATAGATGGCGCCCAAATATGGGGTCCCTCCCAAACCGACCGCTCCGGTTGTTTCTCTCAGCGGTGGTCCCGCATTCCCTCGCTCACCACTTCTTGTTGTACCTCACCGCCGCCACGCCGCCACCAAGTCGCCAGAGTCCGTAAATCTGTGTTCTCTTCCTTCTTCTTCTTCGGGCTAAGGTTCACCTTCGTGCACGATGGTGGCACCTGTGATCGACACAGCACCAAAGCAAAACACGAGGCCAGCCACTGCCCGCGCACCACGATACCGCGAAAATGCGAGCACGCTACGCTGCAGACACCGTGACCACCGAGGAGGGACCTGATACCACAGCGCCCTCCGCGGCGGCGCGTAACTAACTACTCCTGGTTCGAGGCTAGCTCCGAATACGATCTGGGCGCTCGCTCCCCGCGGGAAGAGCGGCTAGAGTCATCACCTAAATGTGTTTCTTCCACCGTGGTCGTGACTCTCTATTGCATTACCTACAAGCAGACAATGTTTTTCTTCAGTGGTGTAATGCATGCTCTCGGCTACTGAATCGCGCCTTGTTTGTGCCAGTGCTCAAAACTAGCGCGTACGAAACACTTTCTGGTTAATCTTGCCGGTCATATATGGATTGCATGCAAGTGTTCAGATATCATCCCTAAAAGGTCTTCTTTTATCTGGCAGTAGTTATTGTTTCGTTCAACGCTCTGGACAAAAGATATTAGTGTGTTTGCTTTCCTACGGAGCACTCCAAGAGCCAATCGGTGCAATTTAAAGAGGGTAGTCGGTGAATGGGGAGGCAACTAGAATAGACGACCTAAAAATGAAGTCTCTCATATGAGCACACTGTAAGCATGTCAAAAGCCGTGTTCAGTGTCACATTGCGCTGCCGTGTTAATGTCACATTCACTAAAAAAACTTTTTTCTTTTTTAGCGTAGAGGTTGGTTATTTCTCCGAGATCTTTGCGGGAAAGCTAATAGGTGGGCATTTGTATTGATCGTAGCCGTTCTTGCGTTCTTCAGCTAACTTTGTGGCGCATTTTATAATCAGGTCCATCGTGTAACACTCAGAAGCCAATCAGAGTTGCAATTTCTTAATTACCTTGGCATTGAATCTGCCTCGTTAGTTACTGACAAGTTACGTTGGCGATCCTGGCGACGACCTGTTACGAGACCCGCAACTAGATTGAGTTTGTCCGAAGGTCCGGATTCCTGTTGGTTGTAGGATGATGATGGGAAAAAATGGACCTAGAGTCCGTACGCGGTTTTCGGAAGACGAACCACATGATACATTTTTTTTTTTTTTTCCCCGCACGGAAACCGCAATGCTTTACGTTTTCTCGCGCCGAGCCGTCCAAAGATCGGAGGCTCCGTCCGAAAGATATCTGCTGCTCCAGATCGCTCGTATCGTTTCCGATTTTCGCAAAAGTCTTGCTACCCCCCGAATTTCGTTTACGGTTTCCTCAGTATATTCGGTCGTTTTCCGCATGATGTGTTCCAGCCTTAAGACCGTTTTGTGTTTTCTTTTTTCTTTCTTTCCCACTTCGTGGCTTTTGCTGTTGTGACATTAGTACATTAATTATTGTGTGTTGGTTACTGGCGAATCCAAGACCTAAGAGGAGTAGAGTCCATACTTATTCATCGATGCTTGTTATCCCCCCAAAAGCCATAGCAAAACAAAATAAAAAACGTACTCTTACATGCTTTTAAAATAAGTTTTTTGTTGTTTTTTTTTTTTTTTTTGGCCGGAGGGGGGCAATTAAGTGTTGTAAGAGCCACCAAAACGTTCTTTTTATTTTTTTTTTTTTTGTTATAGGTGACAAAGAACACAATCGGCACGAATCATAAATATCAGTTATGCGTTTCAATCGTTCTCCACTTAGCATCAAAAACGTGAGATGTGCCGCATTCATGCTTGACTTGGCCCGCGGAAAATGATAGTAATTGATAGCTGAGGGGCATGACTCATTAAAGTGCACGTTTCTTGCCTCGTGATTTGTCCTCCGGTGTTCTTGTCGGCTAATGCCGTAACCTGAGTGACTGTGGATCGATAATAAGATGCTCAGGCCACGCCATGCCCTGTCTTACCGTTGGCTCAGAACGACAGATGGCGCTACCGAACATTGCTGAATATGGTCGAACGACGAACAGCGCGTGTCAGCCACTCGCGAGCGATGGGTTCCCGCGTGCACGAGCGGCCGACCAGTCACGGTCGTCCATGCGGGAACCCATCGCTCTCGGCTGACAAGCGCCGTCCGTCGTTCGACCATATTTAGCAAGAGAGAAAGAGAGAGAGAGAGAGAGAGAGAGAAAACATCTTTATTGACCCTCAGTTCAGGGTGTCGAAGTGGTGTCCAGGAGGACGCCATTCAGAAGCGTGAGGATAGGTGGATCATGGGGTATTGGTGGCGTCTTTCGATGCCTTCAGCTTCTCTTCGATCCTTGTGATGTGGTGAAGAAGGGCGTCGAAGATGGCGGGCACGTGTTGATGATTTGTGGGAGAGAGCCACTCTTTCCATGTCGGCCGAAGCCCGGGAGGGAGCTTGGAAAGTGTAGAGCGGATGGATGGTTGTGCATGGAGGCATTGCCAGTAGGTGTGCGTGTTGTTTGGGTAGCCAGTGCAGAAGGGACACTTAGCTGTGCCCTGAGCGCCTTGGAAGAGATAAGTATAGTGTGGGGAGGGTAGCGTGTGGGTCTGTGCTCGGCGTAGAGTGCTGGCCTGTTGTCGGGAGAGTGTGGGAGGCGGTGGTACGAGGGCGAGTCTGGATTCGCGGAGTTGTCGGAGTGTGTCAGAGCGCTGTTGATGGTATTCACTGCGCTGGAGTTAGGGGTCATAGGACGTAGGCCAGTCAATCGCAGGTCCCGGAGTGGAAGTGACTCGGGAAAGTGAATGTGCTCGTTCATTGCCTGGGGTTAGAGCGTGGCCAGGGATCCAGTAGATGTAGAAGCGAAGGGTGGGGGTGGTGTTGAGGGCGGCTCGAAGCTCGCGCGACATGTAGTTGGGGAGTTGGTTGTATACTGAAATGTGCGGACTGCCTTTTGGGAATCTGTCAGGCGGAGCACAGCGCCTGAGTCCCCAGGAGGTCTGCCGAAGGCGCTTCGGTGTATGTTTGCCTAAGCGTTGTGTTGGTCTGGGGACAGTGAATTGCGGTGCCGCCGAGTTTGGTGCCACGGTCGTAGCTCGCGTCTGTGTAGTAGATGAGGGGCTGCTGTGCCTGAAGTGTGGCGAGTTTTTGGGATATGAGTTTGGCTCTGTGCTTGCGGCGTTCCGGGTTGCTGTCGGGATTCATATTTATTTATTTATTACTTATTTATACTACTGGCCCTTGTTCAGGACCATTGTAGGAATGTTTACATTCATGAGGTTACAAAATAGCCATCAAACAAGCAAACAAACAAACAAACACAAGAACCAAATGACACTAATATGTCAAGAAAGGAAAAACATGCAAGCAAATACAAACAAAATCTTCACTCAACATTGAAATGTTTTCGTACAGAATCAAGAAATGAAATTAAGGAACTAGAGCTCGTTATTTCAGCGGGTAAGTTATTCCAATCTTTGAAAGTACGAGGAAAAAATGAGTATTTGAAAACATTATTTCGCAGCAGCGGCTCAATGATATAATACGGATGTTGGCTACGTGTATTGGAGCGTGCAGAAAATGATATATACTTGTCTTTATTGATGTTGATCATGCCATGAATTATCTGGAAGAGCAGTTTCAATCTGTTAATAGTATTTCTCGTGCTAAGGGTTGATAAATGTGCTTTATTAAGTAACTCACTAACTGAAGCATGCCTGTTATATACCCCGTAAATGAATCTAACCTCTTTTCTTTGTACCATTTCCAGCCTATTAATGTCTTCTTTTGTGTAAGGGGTATGGGGAGTGTGGTGATGTGGGGTATGGTATCCCAGGGAGGTGTGGTTGTTTTGATGGGAGGGAGGTGCAGGGTGTCGTAACCGAGAGAGTTGAGAATGTGGCGACCCTGCAGGGACGTGGTTAGGCGTTGCCGTTGACCCAATCGGCGCAAGTCGACTCGCTCCTCAAGTGTGTTGAAGGGGTCCATCTGTTGTAAGTGCTCTAGGGGAGCGTACTGTGGCACGCCGAGAGCAAGGCGGGTGGTTTTGCGGAGCTGTGTCTGGAGGTGTTATATTTAGCAAGGTTCGGTAGCGCCATCTGTCGTCCTGCGCCAACGGCAAGCGTCGGGATCTTTGATCACTTTTTTTTTTTTTTTAATTTCTCAAATCGGCCGCGCATGAATGTAATTTCGTTTTTTTTTAGGATGATTAAAGCTCGTAGATTCAGTTATAACAATAAAACAAGGATCTCAAAAAGTACTTTAGTGCCCCTTCAAAGCGGCCATGAAATGCATTTTTTATTTATTTTATTATATTTCACAATACTGCCAGCCCTGTTAAGGGCCAAAGCAGGAGTGGATAATACAAAACAAGGAATGTACACTGCATTCTGTACATCGCACACACACACACACACACACACACACACACACACACACACACACACACACACAAGAAAAAAGCCGGTGTTACAAATCCGCTTACAGATGCGTGCCGAAAACACAAAAATATAACTTTTTTTTTTTTTGTTCAAACAGCACAGGTTTTTTTTTTTTTTTTTTTTTAATCAGAAATTGACTTGAGAGCAACAACAGCACCTGGAAGTTTATTCCAAAAATCTAGGCTGGGATAAATAATTTTAGATTGGAATGTTACTAATCGTATATCGTTTTGTGTGCCAAAAGAAAGAGGGGTAAAAAGTCAAAAGCCTGCTTTTCGGTGCAGAAATTCGAAAGTATATAGCGGACTAATTCGTACCTCCTTTCCTTCGAAAGCTTTTCGTCTTTTCACAGTGATACGTCCACGGTACCGAAATCACGTCAGCCCACCCGAGCTGACGCATTGGACACAGGCAATGCGTCACTCGGCCGTATGCGCTCGCCAACAATCAATCTGTCGGGAATATTCGAATTCGCGTTCGTGGCAAATGAGTGCCGCCTCGGCACTTCTCATCGCTTGCGAATGATACGTTCCTTGGTGTATCCGGCCGTAGAAACGTACACACAGCAGAATTACATTTCGGTGGGAGCTTCGAATCATCGTACCGGTGCCCAACCACGTCATGACCGCGTGACTTCTCATTTCGCGGCTTTTGAGTTGAGGAGGAAAGCTATACTTCGTCTCACCCTAGCATGGACTAACCGCGAAGGCTGTGCTAGCGCGAGCGGCCAGCCTTGACTGCGTTGACTAGAACACTTGCTGCACGAGCGCTCGTGCAGCCGCCGCGGCTTCATTCAAAGCGACTAGCTCGCTTTGAATGAAGCCGCGGCGTATACGCACGCAGCGAGCTAATAGATAGTCCATACTAAGGTGAGACGAAGTATAAGGAGGAAGAAGTTGAAAAATCATTTCATCGTCCCTTTAAGTGACTATGCTGTCTCCGTTTGAAGGGGCACGTTTTCCTGCGCAGTCAGTGGTATTCATTGCTGCATTTTTACCGCGCATCATGCCATCACGCAGCGGTAATTATACGCGAATGTACGGCGGCCCGCAATGTCCGTCCGTATTATACATCGAAAGCGACAGCTGGGTGGGAAACTGAACTCGGTGATTATGGAGTCACCGCAGCGTATACGCGACGCAGCGAGGTCAGTAGTAAGCCGTGGATACCGGTTAAGCCAGGTTTTGATCGTACGGAAGATACACTCTAACGACACGAGACAATCGGACAGGAAAGCGAAACAAATTTGAGGATAGAAAAAAGTCTGCCGCCGCCGCCGCCGGTGAAAGAGTAGTGGACGTGATCTCGTCGCTTCCCGGATGTTGGGACGGTGGACGCCGTCGGGGACACTCGGTGTGGTTTTCCTGTGGTGTACTAATCAGCCTCGTTGGTGGCTTTGTTTGTTCGGAGGTCAGCCTCGCGTTGGGGCGCTCGCATACATGGCTTGCACGTGACGTCACCGCACCATGCTGGTGTTCATTCCTAAGGCCAAGTCCCACTAGAGCGACGAACAGAAACAGCCGACACTGACCAGCCGCCAGCGCGTGCAGCATGCACGCGAAGATATCTTTGGCAGGTTTGCTATCACTCGGGTTTACTTCGCGAGCACCAAGGCCACCAGAAGGGGCGCTGACGTGACGTCAATGCGCGCCTTGGATTGGGACGAAGTGCTCCTCAAGGAGGTGTCACAAAAAGATTTATCTCTAGTGGCCCTCACTGAAGCCGAAGGGAGCTGAAACAAAATATCTATATAATTGGGAGACCTGGAGAACCTCAATAAAAGAAGCTCAGTTTTGTGAAAAAGACCAATGAATTCTATCCTCTGTGCTGTAGGCTGATAGTTTGCTGTGCTACGGCCGTTCCACTGTCTTAATTTATATTTATATGTATACTTCGAAGCTCGTTTAGTTAGGGGTGGGGCCCCTCTCGCGGATCTCGTTGCGACAATATTGTGTGTCGCAAGGATATACTCGACTCCGGCGCGTGGAGTGAAGCTGTCTCTCTTGGAGGGGCGTATAGCTTGGGATATCTGGACAGCCTGCTTCTCTTATCTTTTATATTTTAACAGAATTGAAGGTGGGATCTATGTAGGCGTCGCTGTAGCCGTACCGTGCCATCATCAGCTAATTTTGGTGGCACCAGGTTTGTGCCTCTACAGGTCACCCGAGCACGTGCCGTGCGTCAGGCCACGCCAGGTCACGTGACGGTACGGTGTCGCCAACGTTATCAGATCTAGGGACTTATGCAACGTGACGTGACGTCACGTGGCCATGTCTCGTGACGTCAGGTTCGCGTGACGTGATGTGATTCCACGACTTGACACCGTGACGTCAATTTTTTAGACGAGTCTTCCGGCCACGGATAAAACAACTGGGTCTGGTCTGAGACGCATCAATAGTGTCCAGGAGTCGGTGAATCGCGACCTCCAATCTATAACAGGCGGACCGTAACCGAACGTGCGCGTTCAGAGCTGTGGTGTACATTCAAAGCCCAAGTGTGCCTCCCATCTCATCCCGGTAATAAACGGAAGGTCTTCTCTCCCGGTTGAACGGGGCCCGGCAGTCTCTTTGTGGGTCGTTCTCGTCCGCGAGATTTATACGCGGGTTAACGACGACACGCTTTGTTAGCGCTTCAGTGCTCCGGACTACTCGGTCAGCTTACCGTCTGCTTGCGCTCTTTGTGCGTAATTTCCTGCCTGCAGTCACGAGACGAGTGACGAAATCGAGTTTCTAGAGACCCTGACCTCGGCGTTCTATTGTTCTCCATCGCGCGCTGATGGGCCGCCTGCACCCTCCCCGTTTGGGCGCCGCGTCGTCGAAGCGTTTATTATGCAGCGGGGACGGACGTGTTTGCGTGCCATTGGATGCGATCGAAGAGCGGAGAAACAATCGGTAATGACGTTATACGTTCACGCTGGAGGTTGGAAGGCTTTGAAAGGTTTTGTGGCGTTGTCTTAATCGGCCGGTTGTTTCGCTAACTCCGCACTTAGATGTCTCCTTTCAGTACCTCGTGTCCTCTAGATACACGGTATGGGCCTCCTGCGTTACCCAGGGGGTGCTGCAAAAAGGAACTTGTTAGGCCTTGTTTTGGGTAGTACAAACTTGAGCGTCTCAAACTGTCGCGCATGCAGAAGCGTGCCTGCTCTGGTGCCGAGCGCGAGATCACGATGAAAATACAAAGAAACAACAAAAATTCGAACGCCGTCAAAGCTAAGACGCTAACCGCTCAATCACTCTATAAGGAGTATTCACTGGGCGCCATATTTGTGGGTGCTGTCTAGAGCGCATGCTCAGAACGAGCCCCCCTTAATAGTCTGCTAAGACCGGCCATTTTGACGGTGTGGAATGCACGTTGCAAAATAACCCTGGAAGCTAGCCATCAGCACGGAAGTATTCACTGGCGGCCATAGCTGTGTGCACGACTGCTGAGCGCGTGCTGATGGCGAGCTTCATCAGTTCTTTTGTAACGTGCATTCCGCACCCTAAAGATTGCCGGTCTTAGCAGCCTATTAATGTGGGCTCGTTCAGAGCATGCGCTCTAGGCATCACCCACAAATATGGCTCCCAGTGAATACTCCTTATACTCCGTTTCACCTTATGTTGTACCGCAGCGAAGGCTAGAAGCGCGAGCTCACAGCGTTGACAGCTGCCCTCAATGCACGAGAGCTTGTGTCGCCGAGATGTGCCGCAGAGCAAGGAGCTCGCGCTGGTAGCCTTTCTTGCGGTACATCATAAGGTGAAACAGAGTATAGGGAGTATTCACTGGCGGCCATAGCTGTGTGCTCGGCTGCGGAGCGCGTGCTGAACGCGAGCTTCCACAGTTCTTTCGCCACGTGCATTCCGCACCACCAAGATTGCCGGTCTTGGTAGCCTATTAATGCGAGCTCGTTCTGAGCATGCGCTCTAAACAGTGACCTTAAATATGGCGGCCAGTGAATACCTCCTATAGAAGCGGATCCGCTTTCGCAAAGCGGTTGCGAACGTGGTTGTATAAAGCGGTTGCACTCGATGACATCAAGTGCGCGTGCAATTGTACTGGATCTTTATACAACCGCGTTCGCAACCGCTTTGCGAGCGCGGATCGGCTTTCAGTGTGAATGAGCGGTAAGAGCGTGAGCCGAGAGATGCCGTTTCACGCGTTCCAAAGTAGACATGACAAAGAAAAATAAAAATAAAAGCGTCGCGACACAGGTGTTTTGACGTCACCACCCAGAGGTAAGAGACGCGTACCCTAGCGGTGGTGTCATCAATTTGGCACTTTTGATTTTCTTGCGGCGTTGAATCTGGCCAATTTCTGGCGTCCAAAGGCGTTTTTTCGTTCTTCAGCACCAGACAGAATTACAAAAGCTCAACCAGCGTGCCATAAGATAGTGCGAGGCTCAATCAGGTAAGCTTGTACTACCCAAAATGAGGGCGCTACAGTTTGTTCAAAGCTTCAGCGCAGGAGGCCTTCCACTGCACGTCCTATTGCAGTCCGCTGCTTATGTCCAATCTCATAACGAGCTCGCACTTACATAATGCCAAGACCGGCATTCTCGATTACATGAAATGTACGTTACAAAAGTATCGTGGAACCTCACCTTCAGCTCGCGCTCAGCAGCCCCACACTCAGCTATGGCGGCCAGCTAATACCCCCATGCTGACGCATAGTGGTCGTCAGCTGAACTTCAATTAAATGCATTACGCACGTTCATTTCTTGCATGTTTCCATAAATCCACCTTTTCTGAAATCATCATCATCATCAGAGCTGTGGAATGCATTCTCTAATATAGGAAGCACGCGCTGGAGGCGGCAAAACTGAAAGCCCTCACTGCCGTTCCTACCTGTCAGTGACTATGCGGGCAGAAAGTGAGGGAGAGGAGAAGACGAGAGCGCGCGATGACGTCAGAACGCCGAGCTCTGATTGGAAGGATTAGTGGGTAGACCTAAAGCTAGCTGCCTTCGTCTTCACTCGTCAAACGCGCTCGAATGCGAGAGCCAGACGCCGGACGCCGGCGTTCCGACTTGTAAGCGTTTGACGGTTGCGGTAAAGTCAAAAAATGCTATAGCTTTAGTTCTACCCACTAATCATTCCAACCAGAGTCCGGCGTTCTGGTCTCCTCCTCTCCCCCAGTTTCTGTCCGCAAACTGCAGTGATCATGTTTCGTTCTGACAAGATCTCGAATTGCGCGCTATTGGTCACGTCTCTCAGTTGGTGCTCCCATAAAGTTTGAGACTTTGTGCTAGGAGCACGAAATACTCACGGCGGGAGAGATCGTTGCTGTAGTAATTATCGCTGCTAGAATATGAGGTCCCGTGAAAGTCGATAACTTGGCGGACGACGATGGCACGTTCGTCGGGTCACCGCGGGCCGTATACATACGCGGACATAAACGAGTTTTCTTATCTTCCCTCCAAATGTGGGCCTGATTGCAGGTTGGTCTCTGTCTGTATATATTTTTGCGGATAGTGACTTCGCCAAACTTTTCTATTCTATCTTTCTTCCTTCTTTTTTTTTAATGACGCGCTCGTTGTTTCGAGTCGGGCCGTGGAGTTATCCGCGCCGCTTATTTAATGACGGTGTGTTTGCTTTGCGCACGCCAACGGGAGATCGAGGACACGGAAATTCGGCTATACTAACGGGTTTTTTGTTTTGTTTCTTCACTATGCGTGGGCCGCCGTTGCCGCGTTCTTCTAATCGACGTTACGTGTTTGGACGGAACGCGCACGCGCTCGCCAGGGCGTGAAGCATTACCCGATCTGGCATTCCTTCTTGAGGGACGCTCTAGCAAACGCTCTAAGGACTCCCTGCAGGAGAGAACGCTGCAGTTTAGCGCCGAGTATAGGCACCGTGCCCGCGTATAATGCATCGGCATTAGCCCCCCTTCGGCTGCAATTAGACGAAACGGTGAGGAGAGGCCGTGCGCGAGAACGACATCCACAAAACTTCCAGCGGCAACTACAAAGAAAACGAAAGCCCGAAAATGGAGCGGACTCACTGTGCTCCCATATATACTGTAGTAATCCTAATTGTGCATGCAGACTGAGTGTGGACTTGCCACGGTAGGCGGCCGTAACAGCCGAGTAGGCAGTTAGCGCCGTGGAGAGTGTAAAAGTACTACACGAGCCGAGTTTGAATGAGTTTCACATTTACGAAGCCTCTCTACTAGAGGCGCCAATTTATTTATTTTTTTCTTCTTCTTGTAAATGCTGGGTAATTTTGGTGGCTCGCTGATAAGATATCATGGAGGTTCCTGTCGGTCCTGTTTTTTTTTTTCTTTTGTTAATTCCTTTTGTTGGTATTTTATTTTCTCTCCCTGTTTTCCGATTGCATCTTAGCCGTGCTGTTTTGACGTAATCTCTTTTAAGGAGAGCTGTTGGGAACGGGTCTTGTCCTCCTTACGCGAGTGCATTGACTTTTTTTTTTTTTTTTTAAGAGATGTCACGTGGCTTGTTCGAAGCTGGTCTGGGAGCAGGGAGGCCTCCCTTGGTAAGCGGCCGTGCTGCCCAGTGTGGTTCGTGCGGTTCGATGATGGCGACGCCAACTTTCAGAGTGCCTTTCTGTGCACTAGCGCTCCCATGACGGTATTCTTAGCCAGCGTTGTGTGAGGTTTGTCTCGACTCAGACGTTGTAGGCTATGCTGTAAGAACTTGGACTCGTCCGTCTTCGCATGTCGATCCTTTTTCTCCCTCGTCTTGTTATTCGTTTCTCGTTCCTGCATTTCTATATTTCTTCGTCGTGCAATGGCAAGTTGTACACTTGCTGAGGCAGTTAGAACTTCATATTGGGCGAGTTGGTTCTTCATGTTGGTCGACATTGCAGCGCACTCAAAAAACTGTCACTCAAACTTTTACACACACAAGGAACAAAATTCTAGAGCGCCGTGTGAGAGTTTTGTTCCTTGTGTGTGTGAAAGCTTGAGTGACAGCTTAGTGCGCTGCAACGTCGATCGCTGAGGCAGGCTCGCGCTTTGCTTCTCTCGGTAAAGCCCTACTTTTAAACGGCAGATCCTCACACTTCCTGGTATCAGTCCCGTCGGATCCTTTGAGATGTGTCGTCGTGAGGCCTCGTAATTTGGTTACGTACCGAACTATAATGTGCGTGGCGCAACGATCCCATATGCGTATTAGGGGCTTACTCGCATTGCATATACTCGCACAGAACGTGACAATTAAGTTATATCTAACACGCGATCCCGAATTTTCACGTGAAACGTGCTTTGTCTAGTCAGAAGAGGGGGGAGGGAGGAGGGGGGGGGGGGGGGGTCTGGAAATCTGTGCAGCCGAAAAGTGAAGCCGCCGATTAACTCGATGCTGATTGGCTGCTGTGCCAGGTGATGACGTCACACACCCTAGCTCGGCGCTGATTGGCTGGTTCGGGTTCTAGAAGAGCGCTAGGGGTTTAACACCTGGGTTAGCGCCGGTATCTCCATTTCAGGAATTGCTATCCAGTGTACCTGCCACGCGTACAGCCAGTCGTTAAAGTAACCGATGAATAGCGCCGAGAGCGTAAACGTCAATCCCAGAGGAATCGGACTGAAGTCACACGTTTCACGTGCAACAGAATTGCTCAGCAATTTTCTGCCTTTCTTTTTTTTTTTTTTTTTTTTCCTGTTGAAGTTGGAGAGCTGCGCTGTACAAACCACTAACTAATGAGTTGGAAACTGCTCACTTTCGATGCCAACTGCTAAGTGGTAAACGTTAATGTTTTAACCAAAACAACTAAAATGAAAAACAAAATGGCGGTGTTGTGTTTGCATTGTGCCACGCAGGCTACAGCCTAGAGACGAGCTCTATAAACTTTATCCGTATTTGTGCCTCACAGAGATGCATGGCGTGTCACTAAGCGCGAAAATAGCGGAAGCTGGTGGGTGGGAGGAAGTCGATAAAAGAATATTCTTGGCAGTTGCGTCATGGCAGCATATTCTTCAAATAGCTCGAGAAAAAAGAAAAAGGCATTTTAATCAAACGTCGGCTACAATTCTGGAAGTCGAACAAGATTTTTTTATTAATTTTTTTTTTTTCGGGCATGTAGCTTTTTAGGTAAGCTTTACTGTAAAATCAAGGAAACCGGCGATTCTTCGTTCGGGCTAAACTATAGGGTTCCTCAACACCCTTATGAAGGCCCCCCTAGGTTAAACGAATCGCGGAGTGTACGGGGAGTATGGAACACTTTGGCGAAGAGGCACGTACTCGAAAGATGAAACACTTGGGTACACGTGTTTGGCCCCACCTGAATCGATCGGCCTTGACATTTGGAAGCAGCCAGCTGCTTTTTTCATTTATTAGCGCAACGCGTTCTCCCGGCACCTGACGTGTTTTCCACCATGTTTCTTTTCTATAGCATTCCTTACACGGTAATATCAAATATTTGCTCCGATGTATGTGTTCCACGCTTGATTCTGATCGTGTTTTGGAGTGGATCGGCGTGTTATGCGTACTGTTAACACACACACACACACATATATATATATGTGTGTGTGCGTGTGTGTGTGTGCGCGCGCGCGTGTGTGTGTGTGTGTGTGTGTGTGTGTGTGTGTGTGTGTGTGTGTGTGTGTGTGTGTGTGTGTGTGTGTGTGTGTGTGTGTGTGTGTGTGTGTGTGTGTGTGTGTGTGTGTGTGTGTTAACAGTACGCATAACACGCCGATTCACTCCAAAACACGATCAGAATCAAGCGTGGAACATATATATATATATATATATATATACGATTCTCTCCGTAGCAAAGCCGATGGACCTTCTGAAAAAAAAAAAAAAAAAAAAAAAAAAAAACTTATTCAAACAGCGCGCGGGTTGTCCGTCCTGCGATGACGCATTTCTTACTTCCTTGAGTAGTCCTCACTTTTTGCGGGGTTTTTATTTTATTTTTTTTTTCCTTTGGGTAAAGTTGATGTCACTTGTTTCCTTTTGTTCAATTTCGGGCCTCGAACAATTGAGAGGAAACGTTTGTGGACAGCATTTTGTGCCTCGTTCTTTCGTCGATAGCAGTGCGCGTGCATGCGGTTGCGTGAGCACGCGCATGCACATTCGCCAATCTTTATCGCGATGCGCTTCGAAGAGCCTGGGTGGGAGGCTACATGGGAGGCACGGAGCACACGCCCTCTATTGTCCGCGCGCACGAAGATGAGTCTGTTTTCGCGCAACGTCGTTTTTTTGCTGTCTCGCATACGAAAATTGGGGCTCTGTTTTGCTTCGTGTTTACCTGTTCCTTTTTCTGCTCTCGTTATTCGCTTTGGTCCTCCGGTCCCTCCGTTTCTGCGGTACACGCGCACGCCGACAAGGAATGCAAAAGAGCGGTAGGATGCCTCCTGACTGAGCCCCCAGCTTGGGACGATAACGACGACAACGGCGAAGACAAGACGAGCGAGGATTGCCGCGCAGCGGGTGGGCGCTGCCTTTTCTGTATGTGCGTGCGTGTGGCGACGACGACGTCGCTCTTTGAGGTTCGGACGAGTGTGCCGCATGCATGCTCTTGTTTCGGTGTCTTCTGCATTTTCGTTGTCCGTTGTTCTTATCCCCCTTTGAGTACGCCGCGGGAGATGCTCTCGGGCTGACTTCCTGCGTCTTCTTCGGGCTTTTGTTGTTTCCGCGGTGTTGTTGCGTCGCCCGTCAATCGTTTGACTGTCTCGCTTCTTCCGGTCGCTTTAGATTTCACTCGCGAGTTTTCCCAGTACCCGTAAGTTTCGACGTATTAGTGGGCCCCTATGGCCTCCATTTTTAAGGGCTCGTAAACGTCTGGGTGTCAGTACGTGAGCCCGAAGCGAGTACTAAAGGGAGTATCGTTGGAGGAAAGTAACACTTTCTGGCCCCAATATCCACGCGACCCGCGATACGCGCGAAGGGATGCACGGTGACGACGCTGTCTTCGCCCGTTCATTTGGTCACGTGTACGGAAGTGGAACCAAAAGTGAGGGTGCACGCGAGCAGGTGTCGAGTTTGAGATGTTCTAGGTACTCGCCTTGTCAACGTTCTTATTCACCATTCCGGCTCCTTGGCTATGTTCGTCTGGTATACGCTGCGTGACACTGTTAGCGCGAACGCGACTTCGGCGCTTTTTCGCATTTTACTCCGAAAGGGTACTTACTGGCGGACTTTAAAATTTACCGCTAAGGTTAGTGCTCCAACTGAGCACTTTCCACCGCTATAGTAGCTTGGATGTCTGTTCCTCAATACTAAACGATTAAAAAAAAAAAAAACGCGGCGATGGCTTGTTTGCGCTAACAATGTGACGGAATGTGAACGGACGGATGACATATACGCTGAAGTGTTTTTAGACCGTGTATGGACTCGTATAAAAGGGCGACTATAAATAAGGCCGCAGTCAGAGTCATCGTAAACGAAAGACACGGTGTTCCCCGCAGCCATGGCGACAGAATTATCTACGGACATTCCTCGAGCATATTCGTAGCTTGTTCGCGGCACACATACGTGTGCCTCGAACATCTGTGCATACAAGCTTTTGAATGACCAGCATGTACAGGGAAGAAACACGCCTTAGATACTCTCTGCAGACGGTCTTCTGTTTGTGGACGTCAGCAGCTGTAGCTGGCTGCTCGATTCGCGTACAGAAAATTGCACGAGCTGTAGCCATAACACGAAAACGATCCTTTTTATGAGTTGGTCTTCGTCACTTCGGCGAAATGGCTGCATGTGGTTCGCAGAGTTCGTTCTCCGCCGGGTGCGGCAGTCTCGACCTCGATTTGCCCTCCCTCTTCTGCTCCGCGTGCTCTCGGTGTTCGCTCCTGCAGTCAGCTGGGCTAACGCGGAGCTTGTTGGCACAGCGGTCCTCTGGGCCGGCGGCCTCGGTCTCCCTCTATTCCGGGCCGCGTGCATCGCAGCCGGGGCCAACGACCGCGGCGTCGTCTGTACTGCGGAAGGGCTCTGGGCCGGCTGGGATTCCAGCCACCGCGGGAACTCCCGGAGGAGACGGAGAAGGTCCCTCGCCGAGTTTTTGCTCGCATTTGTTTCGCGGAGTGGGCCGGGGTTTGTTTCTCCTCGTGCCGTGGCGGGGAGACAACTCCGGTTACAAGATGTTCTTGGGTTGCGAACATTTTAGCGGGCTTGATTTCTGCGATAAAGCTCAGATCTGCAGAATCTAAAGTGGGTCCTTTTTTCTTTTTTTTTTCTTTGGTGGGAGCTATGACGTGAGACTTTTCTAAAAATTAGAACAGAAAGATAGTAGTACACAGAAATAATCCAAAGTGCACGATACCCTTCACTGGCTACTCTGCTGCAGGGACTGAGAAAACACACTTCAACTTTGTCTTATTTTATTATATAAGCAATTTCCCCGCTCCGTTTAGCGGGGAAATTGAATTTGTGCAATTATTATACACTAATTCACCTATGCATTACACCTTCTTTTACATTTTAACGAAACCCTCGAACGCATTCTGTGTAAAAGAAAATAAAACTAGGCCGGTACTGCCAAAGTCTTGGTGGCAGTGAAATTTAAGCTACGCTTTATGGTGCGTTTACAGTTTCGAATCTGCTGATAAATCCGCGCCGGCGAGGAGCGGATTTAGGAGCCGGGTGACGAAAGTGACTCGTAATTGTCGGAAAATCTCGATACGGGTGCTGGACAGATCCACATTTTCCACAAACGAAGAGCGGATTTGGTCACCCGGCTCCAAAGTCCACTCACCGCCGACGCGGATCCGCCCGCGAATTCGCAAGTGTAAACGTACCATAAAGCCGGGGTCACACAGCTCATACATCGTACAGAAGACAGCCTGCAAACACGAGTCAGTGCAATATCCGTGGTTCGAATGCCCCGTGCCAAGTTTCCTCCTTGAACTCATTGCCATATACGGCGTTCGAAGCCCGGATCTCGCGGTGACTCGCGTTCGAATCTGTTTGCAGACTGTTTTTTTGTGTGATGTGCAGTGTTACCCCGGCTTTGGAGAGTTTTAGTAGATCGTACGCTGCGGAAAGCGGGCCCAGCGGGTCAATCCTGACGGTACTATACTCCGTTTCACCTTATGTTGTACCGCAGCGAAGGTTGGAAGCGCGAGATATATATAGCGTTGACAGACTCTGCCCTTACTGCACGAGAGCTTGTGCCGCCGAGATCTGCCCCAGAGCAAGGAGCTCGCGCTTATAGCTTTTCCTGCGATACAACATAAGGTGAAACAGAGTATAGCTCCCGCTAGCAAAGCGTAGCTCTAAAATTCGGTCTACTAAAACTCTCTGTTATTGGAAGCTATTGAAATTAGTCAAGTCTGAATGTCGATCGTAGTTATATCTAGTCATAACTATATATATATTCCGTTTCACCGGTTGTGTCGTATATATATCCCACGTTCTAGAACCCGCAAGTGACCGCGTTTCCTCGAAGGAACTCTTGTTTTCTAAAGCACTTTTGCAGCTATATTGGCGACGTGGGGGGTCGAAAGCGTCGCTGTGATCGGCCTTCCACGATTATCCGAATGCTGACTATGACCTCAGCAAAAATATTTCTCATCGACGGAAATAAAGAGTAATGTAAGAACTTCCATATCTGACGGTGTTGGCAGTGTTAGTTTCAGAGCGCAATGATTTCGAGCTTCCACCATACTAATTACAAACACCATCGAACTTGTCGTTCGCAAGGTAATGACGTCACGAGAGGGAACCATAGGAGGGCACCACCAAAACGTCTCGCCGCCAATAGTATGTGGCACAATGCCACTCGTTCCCGTCCCGAAACTAAATGCGGAAACAAATGAAACTTGATGGCACCGCAGGGGGCGACTGCCTGACGGGTCCAGTGACTCTCATTTATATTCTATGCCGTTATTCCGCGATTGCGCCTGAAGCGTGGGTGTATAATCAATCGTGACTAAAAAGAACGCCGTTACGACTTGATCCGTGCATGGACGTCCCCATATGTCAGCTTTTTCAACACTTCGAGGAAACCTTTCAGACAATTCGGACATGACGCCTATGCCTTCTGATTCTAGCGGCTCCGAAAGTCAGTTTCCATCAGATTTGTACGCAACGATGTACGCAAACAAGTAACGCCTAACTTGTATCTACTTAGTTATTTTTCGGCAACGAAGTAACAACTTAGTTACTTCTAAAAACAAATAACGAGTAACGCATTTTGTTTACTTTTTGTCATAAAAAAGAGTGATTCAAAATAACGGGAAAGTAACCCTTTACTTTTGAACTCAAGTAACGCGTTTGTTTTTAATCCCATTTACAAACAAAGCAATTAGGTTTCTTTTTTTTTTTTCCTGAGCGAGTAACGGGTAGCGGTATTTAGTTGCGTTTTTTTTTTTTTTTTCGGTAACGTGTATACGTTTTTGGTTCCCACATACAGCACAGCGCTAAATCAACGCCACAAAGAGCGCTGACTTCAACGTAACTTAGCACCGACGCAGCACTATATTGCTATAATAAGTATATCGTAAAGTCGGCGCGGCATCGGCATGGTCAGCGCTATTTCGAGCGCCGAGATAGCGCTGTGGTGTATGTGTGAACGGGCGTTTAGACGATCTTGACGTGTGGGAATCAGCGTCACTCAGCGCTGTCGCCTCTGGGCCGAATGGCCGGTCAATTGGATCTGGAAACGCCCGTCGGATTGGTTAGTTGCCCGGGGTAGTTCGGGCCGACCGCAGGCGCGCGACAGGTTATTATTAATGGTTGCGCTCGCCGTCAGTCAGCTTTGTGCGAGTCTGGCCGATGACCATGCAACCCTTTTCTTCTGACCACGCTCAACGTTTAGCGCGGCCTATAAACAGTCGCTTTTCCTCCGAGATAATACAAACCATTCAGATTGAACGTGACGTTTCACGTGGTGAGTGCAGTTAGAAGCTATTTCAATTTCCAAAGCTAAAAAAAAATAAGGAAAGCTGCTTGCTTGGGACAGTGTCTTCGCCGAGCCAACGCCCACTTGAGGTCGGTACTTGCCAAAGCCGCAACAATTAATAATTAACGAGATAATTATTTAAAAAAAAAAAAAACAACGGGGCTGTGTTTCTGCGTTGCTTCCCTGCAGACCCAATGACAGCTTAAGGAACGCTGGGCGTGACTCCTTAAGTTCAAACCTTCGTGCTTTATGATCCGTTTTTCGGCGTCCTTATCTGCTAACGCCACAATTTAATAAAGCAGTTTGTTTTGGCCGATTTTGTTTTGCTATTTTCTTTTTGCTCCGCTCCTTCCTCTGCAAGGCATTGTGAAGATTCCGCCACATCCACTGGAGGCGCATAGGAGGAGGGGAGGCCAAATCGTTTCGTGTTACAGATAAACATTTTCCTGGGGTTAGGGGCGTGCCGGAGGGGGGGGGGGTGCCCCCCAATAATATGTTGTTACGTAAAAAAAAAAGGGCAACTCTGGAGTACTGATTTATTTTAACCCTCGTGTTGTGGTCGCACGACTTTCTCGAATCGAAGTGAGCGTAAATGACACGTCCATCTCCTACTAAAAGTCAGTTTTATTAAGATATATCCTTATGCCCGCCTTCGATGGAAGATATACACTCTAAGAAATGTCTGCGCGTCTACTTACCCGCGCAAGACTCGAAGAGCCAATCTCTGCGATCTACGAAATCAGCTCAGCGAATGACGAGGCGGAACATCCGTTTAGACCTCAAAATTAAGTCTGCGCTGTGGCATTACGCAATGCAAGCATGACGGTTTGCATTGCGTAATGCCGAAGGACCTCTGCGCAGTCTGCGCAGAGGTCCATCGGTCGTCCTGCCTCCAGCTTGAGCTTCCCATGCGGAGGGCAAGTCGTCTGCTTCTTGCGCAGGAGTGGCGGTGACGTCAGAACGACGCTGAGCTCTGATTGGCTTTGATCGAAAGGTAAGTGTGTAGACCCGAATGCTAGATGCCTCGAGGTCTACCCACTATTTTTGTTCAATCAACCAATAAGAGCTTGGCGTTCTGACATCATCGCAACACCCGTGCAAGAAACAGACGAACTTGCGTTCCGCATACGTTCGATAATGCATTAGTGTATCATGATCCTCGGGCGTGCACGCGCAACCAAAGCACGGCGGAAGGCATCGATCGCGTGCTGGAGGCCGGGCACCAAAATGGGACGCTCTGCCGTTCTCATCCTATAAGTGGCTCTTCTCTAGTTACCCTTTTCGAGCGCACGTCTCGCTCGTATACTTAGCGTTACCGCCGATAGGGCGGATCAGCTGGACCTTCTCCGGAACCCGACTCGTGGACGTCGGACGAAGACGAAAGTAGAAACAAATCTAAGAACGAAGCGGGTATAGAGCGGCGAGGACGTCTGATTCGTGCCGGATCCTCCGACGTCTCCACTAATCATCTGGATCCTAATGGGGGGAACGCACAAGGAACGCTCTCGTCGCTGAAACATCCGGGCTTTGTGTGCGGCCATCTAAATGATGTCAGCGGACACAGCTGCGCGTGCTGTTCCTATGGCATTAAATGTGTGACGTCACTCGGAGGCCGACAGGTCTCGCTTTTTCTCGGGAGCGCGCGGTGCGACAGGTCAGTTTTTTCTCTTCTTCTTGTATTTCTGTTTTACGTGCCAAGCAATTGCGCGAGGCTTTTTTTTTTTTTCAAATTGGATAATTGTGACATCTATCCTAACTCAAAAACAATTGAAGAATCTCTCTCCGATAATTGAGACATACCCACGAATAGCTACAAGGACGGAACCTTTCAGAAAGGCATACATAAGAAAATGGAAGAATGTTGTCAGGGTATATGATCGCTCGCATAAATACCAGAATAATACTAATTCGCAGGGTAGCGAAGAGAAGACATGGTTGTAGCATGAGTGCACTCTATGTTGCAGCGAATTCGTCCAATCGGTTCCTCTCTCTTTCGTACCACTACCACTAGCTCTTACATTTGTGTTAAGCCTCTCTCTTACGTAAACCAATAAAATAGTCGGTGAACGAGTATATGCACGTATTTTCCTCCTTTCAACACCATTGTCAAGCGCTTATTTATTTGTATAGAGCAATGAGTCCTGGCGACGCTAGAGCGAAACCAATACGGCGTCTGCAATGGACCTTTTTTCCTGTAACCCTTTGCGCATGCGCACACCGTGTCCCTTGACCCTCCCTTCCCGCTATCGCCATTTTCGGAGGTAACTTCTCCAAAGGGCCAACATTAGGGCCTTTAGCAAACAGTTACCGCGTTCTGCGTACCGCACTACCGAAGCCTTTGAAGCATGCCTTTAAGCGCGCGCCCGGGTGGTACCGTGACCGCGGGGCACGCGCTTAAAAGCACGCTTCAAAGGCTCCGGTAGTGCGGTACGTGAACTACGGTAACGGTCTGCTAAAAATCCCCATTGTCAGCACCTATCTTTGCGCGTATTTTGTCTTTTTTTTAAGTGTCACAGGTTCGAGGGAATTAAAAAAAAAGGAAGACCCAATTATTATGAAAACAAATTTATATTTTGATCGGACCGCTGACCGGGCGCTAGGTCCACTGAGGTGAGAGGAATGAGTCGGAGACGTTGTTAGAGGAATACACGTTCTTTACTAAAAGAACAAAAATCAACCCGACCCTTAAACCCCTAAAAACACATCACACAGAAAAGGAAAAAAATTAACCCTTCCTAAATAACGCGAAGGCGCTGGCAGAAAATAAATAAGAATACTGCAAAAATATCGACGCTTACAACAGTGGAAACGCAGAAGTGTGGACAAAATATATATAAAAGTAAAATCAGATTATGCTCAATCCCGACAAAACAATGAAATTAAAACCTACTCCCCAATTAACACTGATTTGGACAAGAATATTACAGGTGAGAGTCGCGAACCTGTGTTCAGGGAGGTTGGTCGGTGTCATGTGGCCTCTTGCGTCGCCGCTTGGAGCCGAAACGTTTGTGCGTGTTTGGAGATCTTGTGCAGGTGCCTTTCGGCGTAACACTCCCCCACGAGCACACACACTCGGAGGCCATGAGACGTACGTCACCGCGATGCCCCAGTTGCGGCCCTCCGAGTTCTTCCCGCGTGCCGGGAACCGACGATCGCTACCGCGGTGGACCCCAAGTCCCCAACAACACCAAAGAGCTGCCCACGTAGCATGCCACCTCTGGCCGAGTCTTCGCGCACACTGCCTATCCGCCCAGTGTTGCCGAAATTGCCACTTCAGTTTTTCCCGCGTTGAGCGGCGAAAATTCTCCTTTCTTCCCACAAAACCAATTTAGCGACAAAAGTAGTTTTTAAGAAATGCATGACGCCAAGTGTCTTCAAATACAGCAACAGCTTTTTCATGGCATAAATTACGAAATGTAGGGGTTGACGTTCGGCAAACTGGTCCTGTGGCGCCTGCGCTCGTCAGCGCAGTCGTCACAGAAGGGGGTGTGGCCCGTACACCAAGAGCTGGTGAGGCTCGACTTGATGTGACAAAGAGCGAGCTGCTGGCACACCAGACACCTTTCGGGCTTGCAGTTACCAAATATTGATTATGATGCACCAGTACTGCAATGTTTTCTTAAAACTGAGCCCACAGAGGCAGGATTCCAGTGGCGAGGTACGTATTTGACAGACCTGCAAGCAGTGCATTCGGTCGCTACCTGATGCCGCACCGAAGGTGCCAATGGAAACCGAAACTTAATGGGTTCACCGGTACCGAGAGCGTATTGCCGCGCGCCTCACCGTCAGGAACGCTTTGAGTTTTCAAATGGTTCAAAAAGTTATATTTTCTCGCTAGCCTCGATTTGAGATTGTGACTCCTTTCTCACGATGTTTCGTTGGTCCTTCGAAGTGACTACATAAATTGACTTCTCTACTTGTCCAGCCATGATTTACTACTGAGATGCCCGAAGGTGGTGGACTCATTATTAGAAAATATGGAGCCATTACTCCTCTGGAGTAAAAAGGAAAGAAAGATTGTTTTCTCCGATGGAGAAAACAAATTGAATGGGAGAAAACAGGGAGAGGAGGTGGGGGGGGGGGGGGTATAAGTTCCTGTGTTCGGGCACGTTCAGAAAGACTAATGTTCCCTCGATGCGTTGCGGCAGCGGTGGCGTAGTCGAACTGAGTGGTGAAATCGGTATATTGTCACTAGAAATCAGTGGATTAGCCTCTTCAAAACATCAAGATGTCTGAGTAGCTAAGCGTCACTTCCTTCTTTTTGTTCGATGTAAATAAGAAAAGGACAAAATTCCAGCTTAGTTTTTTAGTAAAAATATTTCCCCACGTTTCACATGTGTTCAAATTGTGTTTTCCCTTTTTCCCTGGCTGTCATGCTTTTCCCCCAGTCCCAGGATCCGGCAGCACTGCACTGCCCAGCTACAGCGCACCAGATCTCGGCTGGCTCACCGGCGTGAGCGCTGGTACAAGGTACAGCCAGCGTAATACGATATTCCAAAAGTTCAAGTTGGCCCTCTCTGCGCGCCTGAGATGAGGCTAAGAAACAACCGGATGCTTTACCGCCACAGAGAAAGACGAACAAGGACAAGGAAAATAAGTCGAATTCTGTAGCATCCAGTATTCTTTTTTTGAGCATCGGTAGTAGACGCTTTGCACACGCGCCAGATTACAGCCGCCATTGCTGACCTTCTCTTGTCTTACCGAGATGCCGAGCCACTGAAACGGGCGTTGACGAGTCTCCAGAAAGGCCAGTGCTGGGGAGAAGAACACAATAGAATCTCAAATGGCAAATAACCTGGCCTCTTAAGGTACGTTTATACTCCAACGTAACGTCCACGGGCGTGGCGTAGCGCAGCGCGCACAGATACTGATTGGTCGCAGGTATCGAGTTCCTGGTTGCCGGCCAATGAAAGGCGCGCGTTCTGCGCTACGCTGCATTCACTGCGCTCAACGTCGGAGTATAAACAGCCCTTTATGGTGGTGATGAAGTGAAGAAAACGGAATAAGAGGAAACAAAAACTGAAGGTCGGTTAATGCGGCGCACGTGCCCAGCTGCTGCAAAACGTCTGTAGAGCATAGAAAGCAATGAGAACCGATATAACCGTACGATGCCAATGCGATCTGACGGGTGGACAAACGTTGGGCTACCCCTCGTTTGTAGTTCGCAGACAACCCCCAGGCGGCGCTCGTTACTCGAAAAAACGTCCATAATAGAGTCCGAAACGCAAGTAGCCGTAAACGAAAACACGCCTCGTCCGTAAACGAAAACACGCCTCGTCCGTCATACAGATTATCCAATAGGCCGCACGCCGCCGCGGCCGAGATATTTCGAGCGCGTTCGCGCCGCCAAGCAAACTCGAAATCATCGACGGGCTTCACTTGTGCGGTCGTGCCACCCGAGGTGTACGTGACGCGAAGGTGGACCAACGTCACGCCTCGAATTGGGTCCGTCCGGCGCAACTAGGGCAGAGACGCTATCGAACGGCCAGCGTTCGGCGAACGCGCACGGCAGACGTTACCGGCGCGACTCGTCCGAACGGGGGCTGGGCTGTTCCGTTCAATTACTCGGCGTCTGCCCCGCGGCTATCATCTCCATAAAAGTCGGAGGAGCGGGTTGCTCGAGAGAGCGTGCGTCCGCGGCCTCCGATTCACCGACGTCTCCTTAGGATGGACTGCAGCGGTCGGTACAAGCCGTCCCAGCTCAGGGCACAATGTAGCGGGATTCTGCAGACGGGTGTCACGACTCACTTCACAGACGGGTGACTTCACTGGTGAAGTGTCGACCGGGTCTGTTTCGTTGACCTAATAATTGACATTTTACCAAAAACGAAAAACTCCTTGCTAAAGAAAAGCTAGTGTATGCCGTTTTTGTTTTTTTTTTTTTCATAAAAATAGTCGCCCTTCGCAGGCTAAGGGGAAAGCGATCACCCCCCTGACATCCGGCCCTGACCCGGCCAATCGAATGATGAGTGTCACATAACCTTTGGGAGAGGAGCAGGGGACGCGCGGGGCATAGTAACGTAACGTCGTATATATATCGCAGTACTGGGTAGGCTGGGAAAACCGCCTTGGCGGCTCCGAGGCGAACTGCCTACGGATCCTCGGATGACTGGGTTCGTATCCCTGCCGATGTGCCCGCAATTTGGCAGAGGCAGAAGACGCCAAGTAACCGAGATTTCGATCTCACGTCAAACGATCCCCAGGTATAGTCGAAATACATCCACACTCCTCCGCCGGGGGCGCGCCACATGCCCTTGGTTAGTTTGGCACGTAAGAAAAAAAAGAAAGAAAAAAGAAGAAAGCACACAAATTTGACCTTTTGGGGACGCGCGTAGCGCGTAATCACGTGACGCGTTCGCGGTACTGGATCGGCTTGGATGTCTGGTAGCGTCCTCCGCGGTCCATCGTCAGGAAAGCCGCGTGACGTGCCGGCGCGTCAACTTGATCGGGAGGCAACGCGGTGACCGCGTTTCTGGGGGGCGCTCATGCCTCTACCGATGCGTGCGCGCTGCTTTGTGCCGTCCCCCCGCGGGGCTGGGCCGGAGGCTGGGGATTCTCGCTCTAGATCCGATCCCGCGGGGTTGGGGAGGGCAGGCGCGCTCCGATGGAGCGGCTGCATGCAGTGGCCGCGCGCTTTTGGGGCTGGGTTGCCGCCTCCCCTCGGAAACCGGGTCAGGAAATTAATTTTCGGAAGATCGACGACGACGCGTCTCGGAAAAGAGGGCGGGAGCGGGGAAACCTCGGGCTGCCGTTGTCTTTGTTTCTCCGACCTCTGCCTGCCGCTTTAGCTTCTGCTTTTTATTTATTTGTTTATTTAAGAGTTGGGGAAAACTGATTGGCGAACAGGATGAGAGCCCGAAATTAGGACATGAAAAATTAGCTGGCCCTAAAAGTGACCTAAAACGCTGTTGATGCGCGGAGCTCGTCTCGTCTAGTTGCGCTTCCATTTGTGACCAGCCAAAAACTGGCGAAGGCCGCAACTCTCCACACTTCGGGGATTGATATATATATATATCTATATATATATGTGCTATACCATACATTCAGTTTCGGAACGTCGCTGCATTTCGTTTACTTTTGAGCAACGACGTGACTGCTTGCAATAGTGCGATAGTGGCACAAGTTCAAACGTGCAGCTCCCAAAGCGGGCGCCCATTCTTTGCCGTCGGGTTGTTCGAGAAGCTTGATGCGAATAGATATCTGGAGCATTTGTATCGCCAAAAAGAAACTGGCGCAGTTACAGCCGGCACGGCACCCCCGGGAACGGGAATATAAGAAATGGTACGGGGCAACTTGTATACCATTATATCACGTGTAGCCCATCGATTGTCCGACGAACGAGTCATGAGGTCGAGCACACAATTCGGGAAGCTGGTTGACTTTCTCGGACACGCCACACCCATACTTGAAAAGACTTCGGTAACCTTGCGTATATCACTCTTGGTAATAACAACGCAAATATCTATCTATATATTTTATTATACATACTCGATGGCGTCCGCTGCGTGTATACGAGATGTATCGTGAATTGACTTTGAAGCATTCGGTTGTTGCATTGTGTGCCTTTGATAGAGAACGGAGAAGATCAATTTGAACGTGACGGTGGCGTAGGCGTATTCGTGACTCGCTCTTCGAAAACTGGAGCTCGTGTTGCCGGGTGTCGTGTGTTCGACGCTCTGCTTCGTCCGCGTATGAATACGCACTCGCCACACGCGATCGCGAAGGCAGAGCAGACGAGTCCCGAATTGACGCAACCTCATTCATGAACCGCTGGTGTATGAGTGAAACCGTAGAAACTTTGTTCTCAGATGTGTCTGGTATTTGGTTACGGGGGATTGACGTTGGGCCCTTTGTGATACGAAATGTGAAAAAAAAAATCATTTTTTTTTATTCTTTAGCGTTTCCATTTGGTTACGGCGTTGCCAGTGTGACGTTCACGGGCAGTAAGCGTCGAACCTGATCGTGTTTTGTTATTGTGATGAGTCTCTGTTCTCTTGTCCACGCTTGCACTCTAAATACACACTCTGTTTCGTGTATTCTGTGTGTTCCGTGTATTTTGGGTGTTCAGTGATGTATGTGTATCTACCATGTAGTGTTCAAAAGTCGGGGGAACTTGAAAAACAAACTGGCGCATCTCCTGCAGTCTGTTGTTGTTTTTTCGTTTTGAGCGCCATCTGGTGGAAGCCATATTAATTACACGAGGGAAGAAAGTTTCCTGCATTGGGCAAAAAAAGGTGACGATTTTCCTCCTTTCTTAGGGGAGGAACGTTTTCTCCACAAGCAAAAATAGGTGGCAACTTTCCTCCCGTCTAGGGGAGGAAATTTCCCCCCCTTCTGTAGGAGGATATTTTCTCCCTTGATAGAGCAATATATGATACACGCGAGCTCCTCCTTTAAAGACCGACCTACGGAACCATTTTCCGCAAGGTAGGAAAATGCCCCTCGCGCCCCTCCTCTTCTCACCCTATAGGGACGAAGTACTACACCCCTTCTTTTTTTCCTTAGAGTGTGAAAGGCAAACTTATCTGCTGCTATCTGTGTTCATACGTCTGATTGCCTTAGCCCCTTAGAAAGTACGTTATTTTTTTAATGTATATTTACGGAGAGATGTCAATACCATTGGCGCAAAAGCGAAAATGGCCGATTGCCTTCGCTATTCCATTGCCTTGGTTTTCCTGCGATTATGGTGTGAACACGTCTTACACTTTTCTTCAGTCACCAATTTGCCTTCATAATTTTTGAACCGCGAAGGGGGAAAAAAACAAACAAGCAAGAAGAACGAAAGGCATTTAGGGGGTTTAAAAATGTGGGGCATTTAAAACATTCTAGACCGACCGAAAACCAAAAGGGCGCGTGGGAGTGTTTTAGGCCGCATGCAGTGATTACGGCTTGCGCGCGCGCCTTCACCGCGCCGCATATGCGGCGGCGGTTGAGCGGTTGACCGAGTCGCACTCATGCGCTTCCCGCCTTTTGTTTCGTGACTGCGGCAACTAGGGCTTCTCGGAACGGCGAACCACAGCTCCCACGAACGCGGCAGCCCGCGCTCGAACTCGGGGAATCTCCTCAGACATGCAAGGCGTACCCAGCAGCTTCGCCGTCTTGGGAGGCGGACTCGGTCGTGATTGGATTTTGTTGTTGCTGTTATTTACTGCTCCTTCCGCTCGAGCGGTCGAGTGTCTTTGGGTTCGTTCCGCGTGCTATCCCTATTCTTGCGTTCCTTTGTCTTTCTCTCGCCGCTTTACCGCTGCATGCCGGCTGCACGGCACGTTGGTCCAAGTCCGGCGGGCACGCCATGCCGCACACAACACGCCGTCCTCCGTCTGACGATGGACCGCTGCGGACGCTACGAGCCAATCCAGCGCTGCGAGCGTGTCACGTGACCTGGCGTCTTCCGCGTCGCTGCGCCCCTCCCGGAGCGCACGCGACAGTCAACACGGCTCTCGATTGGCTGCGATGGCTCCTAGCGTCCCCTGCGCCCCATCGCGAGGTAAAGCCGAGTAGTGTGTACAGTTCGCTCTGGTCTTCGTGGCCGGCAACATCAGTTTCGCCTTACGTGAACTGAAACGAAGGCCGATTGCGTAGACTGACCTCAGCCAATCGCGCTCCGCGTCCCTGCGTTCTTGAGTCCGCACGGACCAGTCGACGGTCTCGAGCTGGGCGAGCCAATCAGTCAAAAATATGGCCTTACCATATTTTTGACTGATTGACTCGCCCAGCTCGGGACCGTTGGCGCTTGAACTGTATAGTTTAATCGCCAACGGTCCCGAGCCAGTGGCGCTTGAACTCTAGACACTCCGTCCTCTTGTGCTGGTGGTGAGGACCTTGAGATTGAGACTGTATAAGGAGGTGGACTAAAGAAACGAGTTAGCTGAGTTTGACAGGTCGTCCTGTCTATTTTCTGTCTCTTCTACGTTTTGATGTTTCTTCTGAGTCTCAGGTTAATTCAACGTGGCCAATCGGTCGTTCGGATTGGTTCACTGGGCCCCTTACGGGGCTGTTATTTAAAAGGGCGATGCAACAATTTTTGTACTTTGCCAAAATACCGCTTAGAACGGATTCCTGACATTAATGACCTATGAAACACGCGTTCGTTTTTCACCCCACGCAATAGAAGTCCCAGAAGAAAATTTAAGAAAAACGAGCAGTGTTCACCCCCTCCACTCGCAGCCAGAACAAGCGGCCACGTGACCTGGAACCGATTATATGCCGCCAATGTTGATCATAGCCACGCGCTGGTGTTGGCAAAGCACAGGACACGCGCTGAGTTCCAGACATTGTTATGGCTCGGCTATTGTCGTCGTTGCAGCGATTGGACACGGGCCACTACCCGAATGCTTCTCGAGCTAGTAATTATCACGAGCACATATCGAGTGCCCACGCAATGCTCGGGTCCAATCTATGAACCGCATTCAAATATCGTCATCGGGGTGTACTGCGATCCCCACGTTACGTCATCAAAATTTGCGAAGGAGAGATTGAAAGAAAACGCTCGTTTTTCTCCTTGAAATTACACTGCAACAAAGGAGTTTCTTGGCCAGTGGTGTTGCGTGCGAGTTTCCTTGAGTCCGGCTAGTGCCAGTAAGCTCGTGTAAAGTGAAAAACATTCCAACTGAATATCGTTGCACAGCTCCTTTAAGGCGGATGGAATATAGACGAGTGCAAGCATGGCCACTGGCCGCAGCCATGTCTCTGCTCGTGCGGACAAGCCCGTGCAATTTCAAGCTTGCCAAGGCTATGTTCATGCTCAAGCTGCACATGCTTGCACCCAGGGGGGTACCAGTTGGGGTGTCATGCTTCCAGTAATCTATAAGCGGTGTCGAGATCGAGAAAATGAAACCGAGTTTTTCGTCCCGCATAAATAAACCACGCATCGGTGAAAGCTTAAACTCTGTGAGAATGCGACGCTAGCGGTGGTCATAAAATGCGCAAGTTTGATTGAGCACATGACATTACCTGGATCAAAAAATACAAAAGAAAACACAAAACTCTATATGAGCCGATGAACCAAATATTCATCAAATTTAAATTTTGAGATTGTGGGCGTGTGTAGCAATTATGTCAGTGAAACAAATTCTCAGCAAGAAAAAAAAAAAACAATTGTCTTTGTAAACAAGCTTTTTTTAAACTGAAATAAATGCTACAGGCGCCCACAATCTCAGATATAGGTATATGATGCAAATTAGGCTTATAGGTGGACGTATATGCTGATATATACTTTTTCTTTTTCGTTTGTATCTTTTGATCAGCTAACGTCATGTGCTCAAACTTTCGCATTCTGTCACCACCACTATCACTTTCTAACCAAGTTTCAGCTCTCTGCGATATGCGTGGTTTGTTTATGCGAGCCCAAACACCGTTTTTTTTTTTTTTTTCTCGATCTCACCCTGTGTGGTTTACTGTGTAGTGTCATCGCGGCTGTTACTCTCCTGGCATGCTGAGTTCTGCTGTTGTTGTTGTTTTTTTTTTTTCTTTAGGAGCTTGTTGATTGAATTGCGTCGACAGGGGTCTGGCGTTTCCGTGTGTGGCTTCTCTCATCGGCTCCGCCGCGCTCGCGCCGTGACGAGGCATCTGCGTAGTGTTGCGGGGGGAAGTAGCCACTCGGATATCCGTTATGGGGCGCCCTGACAGCGCCTACGACGTAACATCGTGACGAGCGTGTCTCCTCGAAGATGCCGCTTTGATCACTCTCCAGGCAAAGTGCTGGCACCACGCACGACCGCATCCCGGACCACAGGTGCGATTTGTAGAAACGCGAAACTTAAATTTAGGTTGCGCCGTAATTGGGGATCTACGGGTGATTTAAATCAACTTCGTCGATTATGGACGAAATCACCAAAAGTTTATCTAATGACATTCACGTTGACGCTTGCTCTAAGTGTACCCAGCTTTATTTCAGATTTCATTTCACTAGAAGAAACCTGTATAACTGACGGATTTATACACGCTTTGAACCAGCTGTGCATGAACGCCGCCATAACCGGCCTTCAATTTTAGTTTCCTCTTATTACGTTTAGTTCAATTCATCATGATCACAGCAGTTCAGGTTATTGTCATTTTAGATTCTACTGTGTCCTTGTCCCCAGCATTTGGCCTTCGTGAAGGTTCGACGACGCCCTCTTCGCTGGCTCGGCATCTGATAAGACAAGAGAAGGTCAGCAATGGCGGCTGTAATCTGGAGCGTGTGCAAAGCGTATATGCATCCTTCCTTCAATCACCATTATAAAAAAAGAAAAAAAAAAGCGCGACATATAATGCACCTAGCTCGTAATTTTTTTTATTGCACAATAGATATTTGCTTTCACCAACTTGCATTATTTCTTTTCTAGATGTAGGCACATTGCGCGCGGCTGCACCATCCCTCACTGAAAGCGTGTTTTTTTTTTGTTTTTTGTTTTTTTTTTCCCCAAAACACAAAGCTGCGCTGCGGCGAAGCGGGATTCGCCGAATCGCGGGATCCGCTTCACGGGTTTCGCTTTTCCACAGTACACTGGTGCTCGGCGAAAAGCGCGCACAACGCGACTAACGGACGCGCTTGGCGACCGTGCATTTGCCAAACACTTTGAAAAGTTCGTCTCAATAGGAATACCAAATCGGAAGGAAGTTTCAAATAGCCATTCGAATATCCGCTACGAGGGGCCCTTACAGTGCCTACGACATACCATCGTAAGGAGTGTGGCTTCTCAAAGATGCTGCTTTGACCGCTTATATCACTGTGAGGTAGCGAAGTGCCAGCCCTAAAACGACCGAATCACGGCCGCAGCGCCATTTTCCGAAAACTGTGTGTGCAGGCATTATGTAAGAAAGTTTTGTTTCACGTCAATTAAGGAGGTCTGGTGATCATGATCAACCCTTAGTCTTGTGTTACGAGCTGATGCGGAACGTTATATTTCTGTGTGCGAGAGAGGAGAGAGAGAGAGATAGAATAAAATATAAAGAGATTTTTGATAAACGGCTAAAGGACGGTGAAGAAAAACAGTTCACATCTATATACTTCGCTTTATGTAATTAATTGACTGAACGCAAGAGGCAAACAGGAATTAGAACAGTCAGGCTCTTGATATTTCACTCCCGCTATTCACCGGTTATTGACGCTATTTTATTTCGAAAGTCAGTCAATTGAGGCACTATGTTCCATTCCTCCGACATGATATCGAGACGAACTTCCTCGCCTCCCCGATGATAAGTGACTCCCCCCCCCCCCCCCCTTTTACGACAGAAGTACCGGAAATCTTTGAAGGGGGATGGGTCGTCAGCGAAAGTGTATTTCGCTTTGCTCTCCGCTCAGCGAATGCCTTCTCCGACCCACACGCGGCGGGGGGCTCCAAACACGGGAGGCGAATTGAGGACGACGCCCGCACAAAGGACTCTTAGTGCCCTCCCTTCCCTCCCCCTTTTTATTTTTAGAATTTCGTTTTCTACTTTGGTGCAGCCCGCTTTGATGTAACAGCAACAACAAAGCTTCGCTCACGACTCGAACGGCATTGCGCGCCTTTCGGCGTTGCGGTCTTTTCGGCCCCGATTCGAAAACATGACGCGGCCTCGCAGGAACGAGTGCCGTACCTTCTCGTGCTTAAGCCGCTGCAAATTGCGTAAATATTCCTTTTTTTTTTCTTTTTCAATGCATCGATTTACTTTTTTTTATGTTTTAATAAGATTTCTGAAATTCCACTGCAGCTCGGAGCATGTGGAGCAAAAGCTCGCGCTGCTGCAGCCAGACATCCTGGGTTCAACCCCCGTCCCCACACGTTTCGATCCGGGTGAGCATCGTACCGGTGTTCGGTCATGTACGATCCACTTTACAAACTTCAGGTTAGCTGTCCTGCTGCACACGCAAAATTCCTCATATCTAGCGTTTAACAGAGGGGCCATGCTCCGATAGACCCAAGATGATGCTGCCTAAGCATCTACCAACTAATGCGTTTTTTTTTTTTTTTATCATATAAAATTTCGGACGAAAACGATTAAAATTTTTATCCTAAATTACCCCCTTGGAACGGAGGATTCCACTACTCACGTTTTCCTCTCGTCGTGATGCCCGTAATTTTCTGGCGCACGACGCTTTTCGCGTTCCTGAAATTTCCACCTCTACGGGTTGGAGCAGAGAGCATAGTGCATTCATGCGTAGGCGAGGACGCCGCAGAAACACGTTTAAAGACACCCGGAAAGTTGTCATGTCGCGGAGCCTGTCTGAAGGATGTCTAGAGCTTTCCATTTGTGATTTCTACGTTGATGAAATGTTGTGACCGGCCCTTTTGTGCATTCTACGATTCAATTTTTTATTCTCACAATTAATGCTCCATTTTGGATGACGTCTATGGCCCGGCCGAAAATGAGCATTCTGACCGCGCCCTAGAAACCGCAAACAGGAGCCAATCGCGTAAAAGCGGCGAGAATCATCTGCAGTTTGATAGGTGGGAGAGGGGGACGCACCCCTTTCCCGTTCTCCTCAGCCGAAGAGTACGCCAAATCCTGTGTTGTAGGCGTTACCGAAAAAAAGGAAGGAAATACATTACTCGTTACTTGCAAATAAAAGGAACGTGTTACCGTTACCATTACTAAAGAAAAAAAAATAACGCACGTTACTTTTGTGTTACTTATAATTTATGAATTAAACGTTTTACTTTTTTTTGCGTTACGGGTTTGCATAAGCTAAGTATTTGAAGAAACAGTATGCCCAATGCCCATGCAGAAGCTTAACATAATTACCTTATCTTTTCTACGGTTCCACCTAAAACACTCACGAGAAAAAAAGCGAAGAAAAACGTGAGAAACGCAAGATTGCATACAACTTGGCGCCTAGAAACACGAAAATCTTTTAAGCGTAATTTTTTTTTTTTTTTTTTTTTAGGTTTTGAGAGAAAATAGTAACGAGTAACTTAAGGTCGCTACCCGTTACTCGAAATAATTAACGTGAGTACGTTATCCGTCACTGTATTGAAAAACTAACGGGGACGTCACTACGTTACCGCAAAAAGTGCCCCGTCACCGGTAACGCGTAACCGCCAACACTGGCCAAATCCAAGTATTCTCCATTTCCTCTTCTGAATGCGTTGCAAAGATCAATAGAAAACTAAAGAGGTATAGTATACGTCATCCCCGCATGCTTATAGAACTTTGCGTTTAGACGCCCACTGAAAAGATATCTGACCTGCGTTGTCTTTAGACCACAAACTAGATCTACATACTGCTTAAATTCTACGCAAAAGCAAAAAGACGCGAATTTTTAACTCGAATCTCCTGTTTCCGTATACGACAAACGTGATCGTAGCAGCTAGGTCCTGAGTCAGTGATTTGTGCTTACCGCTCAGGTCTGTTCCCTATTTTCCGCTCAGGTCTGTAGTGTTTCCATTAAAACCTTGCAATTCTAGTAAAAAAAAAAAAAGCAAAGTAAAAAAAAAACCCTACGATTGCTCGTTTGCTCTGACCATTCCGCGTGATGTGCTCGATACATCGCATTGCAAGCATCGATTGCTCGGTTCGCCTTCGCCCACGGGTCAGCCAAAGGGAGTTGTCCTTCCAGTCGGGTCCAACATTGGCGCCGGCAAATACGACCCGAGCAAAATGGCGCCGTAAATTTCTATCCATCTGCTCTGCGAACTCGCTTTTCGTTTATTTATTTGTTTTTATTTTATTTTTTTTACGCGTTGGTACAAGTTGACACGAGTCGGTAGTTTGTTCTTACACCCGAGTCGGCGTCTCATTGTTTATTCCTTCCCGCGCTGTTGAGTAGCCCGTTATTTACGTGCCGCGGGGAGGTAATTTATGCACGCGCGCACCTGTAGATCGTGGTGATGGACTTTTTTTTTCTCTTTTTTTTTTTTTTGCATGCACTCCAGATTTGTGAGTGCGGCCCTGCGGAGTCAATCGTTTTGTTGCGAGTCACTCGCCGATGATCGAGGTAATTTACTGCCTTCTTCGTTCGACGATGTGTCGTCGTAAGGAAACGTACACTGCTGCGATCTTATTTGTGAATTCTACGTACGAATTCAGAGTGAGCGTTTTGGACGTCACTCATATACACAGATTCGTTGTTGACAGACCACAGCGCGTCTGATCACGCGATAACTGTGTGTACTGCACACGCGCAAAACGCCAAAGCAAGAATAAAAAAAAAAAAGAAGAACGCTTCGTATCGGATTTACGTCAAACAAATGAAGATGTGTTCTTCTTTAAATTTTATTTAGTTGATTCATGCTATTGCAGCCGACAGTTTAAGAAACGCAGGGCGTGGCTAGTCCAGTGAGCATCTCATTAACGCTCCGCAGCCAATTAGAGTGCGGCATTTCGAAAGATGAGAGCGCCGAAGAGCCAATCACGAAGCAAGATAAGCATTAACATAAATGCGTCTCACCCTGCGTTTCTTAAGAAGCTGTCAGCGACTCTAAGACTTTTCCAGCGCTTATCACCTTGGCGAAAAATGCCGAGTCACTGGGCCGTGGAAGAGATCTACTGCGCACGCGCAGAACGCCCTCCACTGCACTCTAAAAAAAGCCCGTGCGTCTACTTTCCCGCACAACACTCGGAGAGCCAATCACCGCAACTTCCGGAGGCAGCTCAGCGTATGACGATGCCGAAACATACGTTTAGACCAAAAAACGCAGTCTGAGCTGCGACATTAAGCAATGCAAGCGTGACGTTTTGCATTGCTTAATGTCACAACTCAGACTGCGTTTTTCGCTCTAAACGTATGTTTCGGCATCGTCATTCGCTGAGCTGCCTCCGGAAGTTGCGGTGATTGGCTCTCCGAGTGTTGTGCGGGAAAGTAGACGCACGGGCTTTGTTTGGAGTGTATATATAGCTGGCGCGTGTTACCTCACACGCGGAACATTTCTCGATCAACGACGTTGCTCTACATCGTATCCGCCTAACATTCTTGTTTTTTTCTTTTATCATTAATTATTACGTGAGTTCGAGCCACCTGCCATCGGACTTGAAACTGTGTGTCATATTAATTAAACGAAATCCAATAAAAAGAAGCGGGATAACGAGTTCCACGCGTCCAATTTGAATATATTTCGTCGACGGTATATATAGAACGAGTCTAACGATTAACCCACTCAAGACCCGGAGTGATTAAGTCCGGCCGTGACAACGCGTATAAGGAAAAAAGAGAAAAGAGAAAAAAGAAATGGCTTTTGCTATAACATGTAACTAGCAACGGACAGCGACCACGAGGAAGTTGTTGCGCAACCCAGAATAAAGCCCGAGGCTTTTTTTTGTCTTTTATTTTTTTCTTGCGTTAGTGCGATTTTTTTTAATGGAATATTATAATTTTCTTACTCTTAAAAATTCTTACGAAGGCATGTGGCGTCTGGTTACAGAATTCCTCGAAAGCTTGCTTTCCGAACGGGACATTATTCTTCGCGCATACTACCCCGCTGACGTCCATTATATTTTTCCCGGACGAGGGTGTATACGTGACCGTCCGGTGCTTAGATCCGTGCGATGACCGAGCACGCCCGCTCTGGTTCTCGAAATACACTCTTGTTCGGGCGCAACCGCGTAATATGTTGTAAACAAAATAAAAAAAAAAAAATTAAGGCGTCCAAAGGCGTGGTCCCATGGTGTGGCCTACTGCCGAGGCTCGCCGCCTCCTCGGTGACTTCGAGGCAAAACGCCGACTTGTGCGGATCCCCGGTCGCTCGGGTTCGAATCCCGCACAGGTGCCGGCACACTGGTGCAAATTGATTGCGCTCTAAACCGGGGTCACACTACTCATACGTCATACAAAAGACAGTCTGCAAACACGTGGTTCGAATGCCGCGTGCCGAGGTTCCTCCTTGAGGTCATTGCCATGCGGCATTCGATGCACGGATCTCACGGTGACTCATGTTCGAATCTGTGTTCAGACTACCTATTGTATGATGTGTAAGCATTGTGACCCCGACTTTACGGTCTTTGACAGGACGAGAAAAACAGAACGTCCTTCGGGGTTCCTGCCTCCAGACGAGCTTCTCAGTGCCTTCAGTGATGGAAGGGCTGCGCCATTTGCGCCAAATTACGCCATAAACAAAAGTCTGCTTCATCTTATGCCAAAATGCCATTTTTGCTAAGAATTGCGCCACACCCGCGCCGAAATGGGCTTGAAGCAAGAAAAAAAAAGTAATGTTTTAATATTGGTTGACCCTAATATTCGGAGAAGTAGAAGAAGAGAAAGATTGTACAAATATGAATTTCATGGCGTCTCTACTCACCGTATAGTTTGTTTCGTCTTATATCAGAGCACAGTCGAAGGCTCGAACACATACAACCACAAACACGCATACTAAAAGTGCAAGTCACGGGACATTCGCTGCACTTGATTGGTTTAGCCGATGAAAGAACACGTACAACTTGGAGATGACGAATGTCATGATGTCATGCTTTGATGCTGCAAATCAACCGGCCAGAGCCGTTGATTCTGGCCATCAACCGCTCCGGCCGATTCATGCGCTGGCTGCTTGATCGCTGAGATTGTCTAAATTTCCAAACGATGTCGTCGATGTCGGGAACTAAGGGTCCTGAGAAAAATTTCTAAATAGTAGGAGTGCCGATTGCGGCTATTGTGATAAAACAGAACCAGGGTCTTGCACTCCTGATAAGATTACTCGATTATCGTGTCTGCCACGTGCCTTCGTTCCGTGGCTGCAGAGTATCGTGGCCACCTGCGCCGCTCTCGTCTACCTTCCCTGCCTCTCGCCAGCGTGTGCGCGTCGAGCTTCGCTGCTTTACATCGGAGTGCTAGGAGCAGCGACTGACCTGGGGAAACGCCTGGCTTAGCGCGATAGGCACGCAAATTATGCTCAGGATTATTACGGGTCGAACTTCTATGTTCTTGTTGTAAATTAATCTATAACTAAAAAAA
The DNA here is from genome assembly GCA_013358835.2 of Ixodes persulcatus. Classification (NCBI taxonomy): domain Eukaryota; kingdom Metazoa; phylum Arthropoda; class Arachnida; order Ixodida; family Ixodidae; genus Ixodes; species Ixodes persulcatus. The sequence goes on from JABSTQ010010463.1 coordinate 60,042, forward strand.
AAGATAAAAAACACCAGAAACGTATAGAGAAGAAAACGAGGATCTATATATATTTAAATAAATACGGTAGTCACGGTTGTTTCCGTGCAGCTGTCGACCCAGAGAGCAGCGAACTTTGACGTAACTCCGGTTCCTACGCCGCTAAAGAGCAGTGGCACCTTTAAAGCGCGAGTGTAGACTTTTATTATATTTTGGGGGCGTTGTGTTTGCAGTTTATGGTATTAGTCTTGAGTTTGGTAGGTTCATTAAACTTAGGGGACACATTTTGATTTGTAGACACGTTAGCGGACGTGCTGGTTCTTGCTGATTTTTGCAGAAATTATATTTACAGGCGAAACAAACTATACCAAGTGGAAAAAGAGGAGAGGATTTATCCAATTGATATGTAGCGCTAAAATTCACTTTTCAACCTTTTTTTTTTTTTATTGATTGTAAATGAAACCTACTCTGACTAGTAGAGCCTTATTTAAGAAAACTGTGTTCCTATTATGCCCTATCTATTCTTATCACAAACGGTAATAAGTAATATGCTCGAGTATCAAAGAGGAACCTTCGATCACTATCATAAATGAACTCATTGAGATGCAATCACTTTTTCATTCTCGTGTGATGTGCTAACAGATGGCGGCATATCTGCTCCAAAAACGTCAGTGGCTGCTCCACACCAATATTTGGCCTGCTACGGAACCTGCTACAAAAAGTCAAATGCCGCTTCCATCGCTGAGCCTTCGATAGCGCTTCGGTGGCTTCGGTGGCTCGTGAGCTTTGAGCGTGCAGGCGCAGCCCAAGTACGGCGGAAGGCAACAACCTAGTGCTGGAAGCCGGGCATCGCAAATATGCGACCTGCCGTTCTTATCCTGTCAGTAACTATAGGCATTGATAGAATGAGAACGACAGGAAGGTCGTTTCGTCGTCCCGACGTTAGCCCGAGCTTCCTGTCCTCGATAACACTTCGGCGTGTCATGAGTTCCATATACAACGACTGTATAGTAATTGTTTTATTGAAATTTTGGTTTTACGTTAAGGTTCCCTACGGGTGGTCTAAATGATGTATATCGGGTTTTAGAGTAGGTGGACCCGACACTTTGGATCTCCCCAGCAGCTTGTGGCGTCGCACTGCGTAGGCGCAGCCTCAGGCCCCAAGCTGCTCGGGGGACCAAGAGTGTTGGGGCCCCCTATTCGAAAACTCTCTCATATTCAATTCTTCTCTGGCAATAGCAGCACGCACTGCTTGTGTCCCGCGTCACCTTTTTATGATTCACTAGTTTCTGCTTATGCGTGGGTTCATGAATTTCCCAGCAATAATTGGTTGCCTTCAGTAGCAGCTAGAGGAAATAAAACATTCTAAATATATGAAAAAAAAAAAGATTCGTAATGTACGGGCATTGCAGCACGGTTTCCATATTTTTTTTTTTGCTTGTTGAAATTTTGTATTGTTTCTCATCGGACAGAGCGCTGAGATTGTCACGTTGACCCTGCCAAAAAACGTACGGCGTCTACCCCCCTCCCCCTTTTCCTTTTTTTGCCTGTTGCAGTCAGTTACAGCAGAGTGGGTATAGTCCTTTTAGGTCTGCCTGTGTCAAAATTAAAGTAAGTTTAATTGTGTGTGTGTGTGTGTGTGTGTGTGTGTGTGTGTGTGTGTGTGTGTGTGTGTGTGTGCGTGTGCGTGCGTGCGTGCGTGCGTGCGTGCGTGCGTGCGTGCGTGCGTGAGTGTGTGCTGTGAGAGAGAGAGAGAGACTATGAGCTCGTGGACGAATGAGGCCGATGTATTTATTATCGTATCCGACCTTCAACGAGCCTACTTTGGTGTTCAAATTTAAAACCTCGCGCCGAGCGATCCTGCGTTGCGTTCTCGGGGATCGCCGTTTTCTTCCGTTGAAACGTAACGACCCAGCGCAGCGTCGCCGCTTCGACAAGCGAGCAAAACGCTCGTCAAACGCACGCGAAGGCCTCGAGCGGAAGCGGACCAAATGTCGTTTTGTTGAACGCGGCTGTATACATGTCGGTGTAACGAGTCGAACGATATAGTGTCAGGAGCGGACCCTTCAATCACATTATTTACACCTATAGCGCAAATAGTGTCGCTCAAATACGCCTGACGTATGCGGTCGGAAAGAATTTCTTGCCATCTGGCGCGTGCATTCTCTCGCTCATCAAAATGGCAAGCCCGAGAGCAGTCATGTCTCGGTTATATCGATCCCGTTAACACCCCACTATATAGGCAAACTTTTTTAGGGGACAAACTGGGTAAATACGTCCATTTTGTCCCCTTCTTATAATTAACTCACATTATAAACGTTTTCTTTTTGTGTGTGTGTGTGTTTGTGGGGGGGAGGGGGGGGGGGGTTAAAAGAGTTATTACTGTGTCGGAGCCGTTCGCAGCTGCGCCCCGCTTACCGCCTTCCGATAAGCCAAATTATTTTTCTTTTCAGAAACTGCTTTGATCGGCCACGAACATATGTTCAGTGCTTGCTCTTTATGTCTTGTCTGTACGGTTGTGTTGTAAATTATTCAGTCGCCAAGATATGAACTTGCTGTAATTCGTCGCAATCCTAGTGAGTACACTCTTGTTGCTTAGATAAAAAAATGAGGACATTTCAGTAACTGTATGTTTGTTAAATTTTTCCCAGTAACTTGTATCTCGGTTTATTCGCTGTTGCGGCGTGTTGCTCACGACATTTCGAAGGCTTACGGCTTCTCCAAACTTATAAATTATTCCGTGAATATTGAGCTATATTCATAGCTATTCCCCTCACTGCTTTGAAATTTATCGCGCACAGTGTGTGTTGAATCAGAACAAAACCAAACTCATCTATTGTGCGTGTGTGCGCGTGCATGTGTATGTATGTGTGTGTGTGGGTATGCGCGCTTGTGTGTGTATGTGTGTCTGTGTGTTTCGTAATCGACAAGCGATACCCTGGACTCCAGATGGTATTTTGCGTGTGTGTGTATACGTGTGTGTGGGTATGCGCGCGTGTGTGTGTATGTGTGTGTGTGTGTGTTTCCTAATTGACAAGCGATACCCTGGACTCCAGATGGTATCTTGCGAGCAATTGCTCTCTAACTTAATTACTTTTGTTGGCGACTGTAATTGCGATTTAATTAGTTTTTTAGCGTAACGTTTACAGCTCCACCTTAATAGTGTGACTAGACTAGTGGTACAATACTTTTTACAGACGTTGGATCTGTGCTAGAGGAATGCATATGTTGGCACAAAGACATTAATTTATATCTATGTATATATTTTATTTATTTATTTGTGGGGGACGTTTTCTGCATTAATATAAAAATCTGAATTTTGAATTCTCCCTAAAACATATGTGGTATATAAAGCAAGAAATATATACAAATAGCTTTTTTTTTTTTCTGAGCAAAATGGAGGATTTGTGACTCAGTCTGACCGACATGAGCTGAAAACGTGAATTCCGGAGGACTCGGGAAATATCCACTCCTGTCTCGTTATTCTTTTTTAGGCAGACGATACGCATTTTATATAGTCGATACTTTAAATCGTGGACAGATAGGCTATAATTAATTGCTCTATCTTCCGCGGCACGAGCGTGTGTATTAAAGGGGCCATGAAATGCATTTTTGGGCTGGGATAAATTATTTTAGATAGGGATTTTACTAACCGCATATCGCTTAGTGGGCCAAAAGAAAGGTAGCATGGAGTCAAAAGCCTGCTTTCCAGGTACGAAACTTTGAAAATATGGCGGACTAGTTTCGCACCTCCTTTCCTTCGAAAGCTCTCCGCCTTTTCACTGTGATGCATCCGCGGTAGACCCAAAGCCCCAAAGAGTGTCAGCCGACCCCAGCTCACGCATTGGACACGAGCAATGAGTCGCTCGGACGTACGCGCTCGTCGACAATCAGTCCGTCGAATGGATTCGCGTTCGTGGCGAATGAGTGCCGTGACGGCCCTTATATCATCGCTTGCGAATGACGAATTCCACAGTGTGCTTAAAAAGCACGGTGGAAGCTTGTGCACCGCAAGCACGTCAGGAACACGTAATATCTCATTTCGCTTTTGAGTTGAGAGCTGAGGAAGAAGTTGAAAAAGCGTTTCATGGCCTTTTTTTAAACTGGGCTAGTCTTTTTTTTTTCTTTTTTTCTTTCTCTTAAAACTAAACAAAAAAAAATAAGAAGAAGAAATAGAAGGATCGCAGTAGCAGGCGTGTTAAATTAAGGATGATGAAAATCCGCCATTCGAGAGCGTACGTGAAGGAGACGTAAGCTTCAGTCGATTGTGCGCTCTCGCATTGTGTCTCAATGATGCAACCCCTTTATGATTACCAGATGCGCTTCCAAGAACTTATCATTTCTCAGTATTCTCTCCCTCTGCTTCTCCTGAAATACCACCGGCATGCAATAGCTATACTGACTTGTGTTCAATTTTTCTTTTCATTGCTTTGAGTAGGTTTATTGTTGAGCAGTCGTTATGCTGTACCAAATATACCTAAGATTGTTTTTTTTTTTTTTCTTTTTTACCGCAAAAGTAAACTACGTATTGCATTAGGCTCAAGTCTCCACCCAACCGAAACGCTAGCGGTCTAGATCATACGCCAAAGTTACGGAGGTTGCCGTTGTCTGATTGAAAAGAATGTAAGCGAGTTTTTGAAATTTCTAATGAGAAAATGGCAGCCGAAGAGGCCCACAAATGGATGGAGATAAGGCAATCGAAAGTGTCCCATTTTTTCATTGCAGATTTCCGAAAATCTCATATAACTTTTAAATGACATTGCGGCAAGCTCTATAACCTTTTTTTTTTTTTTTTTTCCATCTGGTCCGAGTTGTTGGCGATACATTTTGGCAAAGACTGCGTCTGAGCGTTCGATCGCGTGCGTATTTTATTTTAAAGCGATAACTTTATATGAGAGCCCCGCACGAACCCGCGCTTGCTCGTGTTGCTGTTGGTCGCACCGTAGCAAGGCCACGGGGTAGAGTGCCTGCAATGAAGATGCATGCAGGCTCAGCTGTTAATCTTACGTCATGAGCGCGCGCGCTGTGAGTGCGTGTGTGCGTGTGTGTGTGTGTGGGAGGGGGGGGGGGGGGCAGTGCGCTAACACTTCCCCCCTCCGCTGCGTAGAAACACGGGCTGCGTAGTAGGGTAGGAACTGCGTATGAGTGCTATCGCGTTACATCTGATGGTAGACGTCTAAGCCTGGTGATTTCTTTTGGTGTGAAAAACAAGAAGACGCTTTGTTTTCAGAAACATTGGTACTCGGGTAGAATTTCCCCGGCCGTTACCGCCGCCCGGACGACTCTATTACCCCGTGGGCGAAGGTTAGGCGAGCGAAGGTAGGCAGGGCTGGAACTTGTCAGGACGACGACTCGTTCCTCGCTTTGTTTCCCTCTTCTCTTTCTCTCCGCGTGTGGCGACGGCGGCGGAACGCGATGTAGGTCAGCGCTCGGGGGTCGACCCCCCACCCGCAAACGACCCCGGCAGGACCCCCCCTCCGCCCTTCCACGCCCCCCTCTGGTGCGGTTGCATCCTCGGTCGGGAACGAGGCTCGAGCGGGGAACAGAACGACGACTTACGTAAACACGCTCGTTCGCGCTGCGTTGTTCGACGAGTGAGTGAGGCGACGCGGAGGAGCGCGCCCACGGATCGACCGCGTTTTTGCGCTCCTAGAATTTACTTATCGGAGGGGTGCGATATTGTAAAATGACCTTCGGGGTGATTTACAACCCGCATTATATCACGTCGAAAGGGACGCGGTGGCTCTGTGTTTCGCTTCGACAAGTAGTCGGCACAAACCTATATTTCTCTACCGAAAACAAAAACGAAAAAAACAAAAACTAACGCTGTCTGCCGAAGTAGGATGTGCATACATTGGGCCTGGCTAGGGCCAACATCGGCTAGAATAATCAAAGCCGGTGGGCTAGAATTTGGATGCCATCGCAGTGAGCTGGAGCCGAGACACAGATTGGACGCGAGCGCTGGGTGAGCACTCGACTGGGACTCTTGTCCAATCATTGTGTGGAAGGACGCTGGACGTCGGGCTGGGGCCCAGTTGCGGGGCTGGCGTCAGTCTAGAGCGATGACGTTCCAAAGAAGTTGAGGCGGCTGTTCACAGGCTTCGATTATTCTAGGAGGTCCGGTCACCCATTGCAAGACTCTCACCCACGCACCCGCACCACTATTCGCAGCTTTCACGACCTATAGGGGGCGCACTGGTGCCTATCAAAATGGCTGTCATCTGGATGATCGTAGTAGAACAGTGGTACGGGGCTGGGTCTGCGACGCGTAAGTAATTCTAGTTTTGCTGTATAGGAACAGTATTAGAGCCTTACGCTATTTTTTCATGCCAGGAAGGTGTAGGCAAGCCCTTTTATTATGAAGCCAATCATCCAGGAGCTAGGGAGCGCGATTCGCACACCCCGGTACCACCATCGCTGAAAGTTGCGAATACTTTATTCTCGTCGTTTTTTCCCTCGAGCAGCCTCTGACTGGAATGGCCTTTCCCAGACGATTGCTGCCATCACCTGCCCATCAACTTTCATGGAACATGGAACTCATCTCATTACCTTCATTAATAAAGATCTGTGGCATTTATTATTATTTTTTTGTTCTTGTAACCCATCCCTTACGTAATACCTCCGAAGAGGTCTATTTAAGGAAATAAAGTGAAGAGGTGTTGCTAGAGCGCTGGTTCCTGGTTGTTCTTGATTCGGGTTTAGCTAAAAATAAATCACTGATTTTTTTTTTTTTTTTAATCGCGTGTAGCCAAAAATAAATTCTTGCAGTTTTTTTTTTTTTTTCCTCAACGTGGGATACAATCTTTTGCACGACCGCGTGATCATTCGCGCACTCTGTGTCTCAATGCGATTCCTGTACCTTGTGAGTGAAATATATATTTTGTCAAAAATTAATTTCTTGACTGTAGTCATTGGTGGCCAGGATTCGTCACTTGCGGCTGCTTGTGTGCTCACAATTCTGATTAATGATGAGACCTGAAAATGTGTCGCCTGAAAACGCGCTTGCGCGGGGAGAGTGAGCATGACGTTTCCCCCGCGTCGGAGCGGTTTGCTTGCAATGCAATGCCGCTCGGGCGGTTAAAAAAAAAAAAATTAAAACCGTGGATTGCAGTTTGGAATTAGATACGACCTTGCACACCTTGTATTGCTGGGAACAGTGAGAAATGGTGTGGCGAATTTAAATACCATGCTCTTCATCAGGCGATCCTTGTTTCTGCGGTGTGGTGCCGCTAATGCGATTGTATTTATAGACAACATGCGCTATCACCGTGTGCAAGCAAAAGACAAATATCGGGGCGTTCAGGTGCCAAGCCAACACAGGGCGCCAGGCACGCCCCAGCGAAGGACTGAGGATTCATTTCAACCACCCGGTGATCTTTCGACGTACGGCCGAAGTCTCGGTTGTACGGTGACTTCCCCGCCATAATCCTCCTCGGCCGGGATTCGAACCCGCGAGGACCCGCGAGGCCGGCGTTTTGCCTCGGAGCCACCGAGGCGGCTTCACCTCGCCACTTGCGTTCGTTACGGGCAAAGGCAAGGACGTGCGAGAGCCCGTAGTTTTGAAGAAGGCTTCGATTTCTCCTCAGAACTCGTCCGAGAAAAGCTTTCTTGAGCCACGCGCTGGTCCCCCTAAAACTGTGCGCGGAATACTTGAGAACCGGGTGACACTTGACAAGTTGCATTACTAGAGCCACTAGGCCACGCTTCGAGTATCGGCACTAGATTTCCAGATTTTCTAATGGGCGCCGTCAATTTGGTGCTCAGTGCAGAGCTGGTGCAATCGGGGATCCTTATAGTTCGAAAATGAGACTTCGTCGATAAATTGCAACCACTGTTGAGGCACCAAGATGGCTGACGTGTCGTTACTCTAAAGCGTATAGGTTACGTAATGGCTTAAGTTGCACGATCAGTGCCGTCCAGATCGGTGCCACGTGTGTCGTCTCCCCTTGTCAATGCGTAAGTTGCGCAGCAGGCAGCTGCGCGAATTGCACAGGACGCTTCCTGTTCAGGTGCGTTGTCGACCGGCTCTCGTTGCTCGTGCTCAGCGCACTAGGGCTGTGCGGTGCTGCGGTACACGGTGCCGCAATGGCAGCCGGTGTCGCGGAAACGGTCTGGCAGCAGCTGTGAGTGCTTGTAGGCTCAACGACAAGAATGAATCGCGTACACTGCTATCTCGCATCACTAGAGTAAGCACATACGTTCCGTACATTGGCGTTTTTTTTTTTAGCTTTTGCATTGCCCCCAAATAGCCCGCGGGCCTAGAGAAGAGCGCACCTATTGACCAATACGTGAAATATGACATAAATGTAAAACAAAAGAAAGTAAGCATTACAAAATTTAACACAAAAAATTCATGCGCTGTAGATGTAACGCAAAACAAAAACACATGTACAATAGATGTAACAGAAAAAAAAAAAAACAGAAAATAAAGTGGTTCAGGAGAACAATCATACTAAAACTAAAACATCAACAGATGGGAATATACAAAATCATGGAGATATCAACGCTTTGCACACGCGCCAGGTTAGAGCCGCCACTGCTGACCTTCTCTTGTCTTACCAGATGCCGAGCCAGTGAAGCAGGCGTTGACGAGCCTCCACAGAGGCCTACGGTGGGGAGAAGGACACAGTATAATCCAACGTTACTAGAACTCTCAGTTGGGAAACTCATCGTTGAAACCTGGACCGCTGGCGTCCACCGAGACCGAGCTAAATACGACAACAGCGCCACTCTTTATCATTTGCCTTTACTATATGGTAACCTTGAGCTTTTAGGGGCCCTAATCTGGACACAGGGGCCCTAATCTGGACACTTGGCGGAAAAGTCGGCGAGAAATCCGGCGGCTCTGATTGGCTTGCGCCAAGGTCAAGTGCGGCGTTGGCCAATCACGGCCGCCAGATTTCTCGCCGACTTTTTCGCCAAGTGTCCAGATTAGGGCCCTAGAAAGCATGTTTTTGCGTAAAAACCAACGAAAAAAAAAAAACTCTTTTTGTAGTAACTTTTATTGGAGTTTAGTACAAAAGGAAGGGCGCGTGATGTTTTCTCAAATCTTTAGTTTGCAATGTTTTGCAGCACAATTAATATTGTTTTTTTACAACCATGCCTCAGCGGTGATTTCAGGTAGCGCCTCCCGACCTATATATAGGCGCATCTTAACTTCGGCAGTAATTCGCGGCGCGTCCGCTTGGGAGACGGGGGTGGCATCCCTGAAACCCCTTCTAGCCACCATACCCCTTCTACTGTATCTGTTTCGGCGCGAAAATGGCCGATTAAAGCCAAAATACATGTCACGTGCAGTTCCTCGAGTGGCCGCTGCGGGAGAAATGGCGGCGTTGTGATCGCCATTCGCTCGGTTCTCGAGTACGGATCGGTGTCACTTTTTCAGAGCAGGCTCTATGGCAGTTTCCCAACTGAGTGGTTCTAGTAACGTTGGTATAATCTAAAATGGCAATAACCTGCCCTGCTGTGGCAATGATGAAGTGAACTAAACATAATAAGGGGGAAAAGGTGTAAAGTCGGTTATGGCGGCGTTTATGCAAGGCTGCAGCAAAGCGTCTATATGACATGTGATATTGCGAAGAACAAAGGCGCGTAAGATCCACGTGGACGCCTCCTGCGGCTTCGAAGGAAAAAGGACTCAAAATGGAGGTGCAGTGAACCCGCTTTTCTGTTTTCCCCTTTATACGCATCTGAAATAAAACAAGCAGATAAAAATAAACTCGTGGTCGCAGAGAATAGCCAGCAAGAGAGCGCCGATTCAAGATCGTCGATCTTAGAATAGTAATACTTGATGTTGGGAACACCGTGTAACACGATTTTGTGGTTGTTAGGATTTAGTATGCAAATTTTTGTTTTAAATCCTTATGGCAGAAACTTAAAAAAAAAAAAAAAAAACTCGACGATGTTTTACGGCTTTTTTATTGCAAAATGCAGATATAGTTCTTAAAATTTCGATACAGGAACCCAGCTTGGCGAGAACAAGAACCAATTCAAAATGTAATAAATACAGAACGCAAAAGTAGCTCTTTAAAATCCCCAAGCGATATATCATAATGCGTATGTATGCAAGCCCATAGCCAGATGTAACAATGAGCGCCAATACCACAACACGACATCGTGCGGTCATTTCTGGCCATCAAAAGTAGTAGTAGTGAAACGCGGAATATTCAGTTTATTTCGGGAAAAAGGTTAACGTGCTTAGGTTTCTCTTTCTACTTCGATTTACAATACGATTATTTATCTCTCGTTCTGGAAATGATCTTCATTTTGATTGAAATCAATTATTAATTAAACAGGCAAATGCTAACTGCGAGAAATGTTCAATGTGTTCAAGAAGAAAATGCTAGGAAAACTAACTGAAAACTAATTGACTTTGTATATCGATAATTTATGTTCCTAAACATGTTTATCGCTTGCGGAGCATTAAACCGGGGTAACACTGCTTATGCCCGTGTCCCACTAGAGCGACACAGAAACAAACGACAGTGACAAGCCTCAAACCAGAGTCTTTCGCGATTTGAGAGGCTTTTTAGAATAATGAAGGCTATGCTCAAACACGAGCATACTGCACGCGAGGGCATCTTTGGCAGACTTGCAATCGCTCGTGCTTACTTCCCGAGCACCGAACGACTACACGCCTGCCCAAAGTACCATCGCGAGCATGCTGCATGGGTTTGAGGCTTGTCGCTGTCTTTTGTCTCTGTCTGTCGCTCTGGTGGGACACGGGCATTAGACATCATACAAAAGACAGTCTGCATACAGATTCGAACGCAAGTCATCGCGAGTCACCGCGAGTACCGTGGTTCGAATGCTGTATATGGCAATGAGTTCAAGCAGAAACTCGGCATCGGGGTCACACTGCTCATTCATAATACAGAAGACAGTCTGCAAACACGAGTCACCGCCATATCCGTGGTTCGAATGCCGCGTGCCTCCTTGAACTCATTGCCATGCGGCATTCGAAGCACGGATCTCGCGGTGACTCACGTTCGAATCTGTATGCAGACTGTCTTTTGTTTGATGCATAAGCAGTGTGACCCTGGCTTTTGGGATTTAAGCGGAATAGGATACATCGCTATTTATTCTTGGACGGTCTAGGTGACGTTCAATTAGTTCCACACATGTATGTTACTCCGAACAAAACGTCTTTCGTTTAATTTTCAGATGTGGTCTGCCAATATTCTTCCAAAATTACCAACCACATTATCAAAACTCTTTGCCGCGAAGCTTTCGGTAATGTTATTGAACTCATCGGTGCGTAACTTCCATCCGGAGGCTAAGTATTTGTCTCCATTTTTTCTTTCTGTTGCCGCATTTTGGGCACTTCCCAGGCGAGCCTGATGGTTTCGCACTCGGGCCTGTTGCCGCGCACGATGTGTGTGCTGAAGGCTTGTCAATGCAGGATGCTGTCGTGTCAGCCCCAATAAATCCCAACTTTGTTTCGCAAGATAGCTGTAAAGTAAAAAGAAATTCAAGAGTTATTAGCGCGTTTCTTAACTGTCTTTCCGTCAGTTATTCTGCCAAACCAGCTGCTAATTGAGTTTCCTGGCTCCTCTCTAAGGCATTACATTCCCCGAGGCAACGTATGAGTGTATACCTGCTCTTCCCAAATTTGTCGCCTCGATGGAGCGTGACTCCTGTGCAAGACATGGCTGACAATTACTAGAGTCAGCAGCCTCACTCGGCTCCTACTTCGCATTTCAGTAAAACATGACTACCCAAGCGAACAAATGTCGAAATGTGCAGAGCGTCGTCATGGCCAGATTCAACGCCAGCGGCGCTGCACAACGCTATAACTATGCTAGCCATCGGCAACCTTGTTTTCCACATGAGTCAATGGGTTCCATCAGTTGAAAGGGAGCGTCAACACTCGTCAACGTAAGACAAGGAGGCAGCAAATTGCCTTTGGCTTACTCACAGCATAAGGATCCTCATCTTCTTAGTAGATTTCTGTGCGTAGCCGGGGAAGCACAGGCTTGTTGCGCCCTGCGAACTGGAGGCTGCGGTAGAACCTCCGGGTACTGTATTCGTCCTCAGCAACTTGGCCATTTTTTTAATTATTTTTGCTTTTCCTTTATGTTGCCTAAACATTCGTCGCTTTTCTTTTTTTCTTTTTAGTACAACGGCTTACTTTTTTTTAAGTATAAGACAAATATAAGCGGACAAATAGAACTGCACGGTTCACGTGTGAATCAGTCGGCGTTCAATGATCTCACCTGCCACGTAAGGCCCATACTGGCAGAAGCGCCGCTGCATTTGTTCGCTGAGGCCGGAGTGGGCATTTTTATATCGTTGTTTCGGTACTGATTGTATTGGGGGCACTGCAGTTGTAGGAATTCTTCTTCGAGTAAAATAAGAAAGATCGCCGTTCCGTCAATGGGGCCCTTCATATTCGTCTCCTTCACTGGCAGATTGGCCAAACGCTGACTGGATGCAAATCGTGCGTCACGTACAGGGGTACAAGGTCACAACTTTGATAGGTACTGATCTTGTTTGGCAGAACGTGCAGCGAAAGCAGCAACCGAAGGTATACGAGCTCGGACTCGCAGTTCTCACTTCGATTCACGGTAACCACGGGATGTAAAGCCAGGTTCGCGGACTTCTTCGTAATGACGTCAAGGTCACGTGTTACGCACATTTCTGTGGTCCACGGACCTCGCTCCCTTAATTTGTCCGCCGTGTGAATACACATTTAGGTGCAACCTTGACCATCTCTTCAATTTGTCTAGTCGCATGTCCACTTTCGCACCACATAAGATCCGTTATATGTGAAAGCTCTGTTATCTCTGGTGCTCAGTGTGCAAAACGACGTGAGTGTTCTGATGGCTATGCGACCATTCGCTGAATTCTCTCGAAATGCATTCCGTATAGTGACCTGACACGCTCGAACGGAAGACTAAACAATCCTCCCTCGCTCAGCTCACGAGCGACGTCCAGTTCTGTCGATGCCTCCGCTTGCGAGATTTGCCGTATACGAATTGCTTTTGCATTTCTTTTTTTGCTCTGGAATGCGATTGTATCAGTCGACGTCGTGGAGAGAACGCTCTGGTATGAGCGGCCTAAAGCTCGATTCACTTGGCGCAATTTTTTCGTGCGATGTTTCCGTGCGACTTTGGAGTTGCGACGCCCAACACCCCAGCTACCAGCACGCTTTTTCCTGCCGCACGAGAGACGTTACAACTGCGAAATTGCACGCAAGAACGAACCAGGTTAACCGGCCATCACTCGCAAACTTAAAACAAAAACAAAGAAATGTATGTACTGCGCGACACTGTTGTCGCGCGAATAGGCAACCGCCGGTCTTTTCTCTTTTTCTCCTAAGCCGCGAGTGAAGGATAGACTTGTCATTCTGACTAAGTCTGGCATGAGGGCCCGGTGTAATCGGGTTTGATTAGATACGAGCTCGAGTGGCCATGAGGTGTCACGTGTGTGGGTTGCGGTGAAAGGAGATAAAAGGGACCGAAAAAGAGGGGCGTGGGGGCTTTTGCTTTGGGGTGGCGAGGGCGAAAGACATGGTGGAACTATCGATACTGAACGGAACAAAGTGGCTCGAACAGCTGGTGGAACTATCTAGACTGGACAGAACAAAGTGGCTCAAACAACCCTGAAGATCCTCGTCACAGTTGTTCGATCCACTTTGTTCCCTCCAGTCTCGATAGTTCCACCATGTCGTTCGTCCCCGCCACCCCAAAACAAAATCCCCCAAAGCTCCTGTTTTTTTTCGGGCCCTTTTATCTTCTTCATTAATCGCAACCCACACACGTGACACTTCGTGGCCACTCGAGCTCGTATCTAATCAAATTCGATTGCACCCGACCGTCATGCCAGACCTGGTTAGCAAAGCATGACACCGCTGACACACAGCTAATGCATCATACAAAAGACAGTGTGCAGACACTAGAGAGTTTTAGGGAAGCTTTTTTTTTTTTTTCACATCCGATACGGTTCCATGGGTCCTCCGGTTCGAAGCTCTTCGAAAATGCTCGAGGTCTGTCCGCAAATAATCCTGTAATTATGTCCGCAGCGAACAAAGCGTCTTTCGTATGTTGTATAACAAGTTAGGGTGCCTACATGTGCGCTTCGCCTAGGGTGATGCCAACTGCCTGTTTCCCTTTCCCACACCCTCTTCCACCGCCATTTTGTTCCTCTCATTGTTTCCCCGTGCGCCGGAAAGTGGCCTTTGTGTTCATCAGTAATCCCATCCGCGGGGGAAGATGCTAATCCTCCCTCCGTGGGTTCCACAACGCTGCTCCGAACTTGTGAGATAAGGTGCTTGTTTCCGGGAGGGTTATAAGCCCCACGGATTATCGCCGAGAACCAAAATGGCTGGTGGTTTGTCGGCGAGTGGTATTACAAAGGGTGGCATCACCCTAGCAAAGCGCACATGAAGGCTCCCTATAACAAGTAGTGCGACTGTGGCTTTATACTACTGTCATTCAAACTACTATGGTGGTGAAAAGTGCTCACTTATTGCACTCACCTAACAGGTAAAACATAATGCCCGACAATGGACACCATTACGTCTCCCGCAAATGCGGGTTTGGGTCTCGAGGTTTCCTTAATTAATTTAATTTTGTCGTCAGACGAATTCTCTTCCTCAAGCGTCGCGTTGCGCAGATAACCGTTATGACCTCTTTTCGTGCGTGGGGACTATTAAAAACAGATCAAACGATCGTTATATCCCCTCACAGGTGCAGTTCCGAGTTTGTACTCCACGTGCCCTTGGACGCAAAATGGATCCTTCGTTGTTTCCTTCCTCGTTCGCACTGTGCTGTACGGCAGTGCATTATTGTAAGCTTCGTTTCCTAGTGGCTCTTTTTTTATCTGTATTTTTTTTTTTTTAGTTTTGTTGAGCTGACGATGGATGCATTCTGAATCGAGGCATAATTTTGGCCCCATGTCGGTTCTCGACGCAGCAACTCAGAGCTGACCGTTAGGCGACCCACGATCGATCAGTCTTTAATTGTAATCTAATGCAGTTGACCGTTCGTCGTCTCCGACCGGCCAGACACCTCGAAGCATCCGGGTTTCTATTGTATCGTTTTTGGCGCTTCAGATTTGTTGGACTTGTGCGCGCTTGACGTCTTTTATTTTGTTCGTTTATTTTTCGCTGAACGTCGCGTGATGCGCGAAGACAGGCTCGTGATCGGGAGGTCGCACCTCGCACTTCCGCTTCATTTCTCGTCAGATGTCGACAGCCAATAAAGCTACCAAAAAAAAAAAAAAAAAAAAAATCAAAATCGTTGCGATAGAAACCAGTTTGACACAAGGAGAGGACCCCTGGATGCAGTCGGATGTGTTGACTGCCGCGATGCATCTGGTACCGCAATCTGTAAACCCATCAAGTTGATTTATTCAACTGAATACGTACGGTAAACAGGACCGGTTTGGTGTGGGAGGCAAATCGCTTATCTATTCAGTGGAGATCACTTCTCTCGCCACCCTTGTGGTGTGTCTCGCACGCGACATTTCATAGAGCGCTATACGCTGACAACGACAACAGCAACAACAACACTTTACTGTA
This sequence comes from Ixodes persulcatus, assembly GCA_013358835.2. Classification (NCBI taxonomy): domain Eukaryota; kingdom Metazoa; phylum Arthropoda; class Arachnida; order Ixodida; family Ixodidae; genus Ixodes; species Ixodes persulcatus. The sequence goes on from JABSTQ010010463.1 coordinate 75,544, forward strand.
TTGCTGCCTTCTTTCTATAGTCCCTTTAAAGCGTCATCACTCAAAGGGTCAGCAAGCGACGTATTAGTTGTGTTGTACCGCGTCTGCGTCCCTTTGTGAGCTTATAGTCCTTGTATCGTTTTTCACCTCTACGATGTGGATTTGTGGTGGCAAGTATGTCCACAGCCTTGCCCGCAATCTAACCCCACCAGTACACACACACACAAAAAAAAAGGAAGGTACAAAAAGTGAGGTATATTTTTGGCGTGGGATCCTAAAAGTGTCTACTGCAGGATACATTTTGCCCGTATATTATAGCCGAACCGTACCGTGAGACGACATGTCGCTGCATGGAGAGTGCGCGCGCTTGGTTAACTTATAGAGCAGCGCTGGGAAACACGGTACCCAGTTTGTCTTTGATGCTCGCCGGCTATGGCGAGTACGACACCCCGTTCACCTTCCTGACCTCAAACTCAGAATCGATGGAGGAAAAAAAAAAAAAAAGTTATTCCTTGCCCTGACCTTTAAGTTGAATGAAGACCGATCGGTAGCGGTAACCATGGCTGCCGTAGGTCTGTTGTGTCTGTTGATGAAACGCCCATTGTCTGTCGTGCACGGCCGTTGCGCCGTCCCGCGCACTTGCGATTGTTTGGTTGTTTTTTGAGGCGGCGCTGCTTCGTTCCGTGTTCAGTGTATGATCTATGGCAGTCGACTAATTCGAAATGATTGTCCTTTTATGAGACGTTTAATGATTGCGATGGATAGGGTCGTGGCGCATTATGTCTTGGGAAACTGCGGGGCTTCGGCCTGCGTTTCATCTGTAAGAGGCGTGAGCTTAGAGGCTAATCTTCATTTCGTATAATAATAATAATAATAATAATAATAATAATAATAATAATAATAATAATAATAATAATAATAATAATAATAATAATAATAATAATAATAATAATAATAATAATAATAATAATAATAATAATAATAATAATAATAATAATAATAATAATAATAATAATAATAATAATAATAATAATAATAACGATAAAGCTTTCTTCTAAACAGGTTTTCCATTTGCTAACTCGTAGCCTCATTTGGAGATAAATAGCAGCCCCTCAAGTAATCACCATAGTTATTTGTGTATGCCAAAGTCAAATCCTATATGTCAGAATAGGACGTGATTTGTGGCAAGGGGGGGGGGGGGGGGCACCTGAGGCCCTGGTAAACGCTGATTTGTGGAGCACCTGGCAGCTTAAACGTTACTGGAATCATGAGTTTGTGACTTTGCATTTCTGACCCTTCATTTGATAACACTCGGTCTATTTTGTTTCTGTTTATATCTGGTTCGATAACAGGGCCAGGCGGATTTTTTCGGTGGCGCACCGGTCACCTATCTGTGTTTGGAGATTTGTCTTTGTCCTTTGTCCCCCTTCTCCATGGATTATTTTCGGCATTCTTGTCCAGCTCGCTTGCGCCTTTGCATTAATTGCATTATCATCATAACCTTAAACTGCAGGCCGTTCACCCTTGTTTGTGTTAGACAGGTTGCAGCTGATAAAACCCGTTTGCTCTACTAACGTGTAACCCTTGGTTAGTTCAGTTGGTAGCGCTCCACTGGGAATGGAGAGGACCCTTGTTCGATACCAGGACCAGGCGGACTTTTTCGGTCGCACAGCAGTCACCTAGCTGTGTTTGGAGACTTGTGGTTTTCCTTTGTTCCCCTTCTCCAATGATTATTTTCGTCGTTCGCTATTTTGTTGGTTCTCGAACTACGTATTGATCTACCAGCTAACCTCTATGGGATTTCTTCGTTTTCCATTCTTGTACATCTATTTCTGCCCGCAACGCAACGTTCTGCCTCGATGATAGTTCACTGAGACCGTGAAACATGGTTTGAATACTTTTACTCGCCGCCGGATTACGCTTTCGTCCCCGCGAATGTGCGCCGACACGGCGAACCAGTTGGAACTTGGGAGAAGTGCCTCCTACTCTACGCTCCCTTCAAGCGATCGCAGCTCACCAAGCGGTGGCGGCCCGCGGCGGGGCGCGCGGAGCAACTTCCCTTTCACTCGCCGCCGGCGCGGTAGCGGGCATCATCGGTAGCGCGAACGCGGCGGCACGCACGCACTCCTCGCACTGACTCATCGTGCGTCAAGCTGGCAAGCCGTCCGTCGTGAACGTGCTTCCCTAGCGGTGCGCGCTTCGTCTGGTGACGCTGCTTCGGCCACCGGATTATCGGGACCCGGATCACGACGCTAGGAGCCCGGGGTTAGTGCCTCGGGTTTCAAACTTGGATTACGGCCTGGCATGCTGGGAGACGGCCCAGCGCAGCGATGGCATCGGTGAGTACGGCGCCGCGCCGCCGGTTTTTGCGTCGCGGGAGGCGTAGAGGAGACAGCTGCAGCCGCTCTCGATTTGACGTTCGCTGGCCTTTATTCCTCTGCGCACTCGGCGGCTGGAGCCTGCAAGTAAAACAATAATATTCGTGGCGAAGTTTCGACGAGTGCAATCGCAAAATGGATTGATTTAGTGGTCGAGCTTAGGGACTGGGCGGATCTTGGGGAAAGTTTTTTTTACGGGTCTTTTAGTTCCCTGATCAAATGGCGCCATTGATTCGTGCGATGAAAATCGAAAATCCCCTCGACAGTTTTTTTTTTTTTCTTTTTGGCGCGATTAAGGGCGTTTGAAGTTCATTCCGTTCAATTCAGTGGACGATGGGACCAGAACCGCATGATTCTTCGTTCTCTGATCTCGGGCTTTCTCAATGTTAGTCATGCTTTTTCTGCTTTTGAGCTTGTAGAAACTTTGCTTTCGATGCTGCAAGTCCTATTTGCAGCGTTTTTTTTCTTTTCTGCAGAATGTACCGACTTACTTGTTTTTCGCGTTATGTCGTTCACCCCGCGATTGCTTAGTTTTTGGCGACTTCGGCGTGCCGCTCTTTTTCACAGCCAGGGTGGCTAGCGCAGCGCGTCCTGCGCCTGACATTGCCGAGTTCCAAGTGATCGTTCAGTTTTCTTGTGGTCTCTTGGCGGCATTAGGTGTAGGGGATACTGTAAACGACTCAATTCGCCACTCCAAAAATATCGCGAAAAGTTATCCCGCGAATATATCCCCCGTGGTAACGAATACATAGCATATATTCTCCCAATCGCGAAATGATGTGCCCGCGGAATATTTATGAAACTCAGTAAGTGAGACGTGATGTACTTTAAGTAAAGTATTAAGTACACTGGATGCAACGTACTTGAAGTAAAGTACTATAAATACGATGTACTTTCAAAGTAAAGTACTATAAATACGATGTACTTTCAAAGTAAAGTACAAGTATTTTAACACAATCTTTCATGATGCCCTTTCATTCCCCTATACAGTAGTTTTTTAACTGGTATGCATTGTCCAGGTGTACTAGGGTGCAAGACCTATTTTCAAAAACAGCGGTGAATATTTGATGAAGTCAAGTTGCCGCAGAGTATAGTTATTTTCAGGAATGGAGCCAAATTCAGAAGTCCCTCTTCTGAATTTGGCGCCCCTTGCACTGGATTGTTGCACACAAAGGGGCTAAATGTACTAGGAGAGAGCATGACGTCAGCCCCGTAGCTTCCGGAAGCAATCCCCTCATAGAGGAGTGACCTCTCCTTAATAATAAAAAAAAAAAAAAAAAAAAAAAAAAAAAACTGACTGTGCAAGCGAGCTGGTGATAATCAATCATAATATGACACCCGAGATTGGGGTGCGAAAAAAAGAACTTTGAACTTTCAAATAGAAGGAAAAGACAAAATAGGATGTCTCAAAACATTGTGACGTTCTTCTCTGTTGTCTTTTACTTCGGCTTGAAAATTTAATTTTTCCGCACCACAGTCTCAGGTGCTACATTATTATTAATTTTGCTCCCCTAATATTTTAAACCTCCTCCCTTGCGCTGACCGAACGAGAAGTAGCGAGAGTTCAAAAAGCTACGGGAAAGCCGCCCCCATAACAAACGGAGCGATGCGTCGTCTGCTCACGTTTCTGGTGAGGGAGAGTAGAATATCCAACATTTTAGTGAAAAACTCGAGACTGAGGTATTGACAGACGACGACAAGGAAGATAAGGAGAACGTCTAAAAAATTTAATTTTTGAGACGGTCTGAGAACATCCCTCCCAGTATTTTTTTTTCGGAGTTGGCAAAGTATCATTTCGTGATACAAATTTAAGAAAACCAAATTTGGGGAATGTACTTTGAAGTCAAGAATTGTACTTTCGTCGGAAAGTACCAGAAAAAAATACTGTAGATAAAGTACAAGTAGTAAAGTACAAGTTTCCTAAACCTACTTGAAGTAGTACTTTAAGTACAATGTACTTAAAGTACTTCCCAAAACTGATGAAACCCATAGTTCGCAAAATTCGCGAAATATTGAGCCCTCGAAAGTAAAGTCCTTTACACGTATGTAGAGCCGATTCGCGGATCTTTGCTGAAAGAAGTAACCGCAGCAGCGAGTCGATCGCTATTGAATCGCACGAGTTGAAGCTTCGTTGACCGCGCCACGCACCGCCTCCTCGCGTCGCTGCGGATGATTACGCAAAACTTGCGGGCTGATGGATCAGAGAATAAGATCACCGGCCGTCCTTGAGAAGTTATACTGAACTGCTGGCATCGCTAATTATTTCTCTGGTCGCGACGACTCCCATCGCTGAATCAGACGGGACATTTGCGGTATACGTGATATCGCAGCACCCTGGCGCTTGTCCAAGCAGGTCCGTTTGCAGGGCGACACCCACAGTCAACAAAGGGAGCTTCCTTTCACAACACAGCGGGTGTGAAGAGCGCGGGAGCGCTAGAAAAACGTGACCATTTGTCGAAAGAAGCTGCTTGCGATGGGGGGACAAATTTTGTGCCCCGTCACGTTCGCCAACAAGAAGCGACGGCTCTGGGTCGCACGACGGGACAATAGGCAGGTTGCTCGCTCGTCGTTTTGTTTACACGAGCCGGCGAGTGTTGATTGTTCTTTGCCCGGGAGCGCCATCCGCTGGAAGATGAGGCGCTGACAGAGACGCGCTTGGGTGTGTCGACTTGTCGGTTGGACATTTTGTGACGCACTCACAACTTGATGGCGTGGTTCCGCGAGCAGTGTCATGCAATGGTTCGTGATGCGACGACGTTTTAGAGTGAATTGTTATTGACAAGCTATTGCTTTGGAGAAGAAAAAAGAAAAAAAAAAGGCATCGAGACATTTTAATTTTTATTTGGGGTCTGACTCATTTGGCATTTCCTGTGACCTTCCTTTCTTTTCAACGGGGAAAAACAGCTCGTTCGGAGGTCACGAACGTGTCATGAGTAGACACGAACACTCGCGTGGAAACTAAACCTAAATGTTTGATAAGGCAAGCTTGTGGTTCTGACACGAAAACAAAAATGGTACCGCACCTCCAACTGGGTTGGCGACGGATAGATAAACTGGCGGTAACTTGCACCATCTAGCCTAAAACCTTTCTCTATGATCAGGCCGTGGGCGTGATCGTCAGGATGACCTTTGGGGGGATCGGTCAAAAAAACTAAAACAGGCACCCCCGCTTCCTCCCCCCGGCAAGGGAGTCGCGAATTTTCCTCTGGTCAAACCTTGTCGGTGTCACCCCAACATCAAACCCACTGGGTGACAGGATTGAGATTTTGGGCCGGAGCCACGCAGGAAGGAGCCTCAATTTTCCTCCGTCCCGCCGGTCCCCGAGCTGGACACTTCGTTCAGTTTTACCGGGACAATATCCACCAGCGTTCTAACCTCCTCTTTATTGCCTCTGCCGAAATCCACCCTTCACCTTCCCCGGCGAAACCCAGGGCCCTAGGGCCATCTGGACTCGGGTACAGCTGGCAACATCGAGTCGGCCGCCAGGGCGGCTGACTCAGTGTTGCCAGTCGTGGCTTCTTTTGTGCAAATAATATTGTCGGTAACAATCTGGGGACGGGAACACGTGATTTTCTTACAAATGGCCGACGGGCGAAAACTGTCTCCCGGGGACTTTCACAACACCACTAATCATTCCAACTAGAGCTTGTCGTTGTCACGCCCTCGCCACGCTCCGGTCTTGAAAAGCAGCGAAATGCAAAATGAAGAGCTCGGCAGGTGGGGTTTGAACGGCCACGCCATCGCGTTAGGCGTTGCCAACTCGGCCAATATTTGGGGGCCAGTTTTGATTTCCGCGGTATTTAATCGATTTCTGGCGTTCCCTCTTGAAAGCATTTCGAGCACTCGAGGCCGCAGGCATAACTCTACAGGCGACGGCGTGTCCGTTCGTTGCGCCGCTTGGCGTCGCGGCATTGATAACATGAACGAAGAGACTTTTTCCCTTCGAGCTTTCAGGTTATCACTACCGCGTATCACACGAATGTAAACAGGACGATTTTGCCCCGACCCTACTTATAATTGACCTTTATGCGCCTCTGTGATGACATCGCGGTCAACGTTGCCAGATGATTTTTTTTTCTTCTTTTCACCACTGTCACGGTGCAACGTGATTGTTTTGCCTCGCGGTAAACCAGGATCGATCGCGTTGCGAAACGTGTTTTCGTAATCCGCGCGACCCGGAGGGGAGCAGGAAATGTCGTCGAACAATGGTCCTTCCTCCCCTTTGCATACCTTATTGAATCTCTAGATCGCTGCCTTGTGTAGGCCCGTCTCCTTCAGGAAAGCGACATCGACGGCAGTACGTGCTTGCCCCGCACAAGCTTGCAGCGGGACCCGGCAGGGTCGTATTATGTATATAACAACTGTATCGCGGTACCTGCAACGCGCCGCGCACTAATTACTCGGTTCTGTAAATGGTACTTGGCCAGTGACTGCACTGTTCACACGTTTACACCCACAAAAGTGACCCGCCTCGGTGGCTCCGAGGCGAGAGCGCCGGCCTACGGATCCCCATGTGGCGGGTTCGAATCCTGGCCGAGGTGCCCGCAATCTGACGGATGCTTATTGCGAAGGAGGCTTCATGTAATCGAGCTTTCGGTTGCACGTCAAAAGATCCCCAGGTGGTCGAAATTAATCTTCAGTCCTCCGCTGGGGCGTGCCAGATGCCCGTGGTTGGTTTGGCACATAAAACCCCCAAATTTGACTTTAAGTGTGTATGCCTCGCACTCCCCTTACTCCACACACACAAAAAAAAAAAAATATATATATATATATATATTTCTTTTTTTTGTGGAGTAAGGGGAGTATATATATATATATATATATATATATATATATATATATATATATATATATATATATATATATATTTGTTAACACCCAGCATTATCATTGCAACCGGAGTAATTGTGTGGTTTGTAAGATTAGGCAAGGGGGGGGGGGGGGGGGGGGGCGGCGGAACGGGTGGTTGGTCAGCCCCTTCGGGCGTCGGGTGTCTACTGTTGTAGACGAGAAACTTAACCAGAGCGGTACCACCGCTAGCCTGGAACCTTTAACGTACTTCGCGCAGTGGTGATTTAGGACCCAGCACGCCGGTACACGCTCATCCAGGTCGAAACGGTGCAGGGTTGGCGGATCGAAACCAGAACCCCTGTGTCCTGCATCGTGCTTCCAGCTGCGCTCAGTTGACACACTCTGCCGCCGATCCCCTTCCCAATTACTTCACTGCGGTTCTCAAACGCCTATACTCGTCAATGTCGACGGACTTCGCGTCTCGTGGCTATTTCGATGTTTACAAACTCAGCTTATAGTGATCTCCACAGCTCAGCACGCTCCTGTGCGTCGGTCGCTTGAGAATGTCGGCAGAGCGCGCGTCATCCGCGAAAACGTTGGAAATGGCTTTGACCCGAACAGGTGCTTTACGGTGCTCTGCGCAGCGTTCTACAACGACGCTTCTAGCAGCTGCCGGATTTTGTGCGTTGTTGTGTTTAGCGCTTTTCAGAGCTCGCACGAACAACTGGACCGCGTTATGGCTAGTGATTTCGCGAACTTTTGTAGATCCTCGACGGATTCGGCGCACTTTCCAACTTTTAGAAAAGTTCGACGAAGTTAGACTTTTGAGCAAAGTTGCCTGACTTTTACACAAAGCTCCTGAATTTTTGGGAGGCAACTAGTGTATTTAATTTTATATTTCGTAAAATGATTACCCATGTTTACAAAATATAAGAGCCAAGATAGGTACTTTTAATGCCTTATAACGACTTCAGTTTCGCGGGCTCATAATTTCGCGAATTTTGGTAACTTTCAAGAAATATTTTCCTGACACTAAATTCCGCGATTTGGAGTGGTATCATATATGATATTGGTTACCCATCGAGGAGTGACATGTTCGCGTGAACAATTTTTCGCGATATTTTTCAGGTCGCGAAATTTGCCAAAAATTTAATCTTCGTATAAATTAACTCATTTGCAGTATTTCGTGTATTAATGTGGAACACTATAGTCAAGAAATATTGCACTTTTGCCCCGCCGAGTGGCGGAGAAAAAAGTTGCGATTTTCGCGCATGTGCATATTAGTCGAACTTCGAGTTAAAAAGGTCGAACTTGGTCGAACTCGACCTTCGGGCAGGTTCGGGAGATCCCTCGTTTATACACCAGTTCAACTCTCAGGCTACGGTTGCCTGGATTGCGTCTCAGACTGGTGTGTTTTTCGCGTCTTATACTGACAATACACTAAAATTGGTCCCGAAGTGACAACAAATGGCGCCACGAAAGCCGGAGTGTCTCGCTGTCGGATGACGCGATCCTGGCGGTTGGTCGTAGAAATGCTGGCGAAAAGCACGAACGATCGGGTGTGGCGCTGCCGTTGCGCCGTCCCAACTTCCCGGCTGCCGAAGCTTCCGTGGCCTGTCAAGCTGGAGAGCGACCTGCAGCAGAACAGGCGTCCATCACGCCACCACCGCTGCTGTAGACACCGCCTGGATCGCGGCCTGCGACAGCGTGACACGTCTATGAGGCCATCAATCGGAAATCATAAAACCATATATATAAAAAAAAAATATTAAGGGCTAGTTTCCCCAGGATCGTGTCCGGTACCAAACAATTGTCGACACCCGTGGCCGACGCAACACTCTGGTTGCCGTCGTCGCTCATAGATGGCGGTAGCTGTCCAGAGTGTTGTGTTTGCCGGTTGTCTGCTTGCTGCCGTCGCTCATAGATGGCGGTAACATTTCTTCGGAGGAAGAAGAGCGGGAACGGAACGAGCGGCGATGTGCGCAGCAGCGCGAATAGTTTTGCAACCGCCGCGAGGCCGCTATCGCCTAAGTTCCACTGCGTCGAGCGCTTCAGATTCCCTTGGGAAAGAATAGCAGATCGCTCGCCTGGAAAGCCACCGCCGAGAACAGAAGCTACAGCTCCGCTGCTCTTCCTTCTTCACCAGAGTGGAAAGGCTAAAAGTTTTTTTTTTTTTTATTTTTTTTTTTTTTTTTTTGGCGCTGTGACTACGTTATTCGGGAACGTTCCAGGTGCACCATACTTTGAAGTCACGTCACTGAGGTGGCGATGCCGTCGGCATTGCTGACGCGCAGACGCTGCACCTCACGCGAATCTGATTCTGCGCACGCACAGAACTGACTGGTTTGTAAACAGCGCGTTGGTGTATATCAACTTTTCTTTTTTTTTAAACAATGGAAGGTCTATGTTTTCGATTGTTGAAAACTATAGTGCTATTTTTCAACAATGGAAGGACTTTAACGAGAGTGAAGCACCAATAGCCGGATTGTTTCAATTTCTGTTGGGTTCTTTCGTTCGGTTAATTAATTAGATAGAGCAAAATGTACACATGCGAGATCTTTTTTTTTTCTTTCTCGCTTTTTTCTTTTAAAGGTGCAGTCACAGTGGTCTTTTATCGTACAAAAGGCACGTGTAGCGTTCGCTGCAGGCATCGGGAGCGAATTATCTATGTTCGAAACATACTTGCTTCCCTTGATACATCTCTGCAGACGTTTTTTGCATGACCAATGTGACGGGGTGGTCACATGAGGATGAAATACGCCTGTGTCTGCAGTCTGCAGACTGGAGTGATGGAAGTGCTGCGCCATGAACGAAAGTCTGCTATACCTTGTGCCAAACTACCATGTTTGCTCGGAATTTCGCCACACCTACGCCAAAACTAAACTTAAAAAAAAAAGGAAAAAAAAACTGTTTGATTTTATTAATTTGAGAAGTTGGAGGAAAGGAAGATGGTACGAATATGTACTGTTAAACACTTTTTTTTTTTTTTTTCGCGGCCCCTAGTTTTCGCGAATCGGTCACGGGGAACATAATCGCGGCCATTAAATTTTGCGAATTTTAGACGCCTGCATTGAAACTCCTAAGGATGGAAATTTTCACGTGCCCTTAAATTTTACGAATTTTTCGATTCACGAAATTCGCAGGGCTCGTGAACATTAAGGGTTTTACGTATTTCTCAGCCTTTCTACACCCCACCGTATTCACCGATGTTTGTTTGCAAACAAGCTCGCTACCGGCTGCTGCCGGCGGACCCCCGCGCGCTTCCGCTTTTCCTCTTCTTTCCTTTGTTTTTCCATCATTTTGTTATTTCTACTACTTCCTACAATGAGCGCAGGTTCTTACAAACGTATTACAGATACTTCTCCGAGAGAAAATCTTCTTACCCGTATGTGGAGAACAAGTAAATACATTACCGGAAGTCTACTGGGGCACCACCGAATGCAGTGAATAGTTCGTCTCATCTCGTACCGGGGGGGGGGGGGGGGGGGGCGCAGGCGCACAGCTGAAAAGGCTCAAACACGCACGACCACGAACACTCGTATACTAACATAATAGTCGCGGGGCATTCGCTGGGCCTCAATGGCTTAGCCAACGAAAGAACACGTACGTAAAGCTGACGAATGCCATAATCTGGCGCTTTTGACACTGTTTGATCGGTTCCATTGGCTCGTTGCGTCGGCTGCGCGTTGACTTCGGGTGAAACCGGGCGAGACTAAGTATCGAGATGGCTCGTCAACTGCACTGGCTAGTTCGTCATCTGAACTTCCAGACGACCATGGCGGTGTCGGGAGCTAAAAGATGCGAAAAACAAAATTGCGAAATTATGCGATGGCGGCTACTGTGGTAAGGCAGAACCGGGATATTTTACTCCCGATGAGATCACTTTACTGTCATGTCTACCACGTGCCTCCATACCGTGGCACTTGCTCCGCTCGCGTCGACCTTCCCCGCCTCGCATCGGCGCGCGTCGAGCTTCACCGCTTTGCGCCGGGGTGCTAGGAGCAGCGGTTGACTTGGAGAAAGCGCGTGAGTTCGCGCGAATGGCTCGGGTATTCTGCTCGGTACAATTACAGGGTCGACCTTTTTTGGTCTTGATTTTAGGTTGAACTCTAATCTAAAAAAGCTGAGCCGAAAAAGAAAGAAAAAACGTGGGATGTATATTTGAATCAGTACTGTAGTCGAGGTAATTCCTGTGCAGCAAGTCGATTAAGTGGTCAACGAACTTTGTGGCAACACTGGTTGTAACGCCGCTAAAACGCAATGCCACTTTTAAAACGCAAATTCAATTTTTTTTTTTAGTTTGGTGCGTTTATAAAATTTGGGGGACGTATGTAAATTGATAGACGTTTTTAGCGGATAGGCACGGTTTTGCCGACAATTTACAGAAATCATATCTACAGGCTAAAAAAAAAAACCGCTGTGTGTAAAAGGGCGAGGTTGAGAGGGGCTTTATATCGGCTGAAGCGTTGCGTTAGAAAATTTTTTTAATACCCATTGTAAATGAAACGCACTCACTGAGCCCCCCCCCTAATTTCTAAAAGTAAAGTAGTGTTATCTTTTTTTTTTTGCGTTTTATCTATTCTTGTTCACAAAAGATGCTTCAGTATTAAAGAGTAACCCTCAACCCTTATCACAGTTAAACTCATTCAGCGCTTAAATCACTTTTTTTTTTTTGTTCATGTGATATATGTAAACATACGTTGGCGTCTGGTCCAAAAGCTTCAATGGCTGCTCCAAACCAATATTTTGCCTGCTACAAAACCTTCCAGAAAAGGTCAAATGCTGCTTCCATCATTGAGACTTTCTTTTCTATGGTGTATACGAGCCATGCGACCGCGGCTGACACCCCCCAGAAAGGTTTTTATATATTTCTTTTTTTTTGCCAGGCGATCCATCATGGCGTCAACAGACTACCCAATCAATATTTTGCAACAGCGTCACGTATATTTTTAATAAAGTCAGAAAACGGAACGGCTCGAAACCGAAACCAACACTGGACTGGGGAGGAAGGGGAAATATAGAGGAGAAGAAAATTACCAAAAATGACGTCGCTATGCAACTTTTTTTTTTTTTTCGATTAACATATTTTTAACCATTTTGTTCTTAGCCCGAGACTGAGGCAGGAAAAGAGGAAAGTTTCAAAGTAGAAGAAAAATGAACAGTCGACTGTTCATTTTTCTTCTACTTTGAAACTTTCCTCTTTTCCTGCCTCAGTCTCGGGCTAAGAACAAAATGGTTAACATCCACCAGCTCGCCTGCGCACATTATCAACATATTTTTGGTTTTTTAGAAGCCACAAAAAATGGGTATCATATTTTTTGTGCATATTTCGTATTGAGTGTGTGCCTTGGATGGCCCACGACTTTGATTATCTTTGGTGGTTGTGTCTAAACCAGAGGAAACGGCACGTGACAGCGGAGAAGAGAGTGAGCGCGACTCAAAACGGCCAATTCTCGATCGGCGGCTCTTCCGGTGGAAAGAAAGCGTCATTTGTGCCGATCTGCGCCAGCGTGCTTACCTGAGGAATATGAGGATGAAGAATTTGCTCCAACGTTGCGCCAAAAGGGAATTTCACTCACCTGTACTGAAAACGGAGCTCAGGCGGAGCTACACTGACGAATCGTAATAGTATTCGCTCGTGCAAACTCTGAAAATGTTCCGCTTTGAATATAGTAGCATTCTAGTTGATCTTCGTATCGAATACGATGCGGTACTCGAAGGTTTTGCGATATTTCTCAGTATCTGTGATCTTTTCGGGATGGGTTCGTCAGCACCCTCCAGTGTGCTTGTCATCGCCTATTGATGCATTGCGGAGTTACACCCGCGCTGTTGTAGATCATCGCGATTTTGTGTATCTCGCTTTGCCGCAGCGCAACATCATGCTATCGGGGGAAAACACTCCCCCAGAGCACGATCGTGCACAAATATAAATGCATTAAAACAAAAATGACGGTGACTTTATTTCATGTTGAAGTTAGAAATATACGCACTTGCGAATTCGGCACTTTCGAAACTTAATGGGTGGTTTCATTTGAAATCGAACACGCTTGTCGGGGTGGGTCTTTCGATTTCTTTTGAAAAAAATATATGTAATTGCCCCATTTCTGCAAAGAACAAAACCGCTTTTCAAAATTAAAAAAAAAAAAAAAAATATTTCGGTTCACAAAAAATTATTAAGGGGAGCAGGGTGAAAATCTGTTTTTTACTCCGTGATATTTCTACCCAGTTCTGTACCCCGGTCTTGCTACATGAAGAGCTCGTTCAGTTTTCTCCGCCCTTTGTGCCCTGACTTTAGACATCGGATAATGGTACATCCGCTGCACCGCTAACGATCGGACTAAGGAATGTCAGTTGCCATCATTACAAAATTATGAAAATACAATATGTAGCCAAGCACGAGTGTTCTCAATCGAAAATGAATTTACCCGCTGCATTTGAACACAGAAATAAGCAGTATAGTCTTTGCAGCGAAGCCGACCTGCGGAAACTGCGTTTGGTCGTTCTGAGAACGTGGGAGCGATTTCAATCACTTCTAGAGAAGATACAACAAAAAAAAAAAAAGGGGGGAAATCGCATCAAGCCAATTCAAAGTTCATATAATCGGTAGCAATAATAAAAAAAAATTGAACAAACCAAAAAATGGCTTTTTTTTCGATAAATTTAAGTGTGGTCAATATATCAGTTAATTTCATTTTCGACGATATTTCAAATTTTATATAAAACCTTCCGTAAAACTAAAATACACTAAACTTATGCCCGTCGATAGCCCATATATAGGGCTACACCCGCATAGTATTTGGTAAGCGACAAAGATAATAACTCATGAGTTACAAGGCTCTGAAGATGTCACCAGATTGCCACAGGGGAGCGATTTCGATCATACAACAAAAAGATAGAACAAAAAAAGGGGGAAATCGCATCAAGCCAATTGAAAGTTCATATGATCGGCAGCAATAATAAAAAAAAATTGAACGAAATAAAAAATGGCCTTTTTCGATAAAGTGGGTTCAAAATATCAGTTAATTTAATTTTCGACGATGTTTCAAATTTTATATAAAATATTAAGTGAAAATAAAATAAACTTATGCCCGTCGATTGCCCATGTATAGGGATACACCCGCATAGTATTTGGTAAGCGACAAAGATAATAACTCATGAGTTACAAGGCTCTGAAAATGTCACCAGATTGCCACATGGGAGCGATTTCGATCATACAACAAAAAGATGCAACGAAAAAAGGGGGAAATCGCATCAAGCCAATTGAAAGTTCATATGATCGGCAGCAATAATAAAAAAAATTGAACGAAATAAAAAATGGCCTTTTTCGATAAAGTGGGTTCAAAATATCGGTTAATTTAATTGTCGACGATGTTTCAAATTTTATATAAAATATAAAGTGAAAATAAAATAAACTAAACTTATGCCCGTCGATAGCCCATGTATAGGGCTACACCCGCATAGTATTTGGTAAGCAACAAAGATAATAACTCATGAGTTACAAGGCTCTGAAAATGTCACCAGATTGTCACATGGGAACGATTTCGATCACTTCTAAGAAGATACAACAAAAAAAAGGGGGAAATCGCATCAAGCCAATTGAAAGTTCATATGATCGGCAGCAATAATAAAACAAAAATTGAACGAAATAAAAAATGGCCTTTTTCGATAAAGTGGGTTCAAAATATCGGTTAATCTAATTTTCGACGATGTTTCAAATTTTATATAAAATATTAAGTGAAAATAAAATAAACTAAACTTATGCCCGTCGATAGCCCATGTATAGGGCTACACCCGCATAATATTTGGTAAGCGACAAAGATAATAACTCATGAGTTACAAGGCTCTGAAGATGTCACCGGATTGTCAAAGAGACGATGTTTGGCATTTTTTATCTCAATAAACAAAAATACAAAAGTATTTTCCTTTGAACTAAAAAATAGTCGAAATAACATACAATATCACAAAATATTACTGTGAGTTTTGTATGCTTTCCGTATTCATATCAGCGCACAGAACTGGGTAGAAAACTCATAGAGTAAAAAACAGATTTTCACCCTGCTCCACTCAATATGTTTTTGTGAAGCGAAATATTTTTTTTTTTTTAATTTTGAAAAGCGGTTTTGTTCTTTCCAGAAATGAGGCAATTACATATATTTTTTCAAAAGAAATCGAAAGACCCACCCCGACAAGCGTGTTTGATTTCAAATGAAACCACCCTAATAAATTAATTAAAGATCCCAACTAATAAATAACTAAGAGCAAGCTACACAGAGCGATATACCTCAGAGGCCAGTAATAATAATAATAATAATAATAATAATAATAATAATAATAATAATAATAATAATAATAATAATTTATTTAATAATAATAACTCTGGTTGCTCTAGTGATCTAGAATGGCGCCCAAGAAAGAAATATGTACACTGCGCGACTCTACATTAGCGCGAACACGACATACGCACTTTTTTCGGATTTTCCTTCAAAAAGTATCGTCGGGAAACAAATATTGCCGTTTAGGTTAGTTCCCGAAATCAGCACTTCCAACCACACGAATATTTTCGATGAGAGCCTTCTGTTAGCAAGAAAACAAAAGCAGTAAAAACTGGCGATGGCTCATTCGCGCTTAGTTTCGGGCTGTGTACCACGATTCCTTGGCACGCACCGTGGGCTGCACTTCCGTGTCACTTACGAACGGCTTAAGAAAATTACCTTTGTTTTCCGTCGAATATAAACTGAATAGCAAAGAGCAAAAAGCGAACGTGCTGCCTTTGTTTTATTTAGTAGATTTCTCCGTTCCAGTGGTTCCCTTCTTGTCCGGTGCACTATTCGGAACAGGTGCTCTGTTCGTCGCTGGTTCGACTTGCCGTGCTACAGAGGTACAGTCAGCGGAAATATGAACTGGACCAGATTAGTGCTAACTGAAAGGAGTAAGCATGTGGTGACTCCGACACGTTAAGCTATGAAACCGACTGCTACAGTGCGACAGTAGGAAATGTGACAGTCCGCTCCAACCCTCACCCCCCCCCCCCCCCCCCCCCCCCTCCTTTTTTTTTTAACACCTTGACGTCGCCCCAGCCGTAACGCCGCTGAGCCAGCTCATTTTGTTGCACGCTGTACATAAACTCACTTAACAAAAAAAAAAAAAAGTCTTTAAACATTTTATTTTTTGCTCGAAGCTCATACCGGCTGTGACAGTGTGCGTACGACAACCCGTGTCCTTGCAAGTCGGCCTCGGAGAGTTCGAGGTCTGTCCCCAGGTGGTCGGATCAAATTGGGGCAAATGAGCCTTTAGTGCGAGTCTAACGAAGGCTTGTTGGGCTCGATCGAGACTGCGTAGCCGAGGCTTCGCGAGTACACGGAAGGTACCTCCAACTTGTCTAAATTAAATGCTGGACCCTTCGCTCGTGATGTCCGGTATATTTTTGCTTGGTGACGGAGATTCCAGAAGTTTCATTGAAACGTATTTCGAAATGCACTCTAGAAACGAACTCGTATGCATGCCGCGATGGAAGGCAGAACCTCGTTTTTCCATAATATTTCGGCTGGCCTTAATTTAGCCTTCTCGTTTTGTTTGGTATTCTACTTCGCTCGGTTTATTCGAAAGCCTCAGGAGCTGTACCTTTTTCCTAATGGAGCGTATTCCAAGAAGTGTACGGTGAAGTAAACGAAACTATTGACTCGAAGATAATCGTGGGGGACAACCTCCATAGGTCTACGTAGATAAATTCAAAGCGAATCAGGTCAGAAGATAAATTGTAAAGCTGGCAGGAGGGACAACCACACCCTGCAGAAACCCCGAAATACACCGTATCTCGTCTAGCTGCGCATATGATTGTTTCCAAAACCATCTGAAAACGCAAAAAACCGGTTCCCTCCCCTTCCCCCCCCCCCCCCTCCAAAAAAAAAAAAAAAAAGAAATCTCGAAAATGTGCGAATAAATGGTTCATCCTCGAGCCCAGGCAGAGAGCGTCAACCTCGTTGCATCCAAATCCCTCGGCAAAGTGCCTCGACTCACTCCAGGCAGTCAATGACCGACGCGGATCACTTGGGCGCGGAGCCCTTGCACGCTCCGTTTTGAATTGTGAAAAGGCCGCCTGGCAGCCGGCAGTTCAAGAATAAATCTTTGGGCGATATTCGAGGCCTGATACAAAATAGTTAGCGAGCCATTGAGGTGTGAGCTTATCTCGCGCGCCGAATCTTTTATTCGAGGCGTCAATCACTCCAGCCACTGCATGGACGGAGTCGGACTGCTCGATGGTCGACTCGTGATGGTACCCGATCGCTCCCGATCTATCGCTACTTTTTTTTTCCCCCTCTCGCATATTTGATACGCCCGATATATGATACCCATCTTTATTCTGAACAGCATTTTGAAGCTGGCTATCTTTCGTTCAATTTTAGACAGCTAGCGAAAATATTTGTTCCATTGCAGCTCGCGATCCTCTTCAACGAGAAACCGTGCTATGGTTGCAACTTTATTTTTATTTTTTTTTTCCTTCGTGCGTTTACCTCATTTTTTCTGAAGTGCGGTTTTTCTATTTGCTGGAGAGAAACGATAGAAGGGTCCAGGAACGATAGGAAGTTTTAATAGATCGTTTATGCGCACCGAAAACGATACCCGCTAACAAACGATATGTATGCGCAAAGGCAACATGTCGCACCGCGACGATCTAGTCAGTCTTCCGTAAATCCTGTAAAAAAAAACGTAACTAACGAGTCATCACACGTCGAGCGCAAGAACGATCTACTTAAAGGGGCGGTGCAACGATATTTGTTTTGAGCGTTTTTCACTTTGTATGAGCTTACTGGCACTAGTGGGACCCAAGTACACTCGCACGCAACGCCACTGACCAAGAAACCTCTTTGTTGCGGTGTATATTTTAAGGAGAAAGCGAGCGTTTTCTTTCAATCTCTCCTTCCCAAATTTTGATGACGTACCCTGGTGGTAGCAGCATCCTCCAGGGACGATATTTGAATGCGGCTCATAGATTAGACCCGAGCATTGCGTGAGCACTCGATTTGGGCTCGTGATAATTGATAGCTCGAGAAGCATTCGGGTAGTGGCCCGTGTCCAATCGCTGCAACGACGAAAATAGCCGAGCCATAACAATGCCTGGAACTCAGCGCGTGTTCTGTGCTTTGCCAACCCCAGCGCGTGTGTATGATCAACATTGGCGGCATATAATCGGCTCCAGATCACGTGGCCGCTTGTTCTGGCTGCGAGTTGAGGGGGTGAACGCTGCTCGTTTTTCTTTAATTTTTTACTGGGACTTCTATTGCGTGGGGTGAAAAACGAACGCGTGTTTCATAGGACATTAACGTCAGGGATCCGTTCTAAGCGGTATTCGCGCAAAGTACAAAAATTGTTGTATCGCCCCTTTAAACCCATCTTTAAATTCGCGGCCGCACTGCTTAGACGTCGTACAAAAGAAGCCGTGTTCGCGGCAGACATCATGGCGACATGCATGTTTCGATCTTGTCTGCAGGCTGTTTTTGCGTGACCAAACTGACAGGACCGTGATCCAAGGAAGAAAGCACTCCCCAGACGGTGCCTTCAAGCTGTATTTTGTGTGATATGTTATGACCGCGGCCGAACGCGGGAGCCGAGGAAGTGGCGCGCTGCCCTCGGAGGATGAAAAAAGACATTTCTCTATCTCTCCGAGACAGAGCCCGTCGCGGCCGCAGGCTGAGTCAGATTAAAGAGCGAGAGTGCCGATTGTCACCCGCGACGGCTGAGACGACAGAGCGCACCCGTCTGGCGGCGCCAAGACCGTCGGATTTCCGCCTAGGTCTTGTTCTCCGTGCAGCTGGGAGCCAGCTGTATCAAGGGCGAAGCATTGCGTGCCTCCAGAGCTCATGCTCCGGCCTGTGCTAGCGTCGGCAGCGCTGCGCCTGGCTGCTCTCTCTTTCTAGTTCGTTCGCGGGATTGGCTTGGATTGACTCCTTTCTTCTTTCTCTCTCATTCTCTATCTTTCTCTCTCTCTGGCGTGCACGTACTTTTTTCCTTCAGCTTCCCGCGATGTCCACATGTTTTATGTTAGCGCGGTGTTTTTTTGTTCTTGTTTTCTTTTTCTGGCTGTCCGCGTTTGCTTTTTATTTTTTTTTTTTTCTCTCTTTCGTACGACCGCTTTTTACCGCTATCCCGGATTCACGCTCTGATAACTGTAGGTGTTCCCGTGCTGTTGCGCTCGCTGCTACTGTGCTCGCGCGTGTACACGCTCACGAAAAAATAAAGGCAAAAAAAAAAAAAAAGAAAGGCGAGAGCGATGCTAAGAATGAGGGGAAAAAGAGCGAACTTGCATCAGGAATTTGGGTGGATCGGGAGAGAGAATGGGCTCGCCGCATATACACTTTAGCGGCAGTTGCGTACTCGCGAAATAAACACACAAAATACATAAAGAGCAAATACTTTTCTCACACTCCCAACTTTTTCTCTCGTTTGCGAAGCGGCAATATCTCGCGAGCAGACACGTCCCAAACGCGAGCGAGGCGCGGCTGGATCTTAGTAGGCTTTGTGCGCTGATCTCCGACCGGAGATTTCGTCCGCGTGCGTGTGTGTTTGTGTGCGCGGGTGTCGGGTGTCTCGTGGTGGTGCCGACGTCGTTGGTGAGAGCAAGCAGCGTTCTTCTTTCCCGCATCGAGGATGACAGCGTCGCGACCCGAGGAAAAGCGTCGCAATTCGGAGAAGTGACACCGCGTCGTCGCAGAAATGGGGTAATGGGTTCCCTGGTGGCGGGAACAAAACGTACCGTCGCCTTTACCCTTTTTTTTCTTTCACTTGTCCGTTTCGTTTCGTCAGGCGATGCGTGTGCTTGTGCGCATTTCTGATGTTTCGGCAGTCTTGACGCGACGGCCATCGTGATGTTTTTTTCCTCTTTCTTTTTGTTCCTTGAAGCGCGCAATGTTGTCTTACGACTTCGCTCGCGCGAGTTATCGAGGAATAAGCAAACGATCGTTGCGGGCGCGATCCTGCACGGTGTGATGCGGCTAGACGGGTCTCGGCTGGGCACTTGCCGCCTTCGTGAGTATTGCGTGTGTCCGTAGTTGTTCTTCGGCACGGGTCCTGCGGACGCAGAAGTTGAATTAAGTTTTTTTTTCAGCTAACGTTGAGGCACATTCGTCGTTTAGTGCCACGCAAAAAAAAAAAAAAAAAAAAAATCACTGGACGTCGTGTTTAAATTTGAGGAAGGCGAGAAACCACTGGTCTGCTAGTTGAATATACTACTCGCAATAGACCGATCTCAGCAGCCAGTTTGACTACGCCACCGCTGCCGCAATGCATCGAGGGAACTTTGGTCTTTCTGCACGTGCGACAACCTCGCTGGAACTCATCGCGTGTGGAGCACGAGACGGCACGAGCCCTTTCGTGCACTGCCGTTTGCCTCCTGTGAGCTGAAGTTATGGTGGCGTCACGCATGCGCCGAACGCTTAGTGAGATCGGTCTATTTTAACTATAGGGTGTTTTCACTGACATAATTTCGTCCACCATTTTGTTGTTGTGAGCTATCCGGCGTGTGCCAAACTCGAGCATTCCAAGGATTTACATGACCCGGAAATACGTAGAGCAAACTTATGTCTTACCACGCTGACATCATCTCAACCGGTTGCGATGTAATCCTTCAAAGTAGTAAATTTGTTTGAAAAAAAAAAAAAAACTAACAGCAAAATGGCGGATTGACGTCATGTGCAAACAACCTATATCGATTTCATAGGGTGCATGTTATACCGTCGCGGTGTCATGTCTCCGCAGCCACGGGTCCTACGTTCTACTGTGTGGCTAAAGCCTCTCGACAGTTTTCTGAGTTTGTCGTGATCAGAAGCCGGGTTGCTTATTTCTTCGAGGAGACATAATTGGTTGGAGTGGTTGCCCGATAACAGCACAAACGCACCGAGCGTCTTATGTAGCATAACGTCGTATAGCGAAACAAATATAACTGAAATCTATCGCAACGTGACACCACAAAGCGGCGTACTGACGCCATTTTTCTGAATACTGGGGTGGAACCTCCCGTGCAGTTCTCATGTTGCACACAATTGCGTTGTCACATAGGGCAAGGTATAAGGTGGGCGAGTCCCAGCAGTGTCCTTTAGTCTAGTGGCAGGTCTGACTCGTCTGTCGGTGCTTCGATTTGTCTAAACGTTACACGGCTTGCCCTTCGCTGCATCGCACTCGTGTATCCGATGGACTGATCCGGAACACGAAGTCATCTACGGCGCGTTGGATTTCACTCGACTAACCTACCGATTGCTAATGGATCCGAATTGACCGAAGCAGTCCTCGGATCGACCCAAAAACGAGGGCGCGAAAGCGCCATTCGTTTTCCCTTTGTCCCCGCGCGAGTCTCTCCGAGCCAGGAAGTGAATAAACACTTGCACGGTGATCTTTTGTCTGGCCCCGGTCACGTTTTCATTGTCCCTGCAGGACTCGGTTTGCTCTTGGCCGAGGAGGTTAATAAGACAATGGACACGCACTTAAAGTCTCTCTGTGCATTACCTCGGCACTTAGCGGTTTTACCGAACGTCCCCGCCGCCGCCGGGCGAGACGATGATGCCGAGACCATTGTGTTTTCTCCGCCGATGGCTCTGCCGCGCCGATTTGTATCGATGTTCACGCGGTGATCCCCTACGAGCTGGCCGCTCGCTCCGTTGTGTGGGCCCTCGTGGCTTCCGTTACATTCGGATCGGCGCTACCGTCTTGCCGATGTTCTTTAGCTCATGCGCTATAGCTTTGCTTCGGGCGTGGTTTGTCGACCAGAGCGCGGCGGGGATTGTCAACGGGATTACACCTTGAGCGAGAGAAAGTTGCAAGGGGCTACCGTCGTGTTTCTATTTGTCCGTGCTAGCTGTTGCATATACTGCAAAAAGGTCACTTTCGACGGGGGAAAAAAAAATGATGGCGCGAGCTATTAAGTTTCTCAGTTGTTGTTGTTTTTTTTTTACGTGAAACGTTATTTGATTATGCCCGTTTTCACTTCAAGAACCATAGTAAAAAAAAGTCCGGCTTCTCGCGGAGAATTAGTGATATGCCCTTTATGTAGAGAATTAAGATATATGTAGGTGAATTGTAGATTAGATATATGTTCTCTTATTGAGACGTACATATGAACAATGCGCGAAAACTTTTTTCTTTCTTGAGATGAAAGCGGGTATATTTGTTCGGCATTTCGTGAAGACTGATAAGCGTGGCTGCGAAGCTCGATGCTGATTGGTTAACGGGGGGAGGTCCCGCGACCAGAGGAGGCGATGAGGAGTGAGGTAGGCGCGGAGGAGCTCGACCGCCTTTGCGCACTGAGGGAGAGGAGCTCGAAGTATGGAAGGCTCTGGAAGATAGCCAGGTTTATCGGCCGATTAGCGGTAGTATCGCTTCATTCTAAGAACAACTGTCAAGTGTACACATGGTTACGCGTTAAACTATCTGTTGAAGAGCGCCGTGAGAGTGTCGCTAAACGTTTGTAATGCCAGAGCGTTTCACCTATGCAAGACAATGCGGAGAGCAAGTCGTCTGCTTCCTGCGCAGGAGTGGCGGTGACGTCAGAATGACGCCGAACTCTTATTGGCTGATTAAAAAAAAAATAGTGGGTAAGATCTCAAAGCATCTAGCGCTAAGGTCTACCCACTATTTTTTTTTTTTTTAATCAATCGGCGTCGTTCTGACGTCACCCCAACTCCTGCGCAGGAAGCAGACGACTTGCTCTCCGCATCGGCCATACACCTTTCTTTTAATAGGAAATACAGTTTTTTGCCTTTCGTGCTGGACTCCGGTCACAACAATCCATCCTGCGTGTGATACTATACGGAGAAAAACTGAGGAAGAGGAGGAGATGAGAGTGCGCGGGGACACCAGAGCGTGGAGCTCTGATTGGAATGATTAGCCCAGCTGACTTCGTCTCTACTCACTGTTGGAACACGTTGGAACGCGGGACAAGGAGCAGACGACGCTCTTGTTGACCCTGCTTGGATAAGACAACGGGCAAGGACAAATTGAGCTAGCGTTTGCTTGTCATTCCAATCAGAACTCAGCGGTCTGACGTCCCCGCCCGCCCTGCATCTCCTTCTCCTCCCTCAATTTCTCTCCGTATACGCTTTGGTTTGTGTATACTAGTCACTCACAGAACGAGAATGAAAGAGCGTCTCTTTCGGATGTCCCGCCTTCAGCACGCGCGCGCTCCTTGCCTTCCGTCGTGCGTGGGCTGCACGTGTACGCTCGAAACTCACGAGACGCCGCAGTGTCGCTGGAAGCGGGACAATTGAAGGACATCCCTGTCGTTTTCGTCCAGCAAGTGACTCTAGTTGTTAGTAGTAGGCGGATATCAGCGGTTTGAGCGATTTCAAGATTCTTTGAAGTTTAAAAGCCGGTTCTCACATGCAGCGAAGCGCTGATGTAGCGCTTCTCACGTGCCGTCAGCTACCTATTGTCTTCCATGAGCAACAGTTTGTACGGTGCGATACAAAGCTGGTGAATGCTTCCGTCAGCACGCGCTTAGCGCGAGGTCAGCGCTATGCTTGTAGCGCTCCGCTGCATGTGTGAACAGGCCTTAAAAGAGACCGCGAGCTTGATCGGCGGTGGGAATGCCACTGCGGGTCTCTGCCCTGCCTGTTGTAACCTACACGGGTGGAAACCGGAGACAGATCATCGACACGCTGCAATCAAAATATAAATGGGAGACGCGGGAGGGTGATGGCTGCGTCCTGGATACGGACGCGTGCAATTGCGTATCCCGCGCGTCATTGACCTCCAACGCAGACATTCTAATCAAATTATACTGTCCCGAGTGCTCCCAGATTTCTTTTTTTTTTTTTTTTCGTCGTTGCCAGGTTACTATTGGCCTCACGAGCCATGGATCGTGTACGCGTAGCTGCTGGTATTTCGTGAAACTTTTTGATAGTCATCGAGGCTCGTGGTTTCGCAAGCTTCTCTGTCACCGTCACGGTAGGAATGGGTACGATTTTCGTATATTGGTTGACCTCAGTAGCGGGGCCGCATGCGGATAAGGTCCCGGCACGCACGGGTGGTTGCCAGCAACGATATACGTCTGTACCGCTGTTTCTCTACCGCCCACTCTCCGACCCAGTCGCGTGTCGGGAATGGCGGGCCGTGTTCTGGGGCTGACCTTGCCCGTTCATTGTGCGCTTTGATTTGCGTAGGGGGGACTTCCATGTTTTCGAGAACGATCCGTCAGCGCCGCGTGGCGAAAGCGCTTTCAGGGTGGTCGCGTGGGCGACCTGCTCTGGAGTCAACCCTCTTGCTCCACGACTGCGCTTACCTCTGGGCGTGCGCCCGTGAATATTTAACGCCTCGTTGGTTGTACTTTTTCGTGTCAGCTGGATCCCCGTCGGTTACGTTGAGTTTAATCTCCTTCGCCTTTATTGCCTCTTTACGCCCACTGGTTTGGGTTGGGTATAGCTTTAAAGGATGGCTTGCGTGCTCCGTTTGTGTACCTCGATTGTTCGCTGCTTCTCCGTGCAGATTAAGAGTCGCAACACGATTTATGTAGAGGAGTGTTTCAATGTACCACCCGAGAAACGTGATACATTGACAAAGAGACAATAATAAAAAAATATATTTGTGTATAGGGCGGCGTCTTATTCTGACAAGGGCTCGGTGTGGTGACGCCCCATCTCGATGTTACTCGCATCTAAAAGGTTTAGTGTGTCAGCACTCGCAATTCACTCCGATGGAACAACTTTCCGCAGCAATTGGCTACGGCCGGACTGAAATCGCCTTACTGTTTTCGTTGGTTTTTCAGCGTCCGGACAACTATAAAGTCACCGACAACGTAAGAAACGCGGGGCGGGGCGAAGCTCGAGGGCCTCATTATGTCTCCGTAGCCAATCACATTGCGGCACTCGCCGATAAGAGCGCCAGGGAACGAATCGCGACGCTCCTGCGTTTCTTACACACTGACCATGGACAGAAACAAAGATTTCGGAGATGCGCGGGAGAACACATATCCGTCGGAAACGCGTTCTCTTTTCTACGCATCGCTCGATGGCGATCGAGCGACTCGGAGCAAGTGCACAGTACTCGTGGCTGCTGCATCCATAATATACGATCGCTTGTCGTGCCCGCGCCGTAAACGCCGCGACTTTCTTTCGCCGAACGGATGGAGAACGCGATCACGAACTTCACGCCTGCACGTCCGTTTCTACGCGTCACGTATACGGCAAGCGTGTTCGTCGCGGCGCCCGCGGTTTTTACGACCCGAGGGGGCCCAAGAAGAAGACCCGGAGCGGACACCTGGTTTCGGCTCCTCCGTTAGCACGCCCGCGCGTGTCTTCGTTTATGTCTCCGAGGAGACGCTACAAGTTGCCCGAGGCGTCTGTTTTCGCCTCGCGCAGCTTGTTGCTCTTAGGGGGCATACGGATATAGACTGTTACAGAGCTTATCAATCGGGCGAAAAATGCTGAGTCACTGAGCTGTGGACGCGTGCGCAGCGTCTGATATGCCGCACAACAGAGCAACAGCGCATGCTCAGAGGGCGTTCCACAGCCTAGCAGACAAAGATGGCAGCGCGCAGAAGGTGATCTTTGCAAAGAGGGCGCGTCTACTTTCCCGCAGAGCAATCGGGAGAGCCAATCACTGCAAGCTTCGGCTCGGTCAATGACGGAGCTGAAATATGTTCATTAAAACAGTCTGCGCCGTGATGCATGGCCATGGCGAAACGCCACGCTCGATGTTACAACGCACACCTTTTTTTTTTTTTTTTTCCTTTTTTTCCTCTTTTAGGCTTAGATATAATATTATACTTGGTTTCACCTTCGGTCCGAGCGCGGCCGATGTTATCAGCCGAAGGGCCAATCAAACAGCGAAAAAGGCGCAACGTCATGGCGTGCTCTCTGCGCTTGATAGGAGTAGCCGGCGTAGGAGCACGCACAGAGAGACGGCGAATACCCTCTGGTCCTATCAACTGCAGAGAGCACGCCATGACATTGTGCCTCTTCGCTGTTTGATTGGCCCTTCGGCTCATAACATGGGCCGCGCTCCGACCGAAGCTGAAACGAAGTATAGCGTCGTCATTAGCCGAGCTC
Source organism: Ixodes persulcatus (assembly GCA_013358835.2). Taxonomy (NCBI): domain Eukaryota; kingdom Metazoa; phylum Arthropoda; class Arachnida; order Ixodida; family Ixodidae; genus Ixodes; species Ixodes persulcatus. Next base: position 101,723 of record JABSTQ010010463.1, read on the forward strand.
CTTCCGTAGATTGCAGCGATTGGTTCTCGCGAGCGCTTTGCGGCAACGTAGACGCACCGACTAAGTATATTTGCAGTGACGGCATAGGTCGTTCCAATAATCGCCTTTTGCGCGTTGCCATCTTTATGAGTACTGGGCTCTGGAAAGCGTTCTGAGCATGCGCTGTTGTGTTCCGCCGAAGGTTCGCTGCCGAGTCACTCGGTATTTTTCGCCCTGGGCCCTAAAGCTCGTAAAACACAGGGTTGGAGCCGAAGGTTCGCGGAGCGCGCCGTTGGACGTCGGTGACAAAAGCGCCAAGTCATTGTCGTGATAATCCAATCGGCGCGCTCCGTGAACTTTGGCCTAACTTCGTGCTCGACGTGTCTGGACAACACCATCTACACAGAAGGCCTCCGCACACGTCATCACAGTCAGATCGATGGAGGCGTGAGGTTGGGCACGAGTGCTGTGTCAGTGTTCGTCTGGGGTAAGGTGTCCAATCAGCGCGTCGAAGGTCGGGCTCGGGCCCAATAGCCGATTTAGCGCGATCCAACTCTGATGACGTTTCATGAAGGGAGGGGAGGCCATGTGGGGGCTTTCGTTATTCTAAGTGGTGTAGGTCTGGAGCCCCTAAAAGATAGGCGCTAGGAATGTGTACATACACTTTTCGTTTGAGAGGACAAACAATTCCCACCGTAGCGCAGGTTATTGTGAAGTTAGTGAAGTATTTTATGGCTCGTTCTTCAGGTGGTTAGCTAAAGGACCGGTTAGCGAGAGATTTGTTGGAGATTTTTTTATTACTCCCGTAAGGCGACCGATCCCCTCATATATGCTCAATAGCACAACATAAGGACCTCGCTGAATCCCCAACTTCCTGATTTCTGTAGAACTTTATCGTCCCAGGAATTCTGACATCAGGGAGTCTCTTGGCAGCAAAGAGACGGCTTCGTGTTGGTAAGAGATAAAGGGTCGTTCAATGTGGCGGCGATGAACGCACGTTACGCACGTATACACGCGGACGTACGCGAGGCATGTTGTTGCTCATTTCTCATAAGCGATATATTTGCGACATCTCCGTCCTTCCCGTAGTCCTCGCTATTTCGCGGGAAGATGGAGTCGCCCCCTTTTTTCTTCCGCGTAATGCGCGTTGGCTGATGCCGAAGAAGTCAGTCCCGAAGGCGAGGCCGCTGCTGGGGACGCGCAGGTTAGCGAGCGAGTCGGTTCCGCCGAGTTGAACCGCACGCTCTGAAGCGTGCGGGCTTGGGTTTCTTTTTCGTTTTTGTTTGTTTGTTTCTGTGTGTGTGTTTATTTTATTCCGGGTGTCTGCCCATTCTTGCCGTTCCTTGTCTGTCTTGTGAATCTCGGTGGAAGGTTGCGCGGGGCGCCGTTAGCGCGGGACGTTGGCGTTGGCTCCGTGCCGTGATTCCCGCTGTGACCTAGCTGTTTAACGGCACATGGACGCACGCTGTGCACTGGCTGAGGAGGCGGCGAGCATGTGCGGCCGCGGCGTTGGTTGGTGACGACGTGTGCGCCAAGCTTAAGGGGCGTGTGATGCTTTGTTGCCGTGTAGCAAACTGCGGTCCTGTTGGACGACGAATCGAGTTATCTTCGTATACTTTGCTATAGAGCTGCAAACCGTCAACACGTTATAAAAAAAAATGAAAGACATGTATTTACGTTTCGCCAAACTCTTGTGACCGGAGAATCCGTCTAGACGAACGCTCGTCTCGAGATACTCAGTAATCTAGGGGCGAGTGACCTGACCTAACGTCGTCACATCAGGTGACACCGTGACGTCACGTGGTCTCGGATGTACGCTCCATCCGTAACGTCCGAGCTCTCTTCAAAATAATTCCCCGAACAAAAAACGAACCCTCTTCGTTGACATAAACGCGTTATCGCTTATGCGCACGTCGAATGATCTATCAGTCAGTCCATCTGACGTTTGAATCTGTTTGCTGTTGCGAAAAAGTCGGGCCAGCGAAGTATTGGGTTAGGATTAACTCTATCCATACAGCGCTTTCCTCTATATAACCTGAACCGTATGACCGCATATACGACGCACATACCTTTCGTCTATAGCCCCGCCGGCCTCTTGTGAGAAAGCTAAGAACCGCAGAAAGTATCCTTGGCTCTTCAGTCTGTTTGTCTCGCAGATAACGAAACAGACAACAATGTCGAGTGCTTGAAAAGAAAGAAAAACGTCGGATCGGAACGTGCCATGTATCATCGAGTCGCGTTCACACGCTGTATTGTGGCCGCGGCGTTTATGCAGGACCACACACGTCATGCGAGATAACTGTTTATGCACGTAAGCATACCGACTCGTTGGGAGTGCGTATGTATACAGGTATCTCTAGGTCTTTCACGTTAGGTTTCCTGCCGCTGGAGTCTGGTCAGTCTTGTTATCGTGGTTCTCCGTACACTCGCCTCGGTTGCGAAGGCAGCTTTGACCCAGACAAAAACAATCTTCCTCTCCTCCCTCACTGGCGCATACCTGCGATAAGCAGTGGCTCGTTATCACGGGCCTAGCAACGCTCCTCGGCAGAGGAAAAGCGAGGCCTCGTACTAGACTCCAGAAAGCGTTCTGCAAACAGCGAAACCCCTGGGTAAGCGAGAGACCGCTGCAACAGTGTTGTTTGCGGGTTTGTTGGTATTTGTGCGCTAGCGTCCACAGCCAATTTGATTAATGAAGGTGTTCGTTGATACTCGTGCACCCGATCGAGGAACGGCAGCTCGATTGTTCGAGGTCCTGGGCCGGTAATTGTTTCCCCGCTTGTGAGCAAACACTGCTCGCCTTAACGCAAACATGTCTCTAGTTGGCGACATTTATGTCTATGTCCACCGACAGCAATAAGAAAATGTTTATGTATTCAGGCCTTACCGCCGAAGACTATGGGTCGCAAAAACGGTGTTTATGTTGTGTTGGAGAAAAGTGTTGTTTGTTTGGCCGCGCCTAATGTAACCAACCAAGATGAAAGCCACAGCTTTCAACCGACCAGAAGTAACGCGCTGGTGCGGTTGCGAAAAAACTGTTTTTGTCGTGTTGGCAAGAAGCGTTGCTTGTTTGTCCGCCTAGTGTTATGTGGCTAACCGTAAAGGCCCGTTCACACACTTGCGTTTGACTATGCGACCGACTTCGAAACGAACGGTTTTTAAGCCTCTACGCAGCAGCGCGTCCGGTCGTGACTCGTGAGCCGTCACAAGAGGCGTAAAAACCGGTCTCGTCTCAGTCGGTCGTAGTCGGTCGCAAGTGTGTGAACGGGCCTTAAAGCCCGACGACCAGACTCGAGATTCGGCAAGGCAGAAGATTCTCCTCACCATGTACGAGAAGGAAACAGGCAACGGTGGACAGGGTGGAAGGGAGGAGGAAGCGAGGGAAAAGTGGAAAAGGCGAACTGGTCGGTCGGTCTTTAAGCCTCTCCGGATTAGAAGTAGAGTGCGCTCGTATCTTGTTTTGCACTGTCGCGTTCGCGCTGCAGGCTCAGGTCATTGGCTCAAATCTTGCTCTTTCCGGTTTTGTTTTGGACAGAAGTTTTAGCGGAGTGCACTCGTATACAATCACTAGTGCGTGATGCACGCGTCAATGAAAAAAAAAAAAAAAAAGTGTTGAGTCGCGTTGCCTCTTGTAGGGAAGGCGCAATGAGTCGCCACTTTGCAAGACGGAAATACTTGTCGCATACTAAACAATCGCACTCCATCGAGTTCATTCTCCCGCGGTGAAGTCGAACGCCGGATTGATCCTCTCCTCAGACGCCATGAAGTGGCCAAAAGGCGGAACTTGCACATTCCTCTTTTCGCGTATCGCCGAGGCCACGACGGCCATAGAAAGTGTCAATCAAATCCCAGGCTCCAAGAGCTCCGCGTCGTTCATCCCGGGTTATCGCTTTGTTTACGTTCGGTTGTCGGAGTAACGCGGCCGTGCGCGCTGCCCTGCCGGATAGCCTAGGCTAAGGGCCTCGACGGTCTTTTTAGACGCTGCCCACCCTCTCGAAGAGGCGACACGCAGGTGAAGTACTTGTACGCATGGTATAAAGTAATTTCTGTTCATCGCAACCGGCTCGGTTTTGAATAAATCATTCTTAAGTGCGCCCTCTGTGTGGAACCTCTGAAATAAGGTTACACAAGTAAGGGTACATAAGTAGCGTGAGTTGGAAAGTTGTATCTGTTTTATTTGGGTACCTTATATGGGAACAAGTTCGGATTCAGCTTCCGTGTTTGCCTATATTCACTGATCGAATGAGAACGGCAGGGCCTGTCTTTCGAGCGCCCGACTCTCGGCACCCGCCCCGTGCCTTCCACCGTGCTTTGGATGTGAGGTGCACGAGACGCCAAAGCGTCGTCGAGGGTGGGCAGCTCGTGATGGACACCTGAAGCTCCTCCCTGTCGTTCTCACCGCGTCATTGACTGTATAGACTCTTTGTGTTTACTATGCAGGTCCTTCGTTCCATCTTCATTGTGCTCCTATATATGTCTTCGATGCATTTATAGCCATAGTTGTTGCTGCACCGCAAAAACTTCAGACAACCATCACGTTGCTCTTCTACGTGCGTGTTTGAGCGAGTGCTTTGTCAGTGAAGCTAGACGATGCCATCGCGCCTATGAATGACCTTGGGAAATGCTTCAGTGGCGCCCGCGGTAACAGTTTGCTCCTTATGTGCCCGCTCGTTCAGCGCGAGAGACTGTCGCAGAGCTATAGCGTTACGACGTGTACACAACGTTAGCGAGGCGTGGAAAGGTCTCTAAACCGTACAGCCTCGTTACACGAGGGAAAATTATACCTCGTGCCGACATGAAGACCTTGACGGCCAACTGGAAAGCGAACTAAAATTAGCCGACCTTGGAGGGGGTATTGGTCTCACTTTCTTCGTGGTATGCAGCATGCGCCATTTCCAGCTATTGTTTTTGTTTTCTTTTTGCTTTTTATTCGCCTCGATTTGAACGACCCTAATTGTAGAAGCAGGTGAAAGAAATACTCAATATCAATTATACTATAGTACTCGACTGATCCGACTTCACAAGTAATGGACCAAAACGTTTGCAATGCCCCTGCGAGACGCGAAAATTGTCGTATCCAGCGAATATGATTCGAATTACAAACGACATTAATCTTGAACCGTGCCGCGCGCAGTGTTTTAATGTTATTAAACGTTATGATAATATGCTAATAGACCCTTTTGCAAAGTCCGCGCCATCGCCTGTACGCTACCGCTTTATCACGTACCCTGAGGATATGCATTGCGTACACGTTCGGCGTTCGGGGTGAGCTCGGCTCAGCTCGGTATTGGACACGAGCGCTGCGTCAGCGCTCGGCGAGTACTCGGGTCCAATCACGCGCTTCGTGTCCAAGCAATGGCGACCGCCAGTTTTGCTTGACGGACTTTTGAAAAGGGTCTATTGACTAAGTCAACTGTTTGTTGACTAAGTAAGCTATTTGGACACGTTATTGGAAAAAGAAGACGTGGCTTAAGGGTTGGGAAGACGTGGTTGAAAGGTGGCGAATACGCGGACGATGAGATTATCATCCGCGTTCTCGCACCACTAGCTTTTCTCCCGCTGCACGTGTGGTAACTTTAGCGCATCATAGCACTTCCCACCTGCTTCGACTGTCTTAAAATTGACTGAGTTAGTGGTTTTGAGATCACGCTCAGCACGTTTGCAAATTAAGAACATACGTTTATTTCGACTATACTTTAAAAAAGTTAATTAACAAATTTTAGTTAATTATGTGACTTATCGTGATAATTGGCCCTCTGTATTATGTCCCCTTGGCCGTAAACTCGCCTGCACAAAACGTATTAGTGCAGCTTTCACGGTTTATTTTTATATATGTATAAAAAAGAAACACTTGTAGAACTTAATTTTTGAACGCCCTGTATATTTATTCAGTCTTATCGTATAGGTTCTTCGTTCCGAAAGGAAAATGAACATAGAGGCGTTATAACTTTTAAGCGATCACTTTCAGAGCTCGCTAACGATGGCCTACCTGCTATCGGCATGCAGTCACGTCTATCGGGGGTGTGGTGGTTCGGCTCCGATAGTTTCAGCCTTCGACTTCTCGGGGTCAGTGTCGTTGCGTGTTGTCAACTAGAGCGAAGCGTTACACGGCAGATGAACGCGATAGTGATCGCGTGGACGCGTAGTTTGAATCACATTGTGATCCTCGTAGGAGACCGAAACTCGTCGTGATCCCGACTGCTGCGCAATGCGAGGCTTCGATTGCGTGCCGACTGTCACGCGCTGGGAGCCTCGTATAAGACCAACACGCGGCCCTGACGTCACGCAGCTGCGGTGGCGCTATAGACGGCATTGCGCATGCGCAGACGCTTCACTTCACGCGAATTCAGTTTTTGCGCATGCGCAGTGCCCACACCTGGTGTGGGCAAACGAGGGCTTGTTTGTAAACAGCTTGTCGGTCTATACTTGAAGTTAGCAGTATTAATCGGTTCGCAGTCGCCGCTACGAGCAGATGGGTCCAATCAGACAGCGACAAAAGCGCAACGTCACGGTGTTCGCCATGTTTCTGCACGTGTTTACGATGTGCAGGAAAGCTCCCTCGTGCGTTTAGTGTGCATGCGGTGCGTGTTCGTGGTTGTATGTGCTCGTGCCTTCGACTGCGCGTCAACGAAACGAAGTATGGCAGCCGTGTTTGCAGAGTTTTTGCGAGGCCGAATGTGTTAGCGCACCGCACGAGGTGGAGCGAAAGCTCACCCTGCCCGTTTAGTTCTGGATGATCATCGTATACCGGCGATGCGGTCGCGTATCACTACTGCGTGGTGCATGTTTAAAGACCCCAGACTTAACCAGACTGGTTAAATTTCTCGTCTACAGACGTTCATCGGGATGGGGGGGGGGGGGGGGGGGGGGGGGGGGGGAGAGAGAGAGGAGTAGGAGGAGGGGGGGGGGGGAGAGGAGTAGGAGGAGGGGGGGGGGGGGGGGACTGACTGACCAGCTTCCCGCTGGCTAAGCAAAGACAATACAATTTCTAAGGCGAAACTTTTTCCACCTCCTTTCACAGCTTCATATTTGGGCCATTGGGTAACACGAATTTCAGAATTATTGGGTACATCGCCTTCACATAAAAACTGCCCGAAAAAACAACTACAACACCACAGCAGTTGTTTTGCATCGTTTGTCATCCTTTTCATAGGTGACATTGTCTATCTTAGAAAGAAAGAAAAGAGAGAGAGAGAGAGAGGAGAGGGAGACAAATAGAGGAGAGGAGAGGTAGGAAGAAAGGGAAGATTTATTTCTCCGGAACGGGAGGTTGTCCGCGGTCCGCTGCTTTTTCCGCAGTGCTCGTCTCGGCTGTTCGTTGCGAATTTCGGCCGCGCTGAGCGGATGCAAGTGTCACGTACGCGTACCGCTTGAGCTCATTTGCAGCGTAGCGCGCTGCTACAGCTGCCAACCTCATGCACTGTCGAGTGTACGCCGTGCCGCGGCGACGGGTCGCGTTCCTCGTTGCCACCTTACGCTCGAACGCAACGTGCGACAATGCCCTATACACGTGAAACAGCAGAGGTTACGTCTTACCGTGGCCCCGATTTTCGGAATCCCGCGTTCCTCCACCGAATGTAAGAAGCAAGAAAATAAGGCTCGCCGAATCATTGGTGTCGCAGCCAACACCTGTGCAATCAGGGTCGCCATTAACGAAGCGTCTCTAGCCATTGTGACCGCTCAGCGGTAGCGAAGTCAGCGGTGCGCGTGGCAAGGGCGGGCTTGGGTTGTCACCCGCTCGGCACTGATCCCTTTTCAAACTCGTCCTGCTCAAAGAAGTACCTCTTTCTTTTTTTTTTTCTTTTTTCCCCCCTCTAACCAGGTTTTCAAGGGAGCACTCAACGCGTGTGCGAGGTTTGCAACTATCTTTTTTATTTTGTTGCAGCTTGCGTTTTGAAATGGGAATCCGTACGACGGTACGATGCATTCTGGTTGAGCCGCTTCTTGCCACTTGGCAATAGGAATAACGGCTCGTCGGGCGTATGCACATCAAAGAGGTAGCGGTGACATACTAACTCGAATAACCAACAAAAAAAATCCTTCATCTTATTTTAGGCACCGTATATGCGGGTGGGGACATCGGCCGACAGATGTCAGGGCGATGACAGACTCGAGAAAATTGGCTATTCTTATTCCTCGTAGTCTATGGTGATTTTTTTTTTCCCTGACGGCCTTTTCATGGCGTACGTTAAAAGCATTTCTGGCCAAGGGCGAATGGGACACCGTTATTATTTCGAAATCCGACTCAAGCTCCTTTCTCAAACCTCCTTGGAAGCAGTTGCACGCGTCGCTACTTTTGAAAGAGCGTTGGATGCTACGTGAGAATGCGTACCGTCGGGCCACAGTCGTGTCGCGTTGGCACCCCGTCTCTGTGTGTGGTTGTCTCATGGTGTACATCTTCTAGCAGCCATACAAGCGGACCCGCTTGGACGGTGTCATTCGTGGTAGTGGGCAGTGGTGCAGCGAGCGACACGCTCGGGAACGGACCTCTGCAATGGGGTTGGCCTTTCTGTTCCCCGCTGTCCTTTGATCTCGCCGAGGGTCGCTTTTGAATTGATCCGGCGACGCCCTTCAGGGAACGGGCATCCAGCGATGGAGGACGCGGTTGTGTTTTGACGCATGTTTAATTTCCCCGCGCGTACTTCTCTCCGTTTTTTTTTTTTTCGTTCTTGTTTTTGTTTTTGTGTAGTGTTTTGTGGCTTGAATTTAATAGTGCCGTGTCGTCCCTATACCTTCAACACCGTTGAAAGAACCGGTTGTCATTGTTTTTCTTTTCTTGCATTATGGAGGCTATGAATGACATAACGCTATTCGATTCGAACCACTAGTGTCATATAATTGAGGTCCATTTTCGTGCATAACGCGCATGTTATGCAAATAGCGCCTCATTATTGTTTGCGGAACCAGAACTTGAATAATTATTAATTGAGGATGAATCGCGCGCTGAGCACCAATGGTGCAGCAGAGGGATGAGAGGGTGAACAGACGAAGCCTTCCAAATCGAGTAACAACTAACTCACGTATTTTTTTTTTTTTTTTCGTATGCCATACAGTATGCATATGGAGCACGAAAAAAACCGGTAGCTTGTTTCGTTCCTTATAAATGGGTAAATGATAGGATGCTGCTGGAAAAAAACGACCTTGGGCTGGATCCTTTGTATCGTGCGGTGGGTTATATCATATGGTATGTAATGTGCCACGGAATCTGCAACGTTCAGGCAAAGAGGCTGCTTGCTCTAAGAAGCAATGTTGTCATCATTACTATTATTATTATTAATTATGTGTCATACAGCTAAGTGATTTGGGTGGTCATGACTCTCGAGTTTCGTTGTTCATTTCGCTGTTGTCTCTGCTCTCGAACCTGGCCAAGGAGGCGATCTAGACAGCTTGACAACCGTCCACGGCTGTCTGTGTGGGACGGACTGTTGTTCGCACTCCGACGTGGGGAGATATGCGGTTCCGAAGACGGTGCCGCAATGTGAGGGGAATTTAATTTCACCCAGCGCCCTCTACTTTTCTCCCCTGGCGTACGACCCACTTTACGGGACGTGCAGTGAACCTATACTTACAGCTGGAAACGCACAGAGCGCCGTTGAAGCAGGTGCCCCTTTCTAAAGTGCCGCCATCTCGTTCCCCTTGATTCTGAAAGCTCGGCACTGCGACGTATTCGGAGTTCCCTCCTTTTTTTATGTAGCTTGATTTATGCGCATTTATTTTGGGCGGTGTTCGTTTAGCGCGAGGCTGCTTTAAAAACTTTTCGGAATAAGTTTTTTTTTTTTTAGATCAAGTTATCGCGCGGAAGGATCGTCTTATTTAAATTAGGTCCAAGGTCTCGAGGGAACGAGGCAAGCGCGTTTTATTAATCGGGCGGCGAAGTCGAGGTAACAGTCGAAGCTTTGCCGCGTTTCCGTTTAACTTGACGGATTCGGTTCGTGATTCCAACGATGAACGAGAAGATATCGTAGTGTGTTCCGTTTATACGATTAAGCAGGCCATTCGATGACGCAACTACAAATCCTACGCCTAAAAGAAAAAGGGGAGGGGGGGGGGGGGGGGTCGGTGAAGGTTAAACCGTTCCACAATCTTCTGGAGACTGCTGACTAAAATTGCCGTGATTGAGCACCATTCCTAATTCATGAATTTGCCGCGCAAATCAACTTGCATATCAGACGGAGCAAGTGCCATCTAGCATTTGTCCTTTGTAAGACCAGATTGTAGTGATATTTTAATAACTGCCTCCGCGGACCCGCGACCCTACGGCTGAAGTGTCCGCAGTCTGACGGAAGCTTATTTGGAATAGCGACGCTGTGACTGAGATTTCAATTGCGCCCTAATTTCTCAGTCATCTGGCACGATGGGGTGTACCAGACGTACGTATCAACTTCAATTGTTTATTTTTACGGACATCCGGGCTTTGCTGCCTCTTTTTATATACACGAACTCAACTGTGTGACGTCACGGCGCGGTGGTGGCGCGTCGGGCCACTTCCGGTCTGGGGCTGTGGGCAGAAGTCCCCATGCCAGACGTGTATTCCTGCGTTGTTTTGAAAGGAACCAGACAAAAACCTGCCTTCTCGTCAAAACGCCGCGACTGGGGCCGTACCAAAAGAGTCGAGAAAGGTTTGAAGGTCAGTTTTCACGTGCTCGGTTCGTCCGAGAATCTGGATATGAGCCGTGAAAAGGGAAAAGCAGACGCCGTCGGACGACGATTGCTTGGGCGGGAAGCACTTTGGGCTGAATTCACGAATACTTGTGGTCATCAGATTTATTTGTTTTGTTCCAGCATGAACGCCAGAAAACCGTCAAGTTGTACGGACCACCTGCAGACTACGTTCAGTGCGTCTTCAAGTTCAAACGGCCGCCTGATCGTTCGAACTGTCGTCTGCTCTTTCAAACGTTTCTGCTTGTCGTCTGCTCTCTTAGACGACGCCGGCCGGTAGACCAAATGTTGGCCCGGTACTTGCGATAAGAAGTAAGAGCAGGCCTCTCAAGTTTGAAGGTTGGTAAGCAGGCTCGATGTAAAGAGTAGATACAAGGAAATGTTGATCATTGTTACCAGTGACCATCACCGACTTGTTATGCCTAATTCACTTAGTCCGATTCTGCTTGCGATTTTCAATATCGACGTCGACCACCTCAGCTACGGTTCACGCTTTTGCAGCCCGAGCGGCGTCGCGACTGAAATTTGCGAGCGAAATCTCATCGTGCGAACCAGGCTTTAGCGTCCATTCTGCGGCGACCACGCGGAATGAATCGCCATATGTCACATTATTCACGCGAAGTTTTGCGGTGCAACGAGCCTCGGTAATTTCGCTGACACCGCTCAAGTAGTCAGGCATCGCCAGGAAGACGTAGTATCAACAATTCGAACGTGAAAAAGGGCAGGGGGACTCACACCGACGCCGACAAGATCGCATTTCAGTGGTTTGTTTATGGGCGACGGCGAGCTTCTTGCCCACACCCCCATCGCGCATGCGCGGCGCCGGTGGCGTCCGCTAGGGGCGCTCCGGTTTGTTTGTAAACATGAGTTGGTGTATACGTGACTCGCATGTTAACACACAAGAACAGTGACGTCACTTCAGCGGTCATTGTTGTGACCTTGTAGTTGAAATGCTACTGGTGCTTGTTCAGGATCGTTGTAGGAATGGTGCACGGATAACAGCACACGGACAAATACATGGTCAAAAAGTGCCATAAATAACATGTAATGAATGTATAGCAAAATCAAACGCGGGAAAAAATAAGACATACAAGCAATACAAAGCTAGTCTATACTCGACGTCAAGGTGTTCTCTTGCGCGGTTCAAGAAAAACAAATTTGCAATAGCGAATTTCTTTTTCTCAGCAAGAGCAAGTATCCCACCAGCGTGGTGCGACGATGTCACGTGCAAGCCACGTAGAGTATTCAAGTGACACGGATGATTATGATAAACCATTTATTATGGCAAATATTCGGCGCTTTAGACGGGTCAGTATTATCGGATTCTGGGGCCTTCTCAAATTACAGATATGGACTCGGCCAAAACGCTTAATTCCCAAGTCCCACTAGAGCGACAAACAGAAACAACCGGCACCGCCAAGCCACAAACACGTGCAGCATGCACACGAAGATAGCTTTAAAAGGCTTTCGGGCACTCCTGCTTACTTCACTAGCACAGAGAGACTGCAAGCCTGCCAAAGGTACTGCGCGTGCATACGGCATGTGTCCTAGGCTTGTCGGTGTCAGCTGTTTCTGTTTGTCGCTCTAGTGCAGCGCTCTATAGGCCAACGCGCTGTTTCCAAACAAGCCACGAGGTGTGGACACAAACATGCAGTTTCCGCGCGAGGTGTGGGCACTGCGCGTGCGCAAGAACCGCGTCAAGGTCTGCGCGGTTACATAGTACTTTCAGGCAGCTGCGCATGGGCGCCGCCATAACCGACCTTCCATTTTTTGTTTCCTCTTATTCCATTCGCTTCACTTCATCATTGCCACAGAAGGACAGGTTACTGCCACTTTAGGGGCTACTCTGTCCTTCTCCCTAGCATAGGCCTTTCTGGAGTCTCGTCAACGCCCGCTTCAGTGGCTCAGCATCTCGCTAAGACAAGAGAAGGTCGGCAATGGCGGCTCAATCTGGCGCGTGTTTGAAGCATCTATAAAGCGGCACTCGGTCATAAACAGTCTCGCATTCCCGAATTTGACGCATGCCACATTTCTGCCCTTGAAATGACTTGTCGGACTTGCAACTTTTTGTTTTTCTTTCTTTCTTGCGCATTCCTTTTGTCTCGTTTTGGCAGCCGTTCGTGGGCAGTCAGGCGAGACTCCTCACGCCCAAGGACTTTGCGTAACGCGCCTCGAAGTTGCGCGAGGTTAGGGAACAAAAACCGGCGCGAGATGACTGTCTGCGTTTGGTTTCCGGGAAACAATTGGACGTCCGCGAACAATAGCCGTCTGGCTCAATCGTCTGCTGTCGGGGAAACGTCACTCGAACAGGAGCGACGGCATCCAGCACCGGTTTCGATGCTGCTGATAACTTCGGCGTGGCTGTGTGCACGCACTCGTTCAGCTCCTGAGCTCCTGTACATACAGCTTCTTAACATACAGCTGTGCGCGTACATGAATGTATTTACAAGCGGCAAGAGTGCATACAATGCGTGTGTTCACAAGCGTGGTCAGATTATACACTATGTTTGCGAATCACACGAAAACCACACAGATGGACACTTTTAAGAGACAGGAAAGCAGTCCAGATACATCACACGGTATAGTTGTACTTAGAGCTAATAAATACTCGTACTATACCTGTTTTCACCTCAAGAACCGAAGTAAAACAAGTCCGGCTCCTCGCGGAACATTACTAATTTCCCCCTTTATGTGGATAATGAAGACAGATGTAGGTGAATTTTAGATTAGATATATGTTATCTTATCAAGACGTACACGTTCCAAACGCCAAAAGCATCGCTTTTTCCTCCGACAACCGAATCTCGTAAGAACTATTTCGCGCTGCGTAGGAACAATGCGCAAAACGTACTTTTTTCTTGAGATGAAAACAGGTATAGCTGTTACGAGCCAGGACACACGAGACGCTCATACAAACACCAAGGTCTATGCGCTGAATCTCCTGCATCATCGAGCTCGATCGAGCCATCGAGCACAGTGTACATAATACATAGCTTGTAAGTGTCGTCATTAGCTGGGTACTGACGGTTATTTCTACTTTCTTCGAACTACAACTTCTACGGTGTTAAGCTAACACGGCAAACGGCAAACCGAACGCTTGCGACGCATAAAATGCTAGCATGGCCGCAAATGACGTCACATATGCAAGCTCGTTTCCGCTGTCCCGCAACGTTCTTCGCAACCCGCTACGAGATCCGGGACTCTGCAGGCAAGGCTAGCGCCGCGCATGCGCAGTAGTGGTATCTTAGTTCCGGAACGTAGCGGAGGCTGGAAAACGGTCTATGAAAACTCCCTATGCAGAGCGCAAGTTCGTCTGCTTCTTATACGGGAATTACGGTTATGTCAAAACGCCGAGCTCTTATTGGCTTATTAAAAAAAAAAAAAAAAAAATGTGGGTAGACTTTAAGCAACGAGATAGAGGGTCAGAGCGATAAACTGGTATCCCGTTCACCAGGCAAAAGTGACCCCCCGCTTGACTGCCGCCATGTTGTACAATTTTGGCCACTAGACCCGTGACCGTACCAAATCCTGAGGCTTTTACGCAAAACTGAGCCGAGATTTGTATTGCGATCGCTGTAAAAAACATGATAGACTAGAGTTTTTCGATACTGTTAGCCCCAGAAATCAATGTCTAGCTCAGATAAAAAAAAAAAAAAAAAATAGAGCATCGCGGCTGACGGCATCTAGCGGAGGCATTGCAAAGCTGTCCGAGTTTTTGTCCTAAAAGCACATTTTGGACTTAAAACAAACGAAACATAACTTATCTCCTCGGTAATGTTATTAACGATCAATAAGCAGTTATTTGTGCGTGGTACTTCGTTAAAATCTAGACACAAAACTATAAGGTCAGGTGTCTAGTTGTCAAAAATGTGCACCATGGCGGCGGCCAATTGGGGGTCACTTTCAGCTGCCAGTTAATCGAAGGTCCTCTACCTCGTTGACCTCAAGGCATCTAGCATTGAGGTCTACCCACTATCATTTCAATCAAAGTTAATCAGAGGCCGGCGTCGTCTTGACGTCCTGCAAGAAGCAGGCGACTTGCTCTCCGCATTGAACACGAGTGCTGCGCGAGCGTTAGGCTGGGACTCGTGCTCACTCCGTGAGATCGCGAGTCGGCCAGCCGAACGCTGACGCGGCACTCGTGTCCATAGTGTGCCTTGCGCTGGCCTACCGTAGGCGACGTGTAAAATCCAGGACTGCGGCATGTTGGTTGTCTGTGCCCTGCGCTCGATCGAGACAGATGACGGAAGATCCAGCGCGCGGGACTTGCCGTCCATGTGGTGCTGCACTTACACCGTCGAGTAGGAAGAGGCGAAAGCCCATTATAAGTCCCTGGAAATTTTCCCGGAGATTTCGTCGAACGCCGTTTCGTCGAACGCCGTCGATCGGTCGATTTTTTCGAAAGCGCGGTTCAAGGGCATCTGGAGGGAATTTAGGCTTAACTGGCCCGCGCTCATTATCTTGATATCCCCATACCCTCGAACCGCGAATTTCTAAAACTCAGTATTTTGATAACCCCATATCTTCGAACCGCGATTTTCTAAAACGGTTCATTACTATACGGCCGTTAAATCGAACGCGTTATGTTTTAAAAATCCCAACGTAATTTTAAAACGTGACTCGTTCCGAATGGTAATAAAACCCGAGACACAGGAACACAGAAGGGTTTTATTACCATGAATCATCACCAGCTCGCTTGTTTTTTTTTTTTTTTTAAGTATTATTGCAGTCGTTCCGAATCCTGGTCGTTTCAATTTTGTATGTTGCTCCTTTCCGTTTTACTTTGTCGGTTGTTCCGGCGTCTATCGATTTTCGTACTTTGAAGACACAAGAGAGGCAGATGAAATGTGGAAACACAACCGAAGTCGAAAAGGAAAAAGACAGCTGGCGTGTGGGTGGCGTCAGGCCCGCACCAGGCGCTCGAGCTCTGCCATTCTGGTCGACCCGAACATGCACTTCCGGCAGCGCGGCTGGCGAGGCCCTCTTCCCTTGTTCTGCTGTCAGCCGCCAGCGATAGTTTGCGGCAGCTGCCTGGTGAGCTGGTGCCGGTTCGTTCGCGCCCGTCGCCGAGACCAAACATGCGAGGCCGCGCTACCGGACAGCTTGACCGCCGAGGTCCAACACAGGACGGTGTAACCGCCGTCCTGCGTGGGCCTTGGCTTACCTTTTGTCGCTGTTAATTTAGCTTTAGTTTTGATTCCAGCGTCGTGTGGATTCCAAGAACAGTGTTCGCAACGTCGTTTACCGTGGATGCAGTGTCCACAGTGATTAGTTCTGAGATGTTTTACCGCGAGTTCTAGGGGAAAAACAAGTATTTTAGTGACTTTTTGTATAGACTCTTGTTTAATAGTATAGGGTAGCTACAGTGGATCTTACGCCGTAAAACGAGCCGGGGAAATCGGCGCCTGTGCGTAGAAAGATAAGCTTTCACCGAATGTGCGTTGACACATTCTGTGAAATATTAAGGCACAGTTTTTTTACGTGTGAAGAATGATGCCAACAAAGCTGCAAAGTCAATGGCGGACATGTTCACAGCGATGCATGCGACTTGTGGCGCCATCTTTTGAAAAGCTCAGCGAGCACATGACGCACGCGGCACAAATATAGAAGATACATTAGAAAAAAAAATGTATGTGAGAAGATGCTGCAGGTCTAATTAAAATATGGCACCATTTATTTACGGGCCACCAAAATCCACGATTGCCAACTTTCGGCAAATATTGGCAGCTAGCAAATTTCTTGCTCTGCTCGATGCAGGCTCAACTAACCATTTTAGTTGTTAAAAAAAAAAAAAAAAACTAATTTAATTTGTGTGTGTGTGTCTGTGTGTGTGTGTGTTTTTGTAACTGGATGCAAACATATGGAGTATTGAAGTTCTGTTATAACTTATGTCTTGCAGAATTGGCCAAGCTTCGGTAGTAGAAATTTGTTTTATAGACATCTATACAAAAACCAATATCGACAGAAATTTACAGAAATCACTTTTGCACCAAGGGTATGGGACTTGCTCACGATTAAAGAGCAGGTGTAATAGGCCTCTACTTTCTGAAGCATATCTTTTATATGATATCAAAGAGTTATCTGAAAATATTGTCAAACTTCAGTTGTGCTTGGTCGATCCTGAGCTTATTGCTGCTTCTGTTCTTTCTAATTGCAGTGTAATGAAACCAGGATGGACGATCTTGGAGGAGTGGGAGGGGAAACGTCAGTTGGTGCCGGCATGTGCCTGTCCTCGGCCAAGTCCAGCCCTGACCTGTCTGTTCCAGGGCCCATCTTCTTCTTGATCAAGGAACAAGCCAAGTCCTTACTTGCCATCAAGGTGACACATTAGGCTCTATTTTGTACTGAGAGACTGACAAGTAAATGGAACCTGGGGAACCTTGAAGATGGTGGCATCCATTTTTCCAAAAGATATCACTGTTTTGTTTTATTTGGCTTGTTTGGAAACTGCCTCTAAATGAAGCATCAAAGCAAGTGGTGTGGTGCTCAAGTACCCCTTTTACTTCTGTCTTACCTGCAGTCCTTGTTTACAGACTAGTAGCAACTTTTTGTTATGAGAAGGTTAACTCTAGAGCTAAAAACATAAGAGCAGGTAATATAGGCACGTCAAAACTTAGGTTGTTTATAATAGTGACTGTATTGATCTAATAATAAGCGTGTGCCATTCACTTTATATCTTTTTATATTGTACTGTGGTGGTATTCATCGCCGTTAATAAACTGGTATTTTGTTTTCTGAACTTTCAGGAATTACAAGACCGGGTTCAGGCTCTGGAGGGCTTTCGCAATGACATCTTCTTTGCTATTCAAGACATTCAGCAGACAATGCATCATCCTGCGAGACAACCACAGATAAAAGTCCCTCCTGACAGCGTCCCGGTCAGCAGTGCTTCAGGGGCCTCTGGTGAGGAGTGTGTGTCTCCAAGCAGCTCAAATTTCAAGTCATGGACCTTGAACCCAAAGCCTAGGCGACACAAAGACACGGTTTTGACTTCGGCTTGTGCTAGGACCAAAGTAAAGGACGGCAGTGCCTGCGAGCTCAGCAGCCGGGGTGCACTCAAGCCTCCAGCCACTAGTCTTTCATCACAGGTTGCCTCAACGTCAACCAAGGGGGACACCACGTCCACCATCTTGGAGAGCGACAAACAGGACAGTGGCCTCGACTCAGATTGTCGAGAGCATGGCTCACAGGAATCGATCCTTGCGCCCAAGGACGAACTCTTACTGCTTCTGGAAATGATTGGCGAGCGCGGAGTGCAACTTCAAGAGAAAGTTCAAGAGATGGAACAGGCACAGGCGAGTATGGGGCAAGGCAGGGACTGTGCCCCGAGGAGCCACAGCGAGCTGCTCGAGTTCCACGGAAAGGAGCTCCAGGCACGACTCAGCGATATGGAAGTTGAGCGTGCAAACTATAGGACAATGGTGCGTCAGCTGCAGTCGACAATTCACAGGCTGGAAGGTGAGAAGATGGCCTACGAACACAAGCTGCAGGCAACTCTCGCAGAGAAGAAGCAGCTGGAAAAGAAAGTCCACAGCCTGCATTTGCAATACGTTCGTGGAGAACCGAGCTCTGTGCCCTTTTTGAAGGCAGAGAGCTGGCCCACGGCCCATTCTCAAGATGCACAAAGCCTAGGTGGCCTGGAAAGGTTGAGAAGGGAAGTGAAGGGCATCAAGTCAGAAGAAGGCAAGGCAAAAGTGTCGACGATTTTGAGAGAGTCTAACCCCATCGAGCTGAAGAAACTGTTGTTATTGTACACACTCGAGAACCAGGCGCTCCAGGAGAAGGCCGAAGAGAAAGAGCAGAAATGGTATAGTAATCTGTCGGAATGGAAAACTACAGAAGCTTCCCTCCGAACAGACATTCAGAACTTGATCCAGGAGCGTGACGAGTGTGTCGAGGCCCTCAGAAGACATCAGACGGAAGTGAGGACGCTGCAGGCCAAATACAAAGTGCTGGAGATGACGGTACTGGCATTTAACAACTTGGAGCGTGGCGACGACCGCCATGGGGAGCAGTGTTGTGCTAGTCCATCGCCGTACGGTCCTAACCAAAGGCTAGCACGGTCGTACCACTCGGAGCTTGCCTACGGAGAGCCATGCTACAGGACACAAAGCCTTCCACCTGTCCTGCTTACGCAAGCCGAGAATGGACCGTTGCTTCGGTGTCAAAATGCGACTGCGCTCCACTGCGCTGGCAGCTCTTTGACAGAAAACTCTTTCGAAGAAGCTGCCTTCAACAATGAAGGAATGGCATATGAACTGGAGGATCAAGCGCACGAACGGCCCCTTGCATTCACAGATTCTCCACTGTCCTCGCCTAAGAAGTTGTTCCGTCCGTTGTGGCAGCATCGGCACACGGGACCTTCGGGAACTGTGAGTGACGCCGTCCGGCTGATGAACCTCGACGAAGAGCACAGGGAGCTCAAGTCAGGACCGCAGTCAGACATTGATATGATCTGCAGCGAGTTTGATCCTCTTGTGAAAGTGGAAGCTCCTCCAGCAAGGGACAGAGATCCTAACACCAAGCCATTGGACTTTGTGGACTCGCTCGACCTTTCCATTCCTTTGAAGCCAACAAAGACTGCGATGTTAAGTGCTACTAGGCCCACTCGAGCCCGCCTTGAACTCAAGTACCTTCCGACACCCATTTACAGTGCACGGCCTGTGGTGAGCCAGAAGCACAGGACATTCTCCAAGTCTTCGGATTAGGTTGCCAATAGTTTCTTTTATGGGTGCACTGTTGAGATCTGTAAAAAAGAAATAGTAGATGTTTTTTTAGGTCGTCCGGCGAAGCAAATTTGTAGCCTTTATTTTTTCCTTAAGAAGCAGCAGTCACCATCTTCAATATGGGAATGCCAGAGTTCTTTAAGGTGAATGTAAACATAGAAAATGCAGCAAAGCAAGCTTTTAGTGCTCATGTAAATATGTATTATAATATGGTTTTCAGTTAGCAAAGCTTTAAGATCAAGAAAGTGAGATATCAAGTTGTGTTGTTTTGGATGCTCTTAAAATGAAATTGTTGAAGCATATTGCAGTTTTAAGATAGAAAGGCGCATGTTTATAGAAGGATAGAGTATTTACAGATGTACCCCTAAATCTCACCTCTTTTCAGGTCGAATGGGTTACTGCTCATCATATTTGTGTTTAGCAAATGCCATGATCATGATGCAACAATCGCACAAATTTTATTTAAAGTTTGAGGGGGCAGTCATTATAAGCCAGTTAAGAGGGATATTTTCCGTTATGCTGTATCCAACTCTGAATGACCAAGCAATAGGAAATTAAACAAGCCCCTTCACATCAGTCACATTCTTTGTTTCATCACTCACTCAAATCAAACTTCTGGAAACATCGTTTTTAACAATCCAATCTTTCTCGGTGGCTATTTGTCTTGAAAGGTCCTAGTGATGAGAATGAAATGCACTGTCTTCGTTTTGTCAAATGAACCAAGATCGCGGTGATTACTCCAGCACTTCTTAAACCAGCTATTATTCAACTGTATTATCTCCCACCCCCAAATTTCAAAATGCTTGCTTCAATAGACCGATCTCACCAACCAGTCTGGCTACGCTACCGCTGCCGTGATGCATAAGTCTTTCTGCACGTGCGAGAACATCGCTGCAGCTTTGTTGCACGTGCTGAGCACGAGACGGCTCGAGTCGTCTCGGGCATTGTCGCCTACTTCCTGCGAACTAAAGTTATTGCGATGTCACGTATGCATCGATCGCCTGGTGAGATCGGTCTATTTGAAAACACTTTGCAATGTTTCTACAGATCTGTTTTCAAGGTCAGTGTAATGACAGGCTAACTCAGTGGGTCAAAGAAAGCCGAAATTAAAGAAGCTGTTCAACGGCATCGGTTTTACAAACTTAAAAGTATAAAAAAACAATAATTTTATATAAATATTTAAACAGCAAAACATCTTTTTTTTCTTATAAGTTATGTGGCAGAAGTTAAGACAATGAGAGGAATTGTACATCAGGGGACCAATCGAGGTTGACATTCTGTGTAACACCAAAGATACTTTTATCCCGTTGCTCTAGGTTTTCATAAACCCTCGATGACTGATTGCATCTGCTTTCTCTCTAAAATTGTAGTTCATGTGCTTCAAAAGTTGTCCCGATGTTGTTTTTTTTCGTGGGGCTCGTGCATTAGTTGATGTTCTTGATAGCTTTACAGCATGTGTTGCTTCATTTGTTCACATTTGCCTCGTAAAGAACAAAAAGAAATGGACATGATGCATCATGCGAAAGTAGGTAAAACAAGCTTTTACACCCTTTCAGCACTGTCTTACGTGGCTCCACCCCGACGTTCAAGTGCAATTCCAGCCAGAGAAACGAAGCTAAGGAATCCAGCTTTCAGAGTTGCAGTGCCTTGATCAAAACCATCCATGCATCCAGCAAACGAGCTTTTCTGTGGAGTATATCATCATACATGACCACTTTTCAGAAAGTATGCGGTGGATCGTCTAGTGATACTATGTCATGCGCATCATGGAAAAATCGCACCTACCAAAGTCAGTTGCGCGAACTATGGCAGTTTGAGTGTACTTGTATATTTCCCATAATTGACTAAATAAATGCTGCCCCTTTGCTATTGTTTTAAATAAAGGTATATGTCATTACTTGATTCGGCGCCCATCTCCCTAAGTCTGTCTGGTTTCTTCGTGCCTGGCTCCCTCAGCCATGGACACGCGACAGGTAAGACGGACACCAGGTACAGTCCAGGGAATGGGAATCTTGATGCCCGGAACATAATTCCGGTTTCAAATTGGGTATATGTGTATTATATCCTCACTGACAAGATGAGAAAGGCAGGGAGGTCTCGGTTGTCCCGCTTTCAGCGCGAGCTCTTTGGTAACACTCGGATGTTCAGTGAGATTTAAGCGTGCACGCGCGGTAAAAAAAAAAAAAAAAAAAAAAATGCGCGTGCTAAAGTTTGGCCGTTTTAAGCAGACGCTCTGCCGTTCTGATCCTGTCAGTGGTATATGTATCGCTCTATAATCCGTGTATATTGTTCCAAGTCCACAGTCCAACACGCGTGTGTTCGTTGCTTCGGAAACCGAGCAAGGCGTGGGCCATATGCATGGATGCTTAGTAGTCGCCGAGTGTGACTGGTTTGCCCTGATAGGGGTCATAGATGTACGTCTCAATACATTGTAGTGTCGATTAATACAGACTGCAAACGAAACTTCAGCCTTGTTGTGATGTCCTTCATTTATGTCGACATTCAGTATATATATATATATATGTGTACCGGGTTTTCCATTTTAATTCGACCATATTTATTGCAAAACATTCGTAAAACATGTACTAATACGGTTTGTGCAGGTGAGTTATACGGCCAGGGGGACATTATGTGGGTGACTAATCTTTCCGATAATTAACGAAACTTCCTTAATTAACTTTTTTATTAGTAAAAATAATCATATGGTTTCAATTAGGAACATGCTGAGCATAATCGATAACCACTCTATCCGTCAAGTTTAGAACGACTTGAAGCTCGTAGGAAACTCGGGGGTGCACCAGTTACCACTCGTGCAGCAGGCGCAAAAGTAGCAGTAGAGGAACGCGGATGATAATCTAATCATCCGTGTTTTGCCACTGCTAGCTTTGCGCCTGCTGCCCGAGTGGTAACTGGTGCACCCCCGAGTTGCCCACGAGCTTCAAGTCGTTCTAAAATTGACTGATATAGTAGTTTTTCGGTTATGCTGAGCATGTTTCTAATTGAAACCATATGATTATTTTTACTAATGAAAAAGTTAATGAAGGAAGTTTCGTTAATTATCCGACTTATCGCAAAGATTAACCACCCACATAATGTCCCTCTGGCCGTATAACTCACCTGCACAAACCGTATTAGTGCATGTTTTACGAATGTTTTGTAAGAAATCTGTTCGAATTAAAGTGGGTCACCCGGTATATGTATATGTATCAGAGAGATCGCTGATCGCTTCAGTTCACCGTAAATCGGATAATCCGCTTTCAACTATATCCAATTCAGCTAAGTCCTTTTTTTTTTTTTGCTTTTTTTTTTATTAGTGCATTTTACACAACGTTTTTGCGCTCGAGTACATGGAGGTTTTGCAAGGGTATAGTGGACCAATAACTTTACGTGGGAACTGAGTGACAAGTAACATGAACATCAGTAAATGGTTGTCTTAGGCATAGAGCTCGAGGTAAACCAATAGAATTTCACTAAAATATTGTTAGAAATTTTTTTAAGTATACTCAACTGCATCTTATCTTTCAAGCACTGAAGGTTGCAATCGAACTGCAATTTTTATTAAAGAGATAAAGAATGCATACCATTTGGCATTGGATAATCCAAACCATGTCGGCATGACGATCGCAACGCTCAAATAAAGCATACTCACACTGGATAAAAAAAACTCGTATTCGGCAATTTTGTTTTGCAGCATCATACGCGCTTGTCAAGTCACCAGTGCATAAGGGGAGATAAAATGTGGAAGAACGAGATTGTGTCTCAAAACATATAATATACCAAATGACTTAACATAAGTCAACGTTTGAGTGGTCTGAGAAACCATCCCTTTGCTCGGAAGGTTCATTGGGATCGGTCGGACCCCCACTTCGATGCAGAAGATAGAAAACTTCATAGGCTCCTTGCCGCATCCTGCAGATGACTGAGCAGCTATAACCGTTGCGTTTTCAGATGCACCATACATTCGCGGTGTGATAGAAGGAATCTTACTACTGAGCTTGAAACGCGAAGAAATGCGTCCCGCTAAATTAGATGAGAAGCGTCAAGTGACAAAATGTCTTTATCCGTCCATCCATCTAAAGACCCGTGAGTTCGCGAAGAGAGTGCAATGCAGCTTCACTCCACCGGCGAAGTGAAAGCCCTCAACATTTGTTTGGAAGTGCCGCGCGATCGTACGCCTAGTGAGTTATACCCCCCCCCCCCCCCCCGTAACACCCCTCACCCCCAACACACCCCCAGGCTCAGTCCAACAACACCCTGAACGTCCTACAGAAGTGCGCGAACCTATGGTACCCCTTGGAACCCCTCTTAGAAATTTGCAACACCTTCTAGATTGACGATCCTGGATAAACGTCTCTGTGCGCCTCCTCCTCTCCTATTAACCTCCTTACCTATGTTGCCTACTTTGAGATTTGAGGGCCCCTCCGGGAGGCGTCACGTAATGCATTTTTAAATCCGTTTGTAGTCACTGGCAGGATAAAGACGCCCGGGAGGACTTTCAGTTCCAGCGCGAACCTTCTACCTTAGAAAACACTTTGGCGTCTTATAAGCGAGCATGCTCAGCCAAAGCACGACGCGAGGCAATCAGCGCGTGCTTCAAGGCTAGACATCCGAAAAGGACGTCCTGCATTTCTTGTCCTCTCAGTGACTACAGTGGATTTCTTATGTGCCGAATCAAAATTCCGACTTGACGAGCGTGTTTGGAGCTATGAACATAAACCCAAGAACACTGTAATTCGAAGGTGAAAATACACCACAGTTGCCAATACATTTTGAGTTTGAAAATAGAAATAAAAACCAATAATCTAGACTTTGTTTTTGTTTTTTTTTTAATTTACTTCAAACTAGAGCTGTCACATAAGTATTAACCAATTTCTTTTTTTTTTTGCCAAATATCCGCGTGCTTTATCTTACTCTGGAGATGTGCTTTTCTCCATAGCACGCGGCTACGCTGCAGCAATGTGAGGTATGCAGGATCGCGATGTCGACTATAGCTGGTGTGACTTCTCCGCAGTGCATTAGTGTTTGCTGAGAAGCACACTCAACAAACAAACCCGCCTGAACAACTGTCAGTGTTCGACACGAACATCAAATAGAATAGCACGTTACTAAAAGCGAGAATCAAAATTTTATCTTTTTTTTTTTTTTAATTTGCTCCAGCCTGCCGTAACAATGTGGCAGTGCAGCGGGGCCAGTTTCAGTATTGAAAACGAGAAATTACGTGTTTTTTTTTTGTTTTTTTTTCTGGTATGTTGGCGCAGATTTCTTTTAGTGAAATGTGTCGGTATGCAGCAAAATAAGCACTTCGGCACAAATGGCACAATTCCATAACTGTGTTCAAATTATTGCGTCATCAAGGAACACAACTATCTGTTCGAATAAATATGTATTCCGCCGTAGTTGTTCTATCATGAAGAAAACGACAGCGAAAATTTGTCTGCCACCTTTCTTGAACACCAGCTGAATGCGCGCCAGGAGCAAATCACTTGACAAATCGTCAGACAAAAGAGATGTCAAAGGCTCCTCAAACCGCGCGAGAGAACTATGTAGTCCCTTATATCCGTGCCACACGGGCAACTCGAATGCCATTTACAACGAATGACATTCGTGTGATCGACGAATCGGCTCGCGATCCGTCGCGCGTGGAACGCCCCACGCTCGGAGTGTCGCGCGCTGATTGGCCGATCGTTCAAATGTCATTCGTTGTAAATGGCATTCGAGTTGCCCGTGTGGCACCTTTATTAGGTTAAAACGATTTAATCGTTTAAAAGGAGACTGACAGGGTATTATATGCTCGCCGAGGTTTTTATTTGAACATGACCTATAAAACTATAAGACATACTGTTGATGCTCACAATAAATAGCGCTATTTATTGTGAGCATCAACTGTATGTCTGCAACATCGCAGCGAAAGCCAAAACTGACCCCAAGGTATTTTGGGCATACGTGAACCGCCTACGCTCAACGTCGCAGCGACCCTGCTTCAGTGCGAACGAACGTGTTGTCGACTCGCCTCGGAATGTTGCCAATCTGTTCGCTGACCACTTCTCGTCCATCAGTGGTCCCTGTTCCGTTGAGCACCCCCCCCCCCCCCTTTTTTTTTAGCGCCATCTGTCCGACGGCCACCAGATGTGTCGGCTGCGCAACTGCCGTCCACGGGCGCAAGTGGTGACGACAGCGAGCCCGAACTCTCTTCGGTGACCTTCAACACTGAGGCACTACAAGAAGCCTTACTCATGAAAATCAAAAACTCCCGTAATGCTGGGCCAGATGGCATCGCCCCTATAATCTTTAAGGTGTTAGCACGCATGTGCTGCCAACAATGTCCAGATTGCTGCAGGGCCTTTTTGATAGCGGAGTTGTCCCAGAGGAGTGGCGCCGAGCTCTGGACACTCCCCTGCACAAAGGAAAAAGGGAACCCTTCGATGAGCCAAATCATTACCTTCCTATTTCCATCACCTCGATTGTGTCCCGCATGTTCGAGCGTAATCAACAACCAGCTCCACGAATTTTGTAGCGTTAGCTACACTGGCCGAGGTTGAGCAGTTTCGCGTGGCCCTCATAATGAGCCGTGCTTATTATGCGAACCGTGCTCATTATGCGGAGCGCGCGGCGGTGGCGGCGGAGCTCCGCATAATGAGCACGGCTCGCATAATGAGCACGGCTCATTATGAGAGCCACGCGAAGCCGCCGCCGCGCGCTCCGCCGCCGCCGCGCCCGCCTCGCCGATCTGCGCATTTTAGAGGAGTGACGTCATAGCCGCGGCAGACGCACTGGCGCCGCCGCGTGCCCAGCTTTGCGCCTCCGTTGTGCAGTAGCCAAGTCTGACGCTGCACCGGAGCCGCTTGATAGCGCCTCTCATTTTGTGCGCATAAGCTCACGCTCGTATATCCTGGCATAGCCGAGCTATACGCCACCACAATTGTTTTGGAGATCCGACTACTTATCCGATTCTCAATATGGTTTCCTGCCGTAACGGCAGTTGCGAAACGGCCCTTGGACAACGGAATTCCCACGGGCTTGCTTTTCAACTTGACCTGAGCAACGCACTCGACACGCTAGACATCACGCTTCTGACTAACAAGCTCATCCAATCAAGCATCCGTGGCCCTCCTCTCGTCTGGATCTCAAGATTTCTCCGCGACCGCAGTCAGCAAGTCGTGTACGGAGGTTCACGCTCCCAACGAACTATCTTGTCAGGAGTGCACCAGGGCTCGGTACTGCGACCGATCCTGTTTCTGTTGTACGTGAATGACATAAATGCCTCGCAACGAGAGGTGCTTGCTGGTGCAATACGCCGACGATACGCCATACGCCCATCGTGGCACCCGTCTCGTCCCCTGCTGACGCCCAGAATCACCAACGCTACTTGTCTGAAATCGAGGAATGGACGAAAGCTCAAGGTCTTTAGATAAGTCCGTCAAAAAGTACCGTGGTTCGTTTCACCAACAGCAAAAAGAACGACATTCTTCTCACACTGGCCGGTTCCCCACTTGCTGTCATGGATCAATATTCTGGGCGTCACACTTGCAAGCAATCTGGACTTTTTTGCCCATATTTCGGGTATCGTCTCCAGGGCCCGACGGCCGCTAGAGTGTATAACGCGTGTCACCAAACCGTGCGGGCCGGTAGCGCTGCGGACGTTTTACACAGCACTTGTACACTTCACAATGGAGTATTGCTCGGCAATCTGGTCCCCAGCCCAAAAGCACCACTGCGAGCGACTCGAGAGTGTGCAGCGCCGTGCTACGCGCATCATCTGTGGCCGGTCATCCATCACCTCTGCCAAATCGTACGACACACGTCTTGGAGCTCTTGGATGGCGACCCCCTGTTGAGAGGCGACGTACCTCATGGGCACGCGCTCTTTGTCAGGTGCTCGACGGGTCGCTTTCGGGAACCCCCTTGTCTTCTGGAATGCCTGTGAGCAGAAGTCCCGGGCAGCCTGAGCCGCTCCGCGGCAGAACCATCCGCCATAGTGAATCCCTGATCCCCGCAGTTGTCAGAGACTTCCTAACTATTTCCTTAGCCACCCGAAGCCCTCTGCCAACTTCATACGAGGAGTTTCGGGAACTCTGCGCTTTCTTCTCCCATCGAGTGGCGTCGGGATCCTCTTGAACTGTCGTCACGTGAACTGTTGTTTTGTGTTCTTGTTGTCTTTTTTTTTGTTCTTGTGTGTTTTCTGTGTGACCTTTTTTTTTAATACAGTGTATGTGGCGGTCGGCTAGCAGGCGCACATGCGTAAGGGTTGTAACCTTACGCATGTGCGTTGTAGATTACAATTAAAATTACAATTACAATCACTGTTGAAAAAGCCCCCTGTGGAAGCGGATTCTTTAATTTCTGAAAAACACAATCAGTGCAAATTATGATGCGTGGAACGAATACATTCAGGGCACCTGGACTAGACTTACAGCGATCTTGCTGATTAATAAAACAAATTTTTGATGACTAACTGAAAGGAGTAAGTAATTTTTATCTTAATATACAGGCCAAAACAGCATCAAACAAGTCTCGCGTTCTTTTTGTTTTGTTTAAACAATCCTTCTTTCTGTCTTTTTCTGTCTTCAATACTCTCACTGTCTTCATACCCTTTAACTTCGACATTCGAGACACGAAGGAGTAGGGTGGGAGCTTGCTCGTTAATACTGTTCCAGCAATATTACAAATAAAACGATAGTAATTGCTACTTTTGTACTAGGACAGAGATATATATATATATATATGTACAAAGTAATTCTCGCGATCAAAACTAACAAGCTGACAAAGGTAAATTAAGAATACTCGTATATTTATTCGGCTGCTCTTGTATCTAGACCTTGATTCTCATTACCACATTGCACTGCAAAATGACTTATTGCGAATAATTATTCGCTAGACGAAATCGCACTTGTAACCTGGTAAGGTGTCTTTCGGGGGGGGGGGGGGGGGGGGGGGGTGTTACTGTCGGGTCCTAGCCCCCCCCCCCCCCACCCCACCCCCCCCCCCCCCCGGGGAAATTCAAAAATTTTCGCCTATGGTTCGTGGTATCGGCCAATCGATCTTCAAGCGCCGAACATCCAGCGGAAGGGATGGTTCGCGCAAGTTCGTCGTCGCCATCGTCTGCTTCAGAAACCGAAAAAACGGAGAAAGAACAAACAAGAAAACAACACGGTCGGGTGAAGCCACGTGACTTCCGGCCATGAGCTTCCGTGCTCGTGCTTCGGTTTTGAGCAGTTGATTTTTTTGGTGTTATTATACACCAAAACACAAAATAACGCCAAAAATAACACGAGAACTGGTCGGTTTGAGTCGCGCTCACTCTCTTTTCCGTGGTCACGTGCCGTTCAGACACACGTACCAAATATAATCAATGTCGTGGGTCATCGAAGGAGCACACTCGATATTAAAAATTGGAGTAGATAAATACATATGAAACATAATTTTAGTGGCTTCTAACCACCGTGCTTCTAACACACTACAAATACGTTGATTAGAAAAAAAAAAAAAGAAGTGTCATCAAGTACTGCAAGTACATGTATGGCGTAATACTCAACATGGAGTCGTATCTCTGGTGTCGCGGGCTGGACGGCTGGATGAAGCGAACTAAGCAATGGCGGCGGATGACGGTTGTGGAACCTCTACTTCAGAACCGCCCTTCGCGGTACCGGCGCATCTATCTAGCTTCAAAAGATAAATTTTTTAACGATCAAAACAATTAGGATTTAATCCGTACGACACGCCCGACCACCAAGCTGATTCGCACGAAGGAGTCGCCGAGTCGTCGCCCCTTCTCCTGAAGACATCGCTCGTCTTACAAATTGCTAAAAGCTAGCTTGAAAAACGCGCAAACGTCAAGCACGTTGTTCTTGACGTTGTCGCGGTTTTCGCCTGCTTCGCTCAACCAAAAGAACCAAGGAAAAAAAAACAAAAAAAAAACAAACGCGGTCGGGTGTAGTTACGTGATTTCCCCCCGGCAACTCTCTCCTCTACATTTCTCCCTCCTCCCCAGTTCACAAATCGCGGCCATTAACTCCGTGCACATGTTTCGGTTTCGAGCAGTTGCGTTTTTTGACTTCATTAAAATATACGTGACTTTGTAGGAAAAAATGTATTGGGTAGTCTTCTGACAGCATATTACATCAGGGGTACCCTGGCGATTTCCTCATAGTCCGCGATTTGCCTGAAATTTTGTTAAACTCGCCAACTAACATCGCTGATATAGTATCTAAAATATTAGGTCAAAATATTGTTTGTTTTGCGAAGTTATTGCATCTACAATTTTAGTCCCCAGCGTGTTTTTTTTTTGTTCTTTTTTTCAAACTGCAAGTCTCTCCTGGCAACAACGAGAAAGTGACGCCAGTGGTACCGCCCGCTATAAAGGGTACGGCCGTTAGCATCCATCCATTCAATGGAAGGCATGGGTTCACTCTCTGGACTGTACATTTTGTTCCCAACTGATTACGAGCACTTTCATGGTGTCAAATGAATGCTTTGGAAGCTCGCTCTAGTACCCGC
Source organism: Ixodes persulcatus (assembly GCA_013358835.2). Classification (NCBI taxonomy): domain Eukaryota; kingdom Metazoa; phylum Arthropoda; class Arachnida; order Ixodida; family Ixodidae; genus Ixodes; species Ixodes persulcatus. Next base: position 131,576 of record JABSTQ010010463.1, read on the forward strand.
GCACCAGCACGGAACAAATGCTTGGCTAAGTCAATTTTTTAGATCGCTTGATCGTCAGTGGAAGACAATTGCATCCCTTCAACTTACGTCACGGCACTGAAAAGTGCGGGAATATTTGAATGCTAGCTTTTGCAACATTTTCATTTGCCGATTACAAAATAACTATTATGAATTCCGCAAAACTAAGTAGGATACCGGAAAGGGTAAACGCAGGGGATTCAGAAAATATAGTTAGTTGGGGTACTTAAAAAAATCGCCGTATTGTTATCAAAAACCGTATTATACCGGTAAAAACCGTATAAAAACCGTATTGTTATGAAATTCCGCGATACATTGAGCGGGGAAGTGACGTGAGGTCACGTGGCATTAATTTTGTCGCTAAATACAGCGGGGTGACTGAATTGGTCTTCTGGTGGCTGCCGCCGCACTGCTCCGGCAGAGGGCAAGATGCCCGACGGCAGCGCCACGAGACGGCAGGGCGAAGCTGGAGGGGGACGCGCAGGGGCAAACCCTTCCTTGTGACTTACGTGTTCTTCCGGGGTAGACCGCATGGACGAGAACCCGGGGGCATCCGAGGTATGGGCAGGGAAGCGTATACAGTTTATAGGTCACATGACATCAATTTCCCGCTAAATTTAGCGAGGAAACTAAATTGGTGTATAGATCACGTGACATCAATTGACATCACGTGACCTACACACCAATTCAGTTCCCCGCTAAATTTAGCGAGAAATGCAAGGACGGACAAACGGACAAAATGTCGACCAAGAAAGCGGGACATATAAGGGGAAGGGTGTGGTCAGTGGCGTAGCCAGGAATTATTTTCGGGGGGGGGGGGGGGGGGGGGGGTCTTTGCCCTATCTTTGCGTGTAGTAGTCGATGTAAGTACTGTCGAATTCACTGGTACGGACACGGCCGTCCTCAATCCCCCGGTTGGCTGAAAGAATTCGGTAGTCATTCAATATGTCTTCCTTTACTAAGGAAATTTACTAAGCGCGAACATTTTTTTTCAAGAGTCTCCGTCAGTATGTCAACACGCCTTGCAAGACGGTCCTCGCGGGTGATTTCAACTGCGTGCTGGCTGAGAGGGACTGCAGCAAGCGTTTGGTATCATACGTCAGCAGGGTTGAACTGCGCAAGATAATTCGTGACTTCGACCTAAGGACCATTCCGAAACGGAAGGCCCCACCTACACGCACTGGCAGAGAAGCTGCCATGCCCGCCTCGACCGGGTATATCCCTAGGGGGATTTCACAGTCTCGACACTTACGTCGCAAGTTCAACCACTGGCCTTCTTGGATCATGCTTTGGTCACCGTACCGGTTGGAAGACCAGCCCCTCGGATCGAGAAGACCTCTTGTAGAGCGGCTGGAAGTTCAACGAAAGCCTATTAGAAGACGACACGCTCCGTGTCCAGATAAAAGACCTCATTGAGAGCAAGACTCAAGGGGTGAAGATGAGCGCCGTGCTATGGGAGGATCTGAAAGCAGACATCAAGTTGGCCGCGTACCGATACAGTTCGGAAAAAGCGACTTGCGCAAAAGCAGGTAAGCGCCTCCTAACGAAGACCCTGAAAATCCTGATTGTGGAGGAATCTTTACGCAAGACATCCAAGACTGCAAAGGTCTCATTTTGGAGCTGCTCGAGGAGGAGTACCGCGGCGCCATGGTCCGCAGCAGAGCACTGTTTCTGGAGAGGCATGAAGAGCCAAGGAAGATATTCAAAACAGAAGAGCGCCAGCAGCTTCGCGGAACAGGATTGCGACGCTGCGGGTCGGTGAAACCGACGCATCTGGTAAAAGGAAATCAAAGGTGTTTTTCTGCGGACCTACACCAAACTGTTTATTGATTTATACAACTGATACCGAAGATTGTGTACTGTATCTCTTGTCACGCACGAAGAGCGTTTTGTAGAGCCGGAAAAACAAGTCATTTTAAAGCTTGTAAATAACAAACACTTTTAATAAAGAGTTAAAAAAAGGGGTGTTTGATGCGTCTGCATCGTCGCTGTACTTCCATGCCGTGCATTGTAATGAAGGAACAATGTTTCTTTTTTTTTTTTTTTTTTTTACTCTAACTAACGTATTGGTTCGAGACCCCAAACTTCCGTTTTTTTTAGGAACGAATATGGTTGTGTGTTTCGTACCTGTTTGTAACCATCACACCGAGAAAACATCCAGCTGATTCTTCCGCATTCAGTAAGACCCCAAATAGTGAGAGCTGGATAAAATATGAGTAAGTTATATATATCTGGTACAAACAATTCGTTTGATCACACACATGTGCACTGAAGAAACTTCTATGCCGTCAGAACTCTCTGAAACGTTATGGCCTGCACTTCGACATTGAGACACTTCACGTCGTCGTCGTACGTTAAAAAAAGTAAAAACACACACACTGACACAACAAGCTGGGGATCGGTGGCCGAGTGTACTAACGCGTCTCAGCTCGGAGTTTGCAGCGAAAGCTTTCGCTGCAGGATCTCCTGAATTCGATACCCGTACCGGCACGCGTTCGTGTAATCACTACTGCGTGGTGCACGTTAAAGACCCCAGGTTAGCGGTTGTACTGCACTGGCTAAATTCCTCATCTACAGCTAAGATACAAGTCACCCGTTGACAGCGTACAGCATCAAGCCTGTCTAAACAAACAAGCATCACATTTTTTTTTCCTTTACAAAAAAAGAAAAAAAAAAGTGATGATTGGGGGGGGGGGGGGGGGGGGGGGGGGGGGTTGACTCCCCAATCCACCCCTTTGCCTACGCCACTGTGAGTGGAGTGTGTTGGTGGGGTGCGGAGACGGGGCGAGACAGAAAGAAAAAGCTCTGCTACTATTCAGTTCTATCTAGAAACGCACACTTTTGTGGGGCTTTTCGTTGCGTAGTACACAAGCACCTTTCTTACCCATTCTACATGTCTTCGCGAACAAAGCAAGTAGAGCCACACACAACAAAAAGCTAAGAAGAAATCGCACTCTTCCGGAGATAACATTTTTATACTATAATGACGGGACGGCGGGTATGAATCTCTAAAACGGTACTGTCGTCGTTAGACAGTCCCTGCCAAAACGGGACCCTTTCGAAAGTCACGTGCCGATTAATAAAAGGTCGGAACCACTGCACAATGGCGGAACAACTGACGTCGTGGAACGTGCGAGTCATTCCATAAGATAGCGGATGTCAGAGCGCGGCCAACGCTTGGAGCCGACGAGCTGATCAAACAGCGTCGAAAGTGCAACGTCACTGCGATCATCTCTTTCTGTGGGAGTGTGTTTGCCTTCTAATACAGCCAAACGCATAAGGTGTGCCGTGACGTTGCGGATTTAGTTCGCCATTGTGCAGGGATTCCACAGCTGCCAACAGGGGTCGTGCTTTAATAAATAAATAAATCTGATTGAATAAAACACCGACACTGGGACGAGAAGCAGTGGCGCACTCAGGGGGGAGGTTTATGGGGCTCCAGCCCCCATCCCCTGAAATCCAGCCGACCCTAGATTTGACCCCTCTCCATGGGCATCGCCAGGGGGGTGCAAAAGGGGCAGTTGCCACCCCCAAGCCAGACTGCCCCCCCCCCCCCCCCCCCCTTTTCCGAGCAAGCGGGGTGACCGTTGGTTCGTTGACAAGCGAAAAAAAAAACAATCGAGAATAATTTAAAAATAAAACCGAGAGTAATTATCGAAACATAAGAAAGGGAGATGTCTTGCCCCGCATTCCGTGGAAGAAACAATTGGAAAGAAAAAGGCAACTAAACCCTACTTTTGCCTCTGCGACTTCCCACCTCCAAACCTCGCTGGGGGCGCACCCGTTTTTGAGAGCACCCAATCCCCCGCAATGAACTCTCAGTGGTGATAAAGCCCAGACTCCAGCCTCGAGTAGAAAGTTGGTGAAACGGGCCGAAAAACAAGTTCTCAACTTCCCTTCGGGCCCTTTCATTTTTGCGCACTCTTATATCGGCATTCATTTGTCCGTGGAAATATTCCCTCAATATCGTCGTGTGCGGCGTGTGCCGGGGGCTGTGCAGACATCATATAGGGTGGTAGGAAGAAGTCGTGACAAGTGAAAAGGAAAATAACAATAACTATCTTCACGAGGCAAATACCAAACGCACCCCGTTTTTCTAACTTCGCTAGCCTAGCTCCACGTGACATTTTAACGGCAATTTCTTCTGTGTTTTCTCCAACTCCGCGCCCCATGTGCTGAGGATGCGGGGGTTCAGGTTGCTTTTACCCCACAGTCAGGCTGTACGCACGGTGGTAGCTTTAGACATTGCCAAAGCGTACGACAATATTGACCACAGAGTCATAATGACCAACCTTATAGAGCTGGGGCTTCCTCCGCGGGTCACACGATTTGTTTACTCCTTCCTTAGGAATCGAACATTTGCTATAAGGGTGGATGGACAACAACAAGGATGCTTTACATCCAATAGGGGGGTCCCCCAAGGATCCGTCTTGGCTCCGCTTCTTTTTTAACATTGCACTCATACCTCTGGCATGGCAACTCCATCGGGTTCCGGACGTCAAATTTCTCGTCTATGCTGACGACGTCACTTTATGGACCACTCACAAGGACCTCTCTAGGCAAGCCAAGCAACTTCAAGACGCTCTTGACATTCTTCTGAATTATTCACAACGAGCCGGGCTGGAAATTTCTTCGCAAAAATCTAGCTACGTTGTGGTAGCAAACAAGGCGGGACGTAAGAAATATACCCAGGCCCCCTTTCAACTCAGGCTGGGTGCTATAACAATACCTGAGACTACGGATGTCCGGATATTGGGCCTGGATATACACCAGTCGGGAAGTGGAACCCAATGGCTCCGAAAGATTAAGCAAACATCTGCCACCACTCTCCATCTCATTCGACGCATAGCACCGAAAGCTGGTGGTGCTCGCACAGACATTGCTCGACGGCTGGTGCGTGCCATCTTGCAACCGCGGATAATTTACCAAGCACAATTCCATCGACTCACGGCGGCACAGTGGTCCCAATTGGAAACCATTAATCGTGACGCAATGCGCGCCATCACGGCGCTACCTCGCATTACTCCAATTCCAACCCTACAAGAACACGCGAGACTGAACACAATCACGGAACTCATCTCTCAGCGAGAACAGGCAAGGGAAATTAAACAACAGTTTGTACCAGCGGTTGCTGCGCTACATGCGCATTTTCAACGTGGCCCCCCGCTGAACGTGCAGTCGGAGCCGATACCTCCATGGAAATTCACCCACATTACCACCAACAAACCGACCACGTTACGACGTCGTGATCGGGGGGGCACACCCTCCCAACGTCCCTGCCCCGAAACCCAACATGATGACCACTGTCAAGTTTACACGGATGCTGCGATCTTCTCAGACGGTGGCCGAGTCTCATTCCTCAGCTCCACACACACATGCATCCAGGGGCATCAGCGATATACATCTCAGGAAGCCGACCCACTTGTCATGGAACTACAGGCCATCCACGACGCTATACAAGCAGTGACCACCAGCTGCCGACGATCCGCCATCTTCACATTTTTACAGACTCCTTAGCGGCAATTCGAGAGCTCAAAAAGGTTTCCAAAGCAATGGAACTGTGTCAAAGGATACACACCCTTCACCGCAATACCTCGACCTGCATTACGGTGTACTGGATTCAAGGTCATGCCACGAACCAATACAACCTTGCAGCTGATCAACAAGCACACTTTCCATCTGATCCCGATCTCCCTTCCCTCCCCCTCCCGTCTGAACCCCTTTCCCTCCTCCACGCCCGTAAACACTCTCTCCGGCAGGACACACGCGCTCTTATCCCTCCGTGTGTCTGCTCCCTCCCCCGCCATCTCACCAGGGTGGAGGAAGTTGTGCTTCGGAGACTGCGGGCTGGGGTGGCCCTTACACCGGCTGTAACCAGCACATGGAGCTCCCCACCCGGCGCACGACGGGCGACATGCCCCAAGTGTCCCCTAGACGCGACGGAAGCGGATGTGCGTCACCTTATATGGACTTGTCCTGGCCTACAGACTGAGCGCACTCGCCTACTTAGAGCTGCAGGTCTCCAGCACAGTGCACCCACCAGCTACCATAAGTGGCTGCATGATAACCACTATCACAAAACATTGCTTCAATTCGTCCATACCACAGGCCTTGTAGCTTACATATAAGACATTTATGCCTAAAGGCAACCCTCTACGTAATAAAAAAAAAAAAAAAGGTTGCTTTTGCAAAAGCCGCGCCGAGTGCCACATAGCTGACACACCGGACAGGTTTTGGCCTCGAGGACGGGGCTCTCCAGCCTGGGTAATTAACCACGTGTTTTCGAGATGATTCACTGAAGAGTCTTTAGTCTTAATAGGCGACTTCAATGTTGACCTAACCTCTCCTGTGAGTGGTTCTTTGGAATTACTTGATATTGTTCAGACATACGGATGTGATAATACAATTCTATTGCCAACTCGAATAACATCAGAAACGGAAACGCTAATTGATCAATGTATTACAAACTGTCACACGGAGGCTGCTGGTGTCTTATCTTGTAATCTAAGTGACCACTTACCAATATTCAGCTTTATTGTCGGCCCACAAAATTTAAAGAGTAATTGTAATAACACTCCTGTGCTATATAGGAAAATATATAATAGCTCGATTGGGCTCTTCTATTCTTTGGTAGCGAATGTAAATTGGGAATCTGTAATAACTGAAACAGACTCCAATAAAGCATATAATGTATTTCTAGGCCTTATACAGAGGAGTTATGAACAGGCATTTCCTTGGCAAGAATATAAGAAGTATAAAAAATCAAGAAAACCTTGGATTTCATGTACGTTATATAAGCGCATAAGGCAACGTAATAAATTGTACGAAAAGTCCATTACAACAAGAGATTCCGGTATACTACAAGAATTCAAGAAAGTGAGGAACAAACTCAACGCGGATATTAAAAAGGCGAAAGCTCACTACTACAGGAAAGTCTGGCAGGCTGTAAATGAACTTACCTCTAAACCCCAAGCTCTTGCCCCAAAACAACTTACAATCGAGCAGGTGACCTACTCCGGCCAATCTCTTGCAAACAAATTTAACTCTCATTTTTTAGTATCGGGTTCTTCAATGTTACCTACCGCGAGTACGCCTAGGTGCGAATCCTATGTTACATCACCTTTGGATAATTCAATTTTTCTAGCACCCTGTAGTGAAATAGAAGTAAACACGATTATTAAATCCTTAGGCAACAGTGCCGCCTGTGGTGAAGATGGGCTGTGTTCTAAGCCAATAAAAGAAGTTTCCTCTTTAATCTGTTCACCCCTTGCCCACATTTGTAACACTATTTTAAGCACTGGTACCTTTCCAGAAAAATTGAAAATAGCAAAAGTATGAGTAATTCATAAAGGCGGTCCTAAGAATAACATGAGTAACTATAGAGCAATCGGTCGGCTAGACCAATCTCGGTACTTCCGGTTTTCTCAAAAATAGTCGAGCGCGTTATTTGCAAACGCTTAGGTGAATTCTGTGTTAAACATAACATTATTACAAACAACCAGTATGGATTCCAGAAAGGTAAATCAACGGAGATGGCATTGCTAAATATAAAAAATAAAATCTTAGACAACATCGAAAATCAATGTTATACACTAGGTGTTTTTATAGATTTCAAAAAAGCATTTGACTCTATAAAACATGACATCCTACTCCGAAAACTACCGCTTTATGGAATAAGAGGTACTGCACTTAGCCTGATCCGCAGCTACTTAACATCTCGTCTTCAGTATACAGTCCTCCATGATGCGCGCTCTTCTCTAGCAAACATTCTGTATGGTGTACCGCAGGGATCAATTTTAGGGCCTCTACTTTTCCTTCTTTACGTTAACGACATAATAAACATCCCAGAAACTCCTGACATAACTTTATACGCAGATGACACAAATGTATTTTTCACCGGAAATTGCTTATATACTTTAGAGACACAGACAAACACTTGGTTGGACCAACTTCACTTGTGGTTAGTAGCAAATCAGTTAGAACTAAATACGTCGAAAACTAAGTATATCATTTTTAGAGCAAAAAAAAACAAACCCATTACTAACACAATTAATATATCCTTTCAAAACTCCAATATTGAACGCGTAGAATCTTATAAATTTCTTGGTGTTCGTTTCCATGAAACTTTGTATTGGACTGCCCAAGTAAACGATCTCCGAAAGGAGATTTCTAGATCCATTGGTTTGCTTTTTAGATGCAGACAACTTCTTCCAAACTGGTTTAAACGACAGATCTATACATCTATGATTCACTCGAGGCTTTATTACTGTTTATTGGTGTGGGGGACAACCACTCGAAATAATATTAAGCAATTACTTACATTACAAAAACGCGCGGTTCGGCTAATTGATAACTTGCCCCGGTTTCAATCAACTTCCTATAGTTTCAATAAACATAAAATACTTAAGGTAGATAACCTTTTTTGTCTAAAGGTGGCGATTGCAATTCATACACAGATTAACATTGATCCTGACATCTTTCACGAGACGTACCTACCCAGGCAAACAAATTACAACCTGAGGCACCAGCAGTTTCCAAAACAAAAAATTTAGAACTAATTATGGCACTCAAAAATTATCCTACCAGATTACATATATCCTAAACAAACATTATTGCGTGTATGAGATGGCCCAGGAAATCACTTCTATGTTTCATTTCAAAAAATACTTAAAAGAATATTTTAATGCTGCGTGTGTACATACCTAGTGAGTTGTGTTATTAATCAGTGATTTTTGTTTTTGTTTTTTAAGCTGAAGAGTTTTTAGCTGGCTGTAATAATTTCTTTCTTGTTCTGCGAGCTGGCTTTTCATTTTCATTTTATTTCTTTATCTCGATTTGTGCCCTACTGTTGAGTGTTGTTACAGGGGTTGGGACCCAGTCAGGTGATTGTATTCGCCTTTTGTCCCAACCCCCTTGACAATTGTGTCAAAAATAAAATAAACAAACAATAAAGAGCAAATCATGAGCGACGGTGGACATGACCTTCTGAGCAGTTTGGGGGGAGGAAGAGGGGGGGGGGGGGGGGGTCAGGGGTCGGCCATCCGCGTTTGCACGAAACCATGTTCGCACCAAGTCGTCTACGCAACTGACCCTCGGGCCATAATTTACTGTTTTACTGTCTCACCGTTTGACACCAGGGAAAGGTGGGTCAGATACCGCCCAGTCCACAATCGCAACCGTACAATTGTTGTTCTTTCCGAAAGTTTGTAGCGAGCGCGACTATTTTGCTAGCTCTGGATTTCCCCATCGGTGCCTTCGTTTTGCCGAAAAAATTACATCGATCACGGCTTTTCATTTTGTGGGACGAAGAAAGCAGTCACCTCTGACCCCTGCCGGGACTTGGGGTCGGATTCTATTGAGGCAATCCTTGTCCCAGTCACTCCTAAACAACCTTTGCCCTCCATAATTCAGATTGATATAGGATTTACCCGCAACTCATCTGTTACAGGTACGCCTAGAGAGATTTCCAGGCAAAACTAAAGTTGACCAGATACATACAAGACCCGCGCAAAGATAGCAAACAGCACTCTAACATCATTTTTTTTTTTATTCTTAAATAAAACAGGAAGAGCCCCGTTTATTTATGTAAATTCTCTTAACTGTAGTTTTCAATTGAGGACTTATTGAAGAAGAATATGAAAATAAATACCTACACTTATTTTTTAAAACAAAAAGCTCACCAAAAACGTTAGTGATACCAGGCACCCGGAAACAAACTATAATCGGGGATCTGCATTTGTGGACTTTGTATTTGGGGTATTGGTACTTCTCAGTTTGGTTCTCTATTATAGATCTTGAGCTTTTATGGCTTCGCGTTATCAAAAGTGAAATGATGGGTTTTTTCGGAGTTGTGTAGCTTCTAAGCTCGCACACTCATTTTAGTGTTTTCTAGCTTTCTCTCTCTTCCTAATTTGAGTATTATGAAAAGACAGACTGCTAATTGGGGAAACTAAAATGTCATGAAGGAAGTGTAGTTCGTCGATGGGATCTTTGAACTGGATTTTATACGAAGACTCGAAACATTGTAGACAAGTTTCCTTGCTTGCATATTTCCTCGTGGTTTGAAAGTATATGAATGGGCATCCAAGAATATATTTCTAGTTCTTATTGAGTTGCCGTTTTGCAGAATCTGATAAATTAATAAATGACCGGTGGTCCCTTCGTCAGCGATAACACGTTGGTCCTGATATGTTCATGCCCCGTTCACTATTCACAATAGTTTTACGTCCGGGATGCATTAATTAAATCGTGATATGTCGGAGGGCCTTTTTACATAAGCGATTAGGACTGCGAACTAAACACTGCTTAAGCCAACATTTCTTTAAAATACGTATAATATGTTGTAAAATTGTGGCGGGAATGTATTGGTTGCACCCCCCCCCCCCCCAAGTTAAAAAAAAAACAAAAAAAAAACGTCGGGTGCGAAAGTTTTGCCCCCACCAAGAAAACATCCTGCCGACGCCCATGCCCTTCTCCCCCTTTTTACTCCCCAAACCATGGCACAACCTCAACCCCCCCCCCCCCCCCCCCCCCCCTTACCCGAAAATATTCCTGGCTACGCCACTGACGAGAAGGGACGGACAAACGCAAGAGTTCGTGTTTGTCCGAAATCCAGCCGACCCAAGATTTGACCCTCCTCCCCCTTTTCGCTCCCCGTGCCATAACACAATCTCCCCCCCAACCCCCCTTTCCAAAAAAAAAGAAGGCATTTCTGGCGTTCCGTAACGTTACTGACGAGAAGGAACGGACAACAAGACTTTTTGTTTGTCCGTCCTTTCTTGTCCCAGTCTCGGAGTTTTAGTCAATAATGTTCAACCATCACCAGCTCGATAGCGCCCTTTGCGCCCTAACCTTCTGTTCATACTTACCTTCCCGCCATTTCCGCAGCCCAAAATCTTCAAAGTGCTCAAGCCCAACAAAGTCTGAAGGTCAGTGGCGCCACCAAATGTCAACAAATAGAAGCTCAAAAATTTATGCGTTCAGCGGACAAAGTTAGCCACTTTTGCAGCCGTGTACCTTAGGTCTGGCAACCATTACTCCCGACAACGTGCAATTTTTCGGCCTGGGTGCGTATTTCGCCGGTGAGATTCTCTGATATTTCCGTAAATTTAATTTAACATTTAGCCAGAAACGCTCCTAAAATGCCACCGAAGAAGTCTAAAACAAAACCGGCAAAAAAGGACAAGCCAGAAAAGTCTGGAAAATCTCAGAATACCGAAGAGGCCGTCGGTAAGGACTTGGAAGACCTCGACTTGAATGACGGCGATGACTCCGACTCCGACTTTGAAGCTCCCAAAAGCTCCAAAAACAAGTTTACCGCTCTAGAAAGTGACGGTGAGGACGAAAACAGCGACGAATCCGAAAATGAAACCAAGGGTAAAGGCGATAGAAACAGCAAAGGTGAGAAATGTTCAAACATATGACCCCCTTTTTTCAATGTCCGTATTGGCAGCTCGACTGACATTCTGGACCGATGTCTTTTTTTCTCTTTCTAGAGTCGGAATCCGTCGCGTCTAAAAAGATGTCACACAAGGAAAAGAAGTTAATGAAAAAGCAGGTATTGTGCTGGATCATTCTTAACAGTATTTCCTTGACGTGCTTCGTGCTTTCATGAAAGTGCGAACGCTATTTTTTTTTAGTCGGAATACCAGAAGCAGATCGAAAGCCTCAACAAAGGAAAAACTGCCTCAGATGGGGAGCAGTTCACGGTGTCTCAGGCTGACAAGTCCGCCGCTCAGCAGCAACAACTTGAAAATGCTATTGACATTAAGGTAGGGAATTCGACTAGTTCGTAGAATGTTTCACCTGCGAGCTGACGTTTTCTTGACACTTGTTTTACCCGAAAGCTGCTTGAATGAATTTCTATGGACATTTTAAATTGCAGGGTTATCCTTAAACCAAATAACATTTGACAACAGATGGTGCAAGTGTGGGGGTAGCTCACTGAGTCCACTCGTACTCCTAGTTTATCTGCCTAATTTATTCACTCAACAGAAAAAAGTGGTTAAATAGAGAAGAAACAAAAATGCACAAACATAGGCTTCATGAAAACATTCGGTAATTAGGATATTTCTCGCAACTATAGGTGGTATTCACTGGACGCCATATTTCAGGTGACTGCTCATAGTGCATGCTCGAGGTGAGTTCTTATTTATGATCTCCCAAAGGAGACAATCTCGATGGTGTGCAATGTTCGTGTTGGAAGCGTTGTGGAAGCCTGCCATCAGCACGTGCTCAGCACCAGCAAGCTCAGCTATGGCCGCCAGTGAATACCACCTATAGACCAACATGTGTCTTTGACGTCACGACTCTGCGGTGGCGCTGTTGTCACCACGGCTCATGCGCAGAAGCTTCACCTCACGCGAATCTGGTTTCTGCGCTCGCAAACTTGTTTGTAAACAGTGTGTTGGTCTATAGCTGCGGCATTACTCTTGCTAGAGTGCGAATATTTCACACTACTGAGGTGTGTGGTTAAAGGGAAACTGAAGCGCTTCTGTATCTGAGGAAAAGTTCTTAAATCGTCTTCATTTGGCCTCCAGGATCACGAATATCGAGATTATTTTTCAATTTTGTGCACAGAGGCTGCAGGCAATGATTTTCAAAGCACTGCCGAACCCCCTCCTTCTTTGAGTGTGACATCATATCTCAAGTTTTCGGAATCTTCGCTCTCGTGTATCTTCAGTGCCTATCAAAGCTATGCTCGAGCACTCTTGCTACTTTCAAAAAGGTAAAAAAAAAAAAAAAGACGTCACAAATGGTGTCGGTGTGGGGGAATATACCTGGCAAGCCTGCAATTACACGCGCTGCCCACATGAGCGACACGCTTGGCAGCCGAAAGATCTGGGTATAACGTAACGACTGGTCGAAGGGTTTTCGTGTTTTCTCGCGTTTAGTTACATCTTCGGGGAAAACGAATGTGATATTCGGATTCACGGGATAAAAATACTCTAGAATTCAACTTGAACTCGTTTTTTGCAAGAAGTTCTTCAGGTACCCTTTAATAAGATCTGTCATCCATGCTAGATACAGTGATGCCAATCTTGTATTGATGTAAGACTTTGGTTTGAGCTTGTTGGTTCATAATAATTTAAAAGGTTAAAAGCGCAAAACAACAAGAACGAACAAGAAAACACACGACACAGACAGGCACTAACTTGCAACTGATATTTTACCCAGTCGGTCAAACCAGTGCACATGTGCAAACAAAGTTGCCACTCATGCCTTTGAAATGTCTGATTGACTTGCATGTTGTGAGAATTTTTAGGTATGGTAGACAATTGTCTGGTCTTTGTGGACGATCACCCGGAGAATAGCTTTGGTGACTTAGTTACAAAGACTGTCAATTTGTTTGCTGCCTTGTCTGACGGACTAACGTTAATCTTGGAGCCTCCGAAGGACAAGTGCATCCAGTTCCTGGATCCGAGGCCCGCATTTTGTGAGAGTCACGGGTGTTGGTGGCCCAAACTGCGTACGAGGAAAAGTCTTGTCTTTTGACAGTGCTCATTTAGAGTTGATAAAAAGAGGCATAACTTCTTTCTGCCTTCAGGCTGCCTTGTCAAAAAGTTGGCGTCACTAAGTAGCGACCAGTTTTACTCATCAGATAGAGTGCAACAACGCAGGTTACCCTGCCTGCTTGATTTCCAGTGTGTGTGAAAGCATCCTTCAAAGAATCAAGCGTAGCACTAACACAGATGGTGTTCAACAAAAGGAAGTTAAAAATCAAAGATTCAATTGATTCCTTATTGGCCTACGGTGTCACACAATCTGGAGAAGATGGTTGTTAAATATGAAGTTAATGTTGTTTTTCTGCGCCGTGCAAGCTGGCAAAAGTTTGTTGTATGAAGACAAGGGAAAAGCGTGTTGAGTGCTTGAAGAAGGACGTCACAATTTACAGCCTGTACATCTTATGCTATTTGCAAGATACTACTGACATGCAGGCGCATTTATGTAGGGCAGACGGTGCCCTGTTTTAAAAAATTAAAGGGCGCATAAGCATAGACTTGCAATTCGTAATAAGTCGAAGGGGCATGTTGTGGTTGCGATGTTGCAATGTGAACCCCTTTCAGAACTAACAAAGTTTAATAAAAGAACCCGTAACAAGACAGAAAGAGAGATAGTTGAGGCATTTTTTTGTTTGTTTTCAGAGCATCGGGTAACAACTGCGTCAGCATGCCATCCATTGTTCTTAGTGAAAGAGGGGTTTCTTTTCTAGTCGGTTTCGTCTAGATTGTATGACTCTTGGGATTTGGATCTTAGGACACATGTGTAGAATTGTGTAATTTGTAGTTTCTATTCTGAAGTGGAGGCATGAGCTGCAACTTTGTGCGTGCATGTGCGCTGGTTTGACTGACTGAGATGAAATATCAGTTGCAAGTTAGCGCCTGTCTATGTCGTGTGTTTTTTTCTTCTTCGTCCTTGTGGTCTTGTGCTTTTAACCTTTAAATCATTGTATTGATGATCTGCAGTCAGGTATGTAGGATGGACTTGTTAATAGCTCGTGTTGCAGATAAAAGGTGCAATTTTAAGTTTTGTGGGCATATTGACTTTCCAATCAATCTGTAAATGGCTTGCCGAAATAACATCATCATTAAACGCTTTTCAAGAAATTGATGTCAACTAAATGTAACCAACAACAAAGTGTTAGTACACTTCAAGACAATGAATCTTGTGCTGACTAAGATGGGCTAAACCCCTTTGAACAGTTGTTAGTAACAATTTTTGTGTCATTCATTTGTTAAGCTTCAATAGACTTGGCTGACATTTTTTGCTCTTCCAGGTTGAAAATTTTTCTATATCGGCTCGAGGCAAGGACTTGTTTGTGAATGCCAGCCTTACAATCACTGCTGGGAGACGATATGGCTTGGTTGGCCCTAACGGGTAAGTCTGTCTTTTATACTGGCATGGTTAACGTGATGCTTGCACATTGGTGCCTTCATTACTCAAATTTTAATTGGTTTCCAGGCATGGAAAGACGACCCTGCTGAAACACATTGCCAACCGCTCATTAAACATTCCTCCAAACATTGACGTCCTCCTCTGTGAACAGGGTATTTATAGTTGTAACCTTCAATAGATCAGTCTGTTGATTCCAGCTCTCGCTTGCCTACTACTTTGCGTGCTGTTTAAGACCTCTTATTTGTCTTATGTCTTGACGACAGAGGTGGTTGCTGATGAGACTCCAGCTGTGGACGTGGTCCTCAAGGCAGACTTCAAGCGTACGGCACTCTTGAGTGAGCTGAAGAAACTTGAAGAAGAGTCGTCCACCGGCAACCTCAAGAACCAGGAGCGGATAACAGAGGTAAGGGGGTGACCGTAATGGAGGACTGTGGCTCAAGATGACGCTTAGGAGTGTTGTGCCATCAGGACATGCTTCATTGTGGGCTGTTTCTGTACACCAAGCCACTACTATTTCATTTCATTCCAAGAAGACCATCTACCAGGCAACACCGTCTCTCGCTTGATTCTCACCTTGAGCTTCACCTTCAATTTCTCAAGTTTATTTGCTCACCCTTTGACCCAGAGGGGGCTGGGCTGCATCTAATCCCATTGAACAAAGCCCTTGGGTGGGCTCATGTTGCAGAGATGAATGACGTAGTTCTCTATGTTGAGTAGCTTGTTCTTGTTTGTTGTGCAATCTCACCGTCTTTCTTATCTGTTGGACATGCCTTCCGGCTGGCACTCATTCTATTTTGTAAAGCATGAAATGCTTTTTAACGCTACCCCACAATCCCAAAAATTTGTCCCTCCGTCCGTCTGTGCATTTTTTTGCTAAATTTAGTGGGGAAAGTGGCATTGCATGGCCTATACACCTTGGAAAAATTGTTGCCACATGACCTATACATCAACTCAGTTTCCCCGCTAAATTTAGCGGGAAATTGATGTCACACGACCTATACACCAATTCAGTTACCCGCTAAATGACACCAATCGAGTTTGCCCGCTAAATTTAGTGGGGGAGTTTATCTGCTAAATATGGCGGGAAAATGCACGTCACATGACACAGATTTCCTGTAACGCATTTCATGCATTATAGAACTTTAAAAGTGAAGGTAGCTACCACTTTTATTTTTTTGCCTATTGTTGATAGATTGTGGATTCAACTTTTCAGTCAGTGAATTTGTCTTGTTTGCAAGGTTTGTGAGCACTGTACTTACATACCTCATTGTTGGTTTTGTTAAAGTGCTGGTCTTACTGAATTTGATGTGAATAACTTATAAGTAGGCCACAAACTGAGTGATATTACTAGAGAAGAGTAAAAATAGTCTGCCAGGATCAAAAAAATTTTCAATTGGTTAATATTGAGAAATGCTGCCTATTTGGCTAAAAACCTTTGTGGAACTGTGAGGTCAAGGAATAAAAGTTTTTCTTATTGCCAGAAGTGACAGGACTTAAAGCGAGCATTAATATTTAAAATAAATTAATTGTACAAAAATGTTAGGCATGGGCAAATGAAGTGAATTTCAGGTTTGGATCAAATTCAAATTGAATAATAGTTTTGCTCGAATAATTTTGAATCAGTTTGGTCAACAGTGTTTTATTAACAAAGAGTAGAACAGGGTTAATTAACATAAAAGCTAGGGATGTGGGCTTCAAGCGCTCATTAGGCATTCAAAGCAAATAAAAAGAAGTTGTATTAATATTATTCAGTTTAATAAAATATTAATATCTTAACACTACCTTTGTCTACCTCAGGCAGTTTTATAAATAAAAGCTATATTTTCATTTAATCTTTTTCTGATGTCCTTTGCTTAATAACTTTCACCCTTAATCGCTGATTGTGCTGTTCGTGTTTTGGGAAGCCTTCAAAACATGGCAATCCTTCCAGACCAGGTGAACATTCGAAAGGATCCGCAGATAGCACTGTACACATAGACAAAGAGTAAAAAAAGTTTTGTGGCCTACTTAGACTTGAGTAATGGGTATTTGGTTTCCTTTCTGCTTTTCCCTCTGTCTTGGTCCTTTTTTTCTATGAGAGCACACTAACATCATAATGATAATAATAATAATAATAATAGTAGTAGTAATAATAATAATAATAATAATAATAATAATAATAATAATAATAATAATAATAATAATCTTTATTTGCAGAGAAATTTCACCCTGAGTGGCTTGTTCGTCTAGAACAGAAAGGTGAAATCCAGTACGCTCGCACGTCTGCTAGCCAGCCACCCGGGGAAGGAGGAAAAAAAAAAAACATAACAAAAACATCTCAAGAAGAACATCGTTGAAGAGCATATTGAACACTTTCATACGCGCTCAAATAATTATTGCGAGAATGCGCTGCGAAGGGCTGCTACTGGGTCTGTCCGGTCAGTAGGGAGGGGGGAACGAACAGACAAGGGGGCTGCTAAGAAGTACCTAAGGGCGGCAGGGAGCACTGAGTTAATGTTGTCCGTTACATCGTAACGATGACATGGCACTTAACACTGTGAAATTGTTTCGCCCTACAGGTTTACGAAGAGTTGCAGGTGATTGGTGCTGACTCGGCCGAGTCCCGTGCACGCCGCATCCTCGCCGGTCTGGGATTCACCCGAGAAATGCAGGACCGTCCCACCAACCACTTCTCTGGAGGCTGGAGGATGAGGGTGTCCCTCGCAAGGTGCGATGATAACGAGTTGATTCCCATCATAGTTTGGGGGTGCAGATTGACGCGTCCTCCCCTTTCTTGGCCTCTGTGCCTCCCAGACGAGTTGTCGTCCATGCCTCCGCTTCTTTGTTTCAGTATTGCACACGTTATACAGCAAAAAAAGTACAGATTCTATAATTACTCCCAACTGTTGAAAAGTATTGGACTACATTACTTGACCCTGAAAAGTAGTAGTCGAATGATTACATCACAAGTAACATCACTTTTGATCAGTTTTCCAGATTATGTGGTTGTTGCAAGCCATTGTACCTCCTTTGTGTTCATACTACAATGACTGCAACAGTTGCAGTTGTTAAATGTAGGTGGTCTACATTAGACTTCCTTATTGCTGCTACTAGTATCTTTCTTTTATGAACAGATGGTGAGCATTGTTTTAGCGCTATAGTGTCTAAAGGAACAGGTGGTTTTCATAAGTATAAATTTTTATAATTAAAAAAAGTGATTTAGTTGCTAGTCTGATTATGCACAATTTGAAAAAGTAATTGAATGCTAGTTGTCTGTTTAGATGCATATCATGCAAGTCCACTTTAGTCAAATATAAAACGAAGGTGCTGGCTTGCATCTTTATTTCTTTTTCATGGTTTGCATTGCTGTACCAATTTACTGCTTCGTGTTCTGTAGTTTCAAGCTTGATGGTGTAAGTTTGCTTCATTGAGGAGAAATGCAATATAATTTGCATATTGTATTTTATCTGTTTCTAAAAGCATATAAAAGCTAAATGCCTCTTGTTTTTTTTAAGGGCACTCTTCGTGGAACCGACTTTACTCTTACTCGATGAACCGACCAACCACTTGGATCTGAATGCCGTCATTTGGCTTGACAAGTGAGTGGGCCTTGCTAATAATGTGCAGCACTGTGCAGCACTGTCGTCTTGACGTCATCCTCTCCCAAACTATGAGGGTGGCAAAGGGGTTAAAAATGGATGTAAGTGGGAGAGTTATGAGTGGATCCCTGCATGGGCTGGACCTAAGCCCGGGCCCGAGACCTGCTTTATTTTCCGCTGTTGAGGTTCCTCCAGTCAGGTTGGGCTTGGGCTGGGTCGGATCAGGTAGGCATCCCATTGGGCTGGGCCGAGGTCGAGTAACACTTACAGGCCTGAGCCGGGTCGGGCTTCAAAAGGTAGGCCTGTGCAGTGCTCTAGGGCTGGGATAGTAAAGGAGGAAACAGGCAGAAGTAGAAAATGCAAAGTGTATGTCAGTTTCTGAAGGGACACCGATATTTCCAAAGAATTGTTCAGTTTTTATGCGAAACATGAGACTGCGCTGTCAAGACAGTACCGAAACATTCTTTTTGCTGGGAAGTCGCATATTTATCGAGAGAAGCGAAAACTAGAAGACCAGTACAATGGACAACGATGTCGAAGAAAACGGGAGTCACGAGTAGTTTCTGATCACATAGACTGTGTGTGGTCAGACAACTTTTATTATGAGTGTGTGCCTTATGTGGGCTAAAAGTTAAAAAATATGCACATGTCTATGGAAAAGAAAGTGGGAGCTGACCTTAACAGTCGATTCTCCACTGCCAATTTTCATGCAGACGAGCTTGATCTCGAGCTTCACATATTGTCCGATGTAATCAGGAATGTGCATCAATGCGTTGTCAACCTTGCACCTTGTTCTAGTTCTGTTTGAAGATGTCTTAATGTTGTACGTGATTATCCCAGCTATCTGTTGTCAACCTTGTACCTTGTTCTAGTGCCGTTTGGAGATGTCTTAATGTTGTATGGGATTATCCCAGCTATCTTCAAGTCTGGAAGAAGACCTTGCTGGTTGTGTCCCACGACCAGAGTTTCTTGGACAACATCTGCACTGATGTTATTCATCTGGACAACCAGAAACTGTTCTACTACCGGGGCAACTTCAGTAAGTTGGGGTGTCCCTCATCCTCTCCCTAGACAATTCAGAACAAAATTGAGGGACACTGACTGACGTTACAAGTCCTCAATTGAAAGCTGGTTCGTGTGTTAGACATAGCAACATTTATACCCTGTTTTTATTTTATTTATCTGGTTTAATTTAGTACGGTGAAACCTCGTTGATACGTTCCCGGTTTTTGCATTTTCCCGGCTTTTACGTTCGGAAGTGCCAATCCCGCCAAGCTCCCATAGGAAAACACATTAATTTCCTGCTCAGTGCGTTTGCTTTCCCGGTTCTTATGTCCAAAAAGCCGACGACACTGGCCAATTCACACGACAATCCGATTCGCGGACGGATTGGTCACGTGACTGCCTGTTTGCGGATCGTCCGCCTCTCAAGCGCATTCAGACGGAGGGAGAGACAAAAGACCGAGGACCGACCGAACCACTTAACGACTGCACAGTGGCGCTGTTGTCGAAGTGTTACGTTTGTCACTAAGGTTGTGGCACTATCGCATTAATACGAAAAATAGTTGTTGTGTGCTGTTGTTACATGCTGCTCGAGAAAGAACACCGTGAGATGCTTAGCACGAAGTTCCACTACCTTTACTAACCTTAACAGAAGTGTGGTCCTGCTCGAGGAGCGTCGGAGCAGGAGTGACAAAGTCCTGGGCTTGCGATGGGGTGTTTGCCCCTGTCGTTGTCCCCACGCACTCGTGTGCAACACTTCAAAGCGCCACACGTGCAAAAGGGTCTTGTCCAACCTCGTTGGGTCTTGCTCTTGCCAAATGAGGTGCTGGTTGGATGTGCAGGACAGAGTGCGGCGTGCTAGACGAGTTTTGACAAAAGCCTCTTGACACGGACTTGGAGAAGTACCGGAACCTGCAGTGGGTCAGCCGGGCCTGGTCCGTGGTGTTGCACGGTTCTTGGTTCCACACGCACTGCTGCTGCAGGTTCTGGTAGTGCTCCGGGTTCGTGTAGAGAAGCTTCTGTCAAAACTCGTCTTGCACACTGCAATCTCCTGCACATGTTCTACAGCGTCTCATCCGGTGAGACCTCTTTCGTGGCTTTGGTATACTGAAGTGTTGCGCACGATTGCGCATGAACAAGCCAACGAAGACATCGGCAAACGCCCGTCCGCAAGCCTAGCCCAGACTCCGTCGCTTGCCCGCGAGTTCATATTGATGAATGATTACAAAGTTCTTCTGAATGTATTTGAGATCACGCCTACAAACTCTTACAGTATGTTTGTTTAAGTTTACACCTACGAATGTTATGTTTCCGTAAAATAAATTATTTTGCGACAGTTATCTGTCTCATATCTAGCCCCCCCCCCCCCTTCCAAATGGCATTCTCGTTCCTTACGTTTTCCCGAATCGTACATTTTTATTTCCCCGATCCCCCTGAAAAACATATCAATAAGGCTCTACTGTGCCTTTATTTGCAAGGAGACACAGCTCATGCAATTGCCATTTTTTTCTCGGGTTTAGGCCAGTTCAAGAAGATGTATGTCCAGCGTCGAAGAGAGTTGGTCAAGGAGTTTGAGAAGCAGGAGAAGAAAATCAAGCAGATGAAAATGTCTGGAGTGTCAGGCAAAGTTGCCGTGAGTCTCTGTTCTCCGATGTCTTCCTACATCAGATTCATTCATTTAATGGACCATGATATGAGTTTCCAGCTTTCGCTGATTAGTGACCCAGTAAATTCTGCGCTCATAAAACCCAAAACAGGAATTTGTTTTCGTTCGAGTTAATTATCTTTATGTAAAGTAATAATGAAAACCTATTTAGGCTCCTCCCCCTCTCGTTTCACCAGTGAAACGAGTAACCACATGTGTTGTGACAGCTACGACCCCAGAGGCGCACCATTGCCCTCTCTTCTGGCTCCTGACCAGAGAAAAACTGTTTGGTGGTCTTTTGCCGGTTCATGCTGTCGATGTTCATCTCAGTTGCACACCTGGGTTGCAAATGCTTATAGCATGCACTGTGCACGGACAATGTTATAGTTTTTGTTTGCCAGTGTGGCACTAAAATGCCGCAAATGCAAACCTTAATATTTGACAGAGGACTGATTGTTACCGAGCGCAGTCTGAGTGATGCAGTGCTCATATTCACTTTGCGAGTTAGGTTCAAATGACAGGCTTCAGCCCAGCAAAGGCACCGTAGTGAGAATGCAGAAAACTTCGCAAAGGACAAAAAAAACAAGAACAAAAAACATCAATTTTTATTTTTTTTAAATTCACAGCAATAATAATGACGTTTCCAGCTCCCTACCCTTTTGTGGTAGTTGGAAAAATTTGTTCACAGTATCGTTTCATGGTCCCTTTAAAAATAAGTTACTTAACAGAAGATATACTCCTACACTTGTGTAAAGATCCAAAGCCGCTGTTTCTGTTTCCCATACCAAATGGTAGACAACTATTTCATAAGGCAGGCAAGCTATGTACAGAAACTCGTGGACCAACAATCCTGACGGGGCGTTGTCTGACTGCTTTTCACTTCTAGCTGGAGCCAGCTATAGTATGCTGCATGCACTACTTATTAGCTGGGTGTCAGGTTTATTGTGGAATCGTTTTATGGTTCTCCAGACAAAGACGACAGTCCAGGCTCTGACGAGGAAACAGCAGAAGAGCAAGCAAAAGCTCCAAGGGACAGAGGAGGACAGCGGTCCGCCGGATCTGATCCAGAAGCCTCGGGACTACATTGTCAAGTTCAAGTTCCCGAACCCACCACCGCTGAACCCCCCCATCCTTGGTCTTTACAGTGAGTCTTTGTGTTGTGATGGTGTCATTGAGACTGGTCAGTAAAGCGTCCTCGGTAGAGCTCCATAATGGTAATAATACTTTCAGGTGCAGACAGATTTTTGCACAAATGGCATTTTGAGCTCAGTAGAGTTAAGTTGTCATACTTTGCATCATGCGACCTCTAGTTATTGTCAGCATACCGTATTTACTCGAGTAATAGCCGCACTGTTTATAAAGAAAACCTGAGGGTTCGCTTTTCCGCGGAGCACGCGGATTGCCAATCACCGCGGTCGACAGCATGATTCCAGCTGTTTACAGGACAGAGATAACGTCTTTGCGCGAAGATAACTTCTGTGAAGGTTGCATTTGTATGGAGACTCGTGTTCTTGATCTAGTTACTCGCTATGTTATTTATGTGCAACGTGATTAGCTGCATATGTGCTTTGCGGGAAAGTAGACGCAAGGGCCTTGTTCATAAATAGAGCGGCTATTACTCGAGTAAATACGGTATGTCCCTTGATGAAGGTGCTCTTTAACAAAGACACTTGTCTAGGACAATCTAGTGGGAACGGTAAAGCTCAGGCTTTACTTGCCCAGTTGCTCTTTTTTTTCTAGTTTAGCTCTTCTTATACTTGCGCTTTGAAGGTGGTTGCATCTCATTTTTCACAATATAACTTTTATGTGTACTTGTTGTGAAAATGTTTTTATCATGGGATAGTGATAGCAACGTTCTGTTATAATTCAAAGGCCTATCCTATCGTGTGCCTTTTTGCACTCGGAGTAAAGGCTGCGTAGCAGTTGCAGAACTCTGTCTGTTGTACGGGACAAAACGGGCCGTGCTAGCCATCCATTCATCAGCTTGCTAGAGCTTGATGTGTGCTAGATCAATATATTTTCGTTGCAGACGTTGACTTCGGATACCCAGGACAGCCCCTGCTGTTCAAATCTCTTGATT
This sequence comes from Ixodes persulcatus, assembly GCA_013358835.2. Lineage (NCBI taxonomy): Eukaryota > Metazoa > Arthropoda > Arachnida > Ixodida > Ixodidae > Ixodes > Ixodes persulcatus. The sequence goes on from JABSTQ010010463.1 coordinate 154,794, forward strand.
TTGGTATTGACATGTCATCCAGAGGTGAGTTGGGGTAGATACGTGTAAAGGGGAGCAGTTCATTCTCTACAGCTAAGCGTCAGACGCTCTGTCAGCTTTCGAGTTTTCTAAAGTTAATTGGGACTTTTATCAGTTACTTAAGAAAAGAGGGAGGCAATCTATAATGCATTTTACTGATGAACTTATGATTACTCTTCTCAAGTGAAAACCCACTCCTGCAGAGATATGGTCGTAGCACCTTCCAGTTTCATGTGTAAAACAAAGGCTGAAAATGTGGCTATATATTGTCTTTTTGTTTTCTGCAGTTGCTGTTGTTGGACCGAACGGAGTCGGGAAAAGTACATTCCTCAAACTCCTGTGTGGCGACTTAACTCCTGTAAGTCTGCTATGTGCATTGGTCGTCAAGCCTGCAGTAAAATGTGCCGGAAAAATCGGCGCTTGTGCATATAGCGAGTTAAAATTTGAATTGAAAGTGTGTTTTAGCGGTTAGTTTTACCTTGGGAAACTTAAAGCCTGGCTTCATTCCTGCAAAAGACGAGAACAACACACTTGAAAAGTTTGGTGGCGCAGACGACAGAGTCTAGCCAACCGCCAAGCTTTGGGACCCCTGTCAAGAGTTGGTTCCAACTTTCATTTATTGTCTGCCTTTTCGTTAGAGCACGCCCTCGTCAAACGTTGTGACGGCTGCGGCCTATAAAAATCAAGATAATCCTTAGCTCTGTTCGATTTTCCTGCAGCGGTGCAGAAAAGTGTAGGGCGGTGTACTTCTGATCGTATCTAAATAAACATACTGGAAGTGCACTGCCCAACACTTCTCTGCACCTGTGTAGAAAAGTATAGGCCAATGTACTTCCAGTTTTCTCGTTTGATTAATTGGCAAGAGTACTGGAACGGGCTTTTGTTTGCGCATATAACGCAGTTACGATATACATATCCAGACTAAGCAGTGCAGTTTCACCACGCCGATCGTTCAAATATATTAATCCGACTTATACAAAAATGTGACTTGTACATTTACCAACTTTTTTTTGTGAAAACGGGTATGGTACCTTTTCATGCTTCCTGCATATTTCATTGCACTTTTTTTTTTTTTTTTTTTAAGAACCTTTTGGAAGCCTTTTGAGTTTTTCCTAGCAGCTTCAACTGCCTTCATACTTCGTTAGGATTAGGTAGATTGCACTGCCAGAAATTTTGTAAAACAAACGCGACTTATTGCAGCAGTAAATAGGGTAATCATACAGAGCTGATAAAATTGTATAAAATCACCAACCAAATATAAGGGGATCCCAACGTTTCAAAACCAGCTCGGTTTTTAGTTCGGGGGTGACTATTTACAGATAGGGAACAGCGGCTTCGTTTTCTTCTACGGTGTGGTCTCTTTTTTTATTTCTTTTTCAGGTTAATCCGTTCACATAGGATAATGGTAATATGCCAGTGGACCTATTGACATTTCCTGGTGTTTCGATATGCCATGACCTACGCTGGCAGAAGTTTGTCTCAGCATTTACGATGCGGGTGTTTGCAAAGTCGATGCGACAGTCATTGGCCTCACAGTGCTCAGCAGCAGCGCTGTGCTCCCGGTCGAATTTGCGCGCAACGTTTTTGTTTTATCGAATTCTTCCTGGGAGATTCTTTGTTTCGCCGACGTAGGTGGCAGGGCGCTCTGTACATGGAATTGAATACAGAGCACCCCACACTTTTTTTCCGGAGAGAAAATATTTTGGTCGTGGCATTATACATCTAAGTGTTGGTACCGGCTTGTCGGACACCCGGATACCTTCTTTTGCCTGTGTACATGCCAGCGCTTTGCTAGTCTCCTTAATGAAGGAAACGCATATGCGGGCATTTGGGTGGAGCTGCGTGCCATTCTGTGGCTGAAGGTGTCGACTATTGCAATCTTGACGCTGGGCGACACGACAGACAAAACTGGTGGTGTAGCCGTTCTTCTTTTAATTGGTGATGACTTCTCTTTTTGTTCTTTTGGTCCATCTCTGATAAGCAGATGCTCCTCACTCTGGACAACAGGGTCGTAACCACCGAAGCCTTTTTTTTTTCATTTCATTTATTGGTTCCCAGGGCCCAAAGGCATTACAGAGGGGTGGAATTATAAAGTGCAAGTTAATAGAACACTCAAATCACGCATCAAGTTTTAGTAGTACAGATACAGCATTTTTAAAGTCAACAGATTAACAATTGTGGCAATGGATGTTGAAAGGTGATTCCAGTCAGCAGACATACGAGGTAGGAATGATCTGTACTAGGTTGAAGTGTGGCACTGTGGAATTTCGACTTTATGTATGGGATCATTGCGCGATGATATGTATCGTGAAAAAATATTTTCTAAAATAAGCATATACGATAAAACTTTCGGCGTAAAGAAAGAGTAGGCAAGGACAGGCATTTAGGCAAGGATAGGCATTTTTTTTTTATAGAGGTTACACTTGATCAACGATGGTAATTAGAAATAATGAAACTCGCAGATCTATTCTGGACAGCCTCCAATGCGCCGACAAGACTCTCAGTGTTAGGATCCCAAACAGCAGAAGCTCACTAAATTTTTTGGCCGGACTAGTGTTTTATAGAAAGAGTTTCAATGTCAAGGGAGTCTGGAAAAAATCACGTTTTAGATAGCCAAGCATGCGGTTGGCATTGGAAATGACGTGGTGAACATGAAATTACCATGTGAGGTTAGATGCGATGTGAACGACGCCCAGATATTTGTAAGTGGAACGTGAATTGGATGGCCAATTCATGTTCCACTGTGAATTGGCCATCTAATTCACAGTGGAACATGAGAAGGACAGCACCTTACCGTTTCTGCATGTGCTTATGAAGAGGCAAGTTGAAGGCCTGGAGTTTACAGTATACAGAAAGCAGACTCGCACAGGACGTTGACTTAGCGTCCTGTGCGAGTTAGCGAGGCTTCAGTGGTTATGACCCTGTTGTCCAGAGCGAGGAACCCCTGCTCATCAGAGACGGGCCAAAAAAAAACAAAAAGCAAACAGTCGTCACCGATTTTAAGACGGGACATAGGCCTAAGTTTAAAAATTTTTTGAAAAAATAGTTTTTCAATTTTTAGGTTTTTGGTTTTAGAAACTAATTATACATCCTTACACTAAATTTCATTACCATGCGCCAAATAGTTACGTTGATATAAAATATTTTCAACACATTGTGAGGCACTAACAAAGTAAAGGAGTTCAATGTTTGAATGCATTTTTCTCAATTCCGCTTTTTGCTGCAAATTTCATACGAAGGAATCTTTTGTTCGAAGGTAAAATTATTCTGATACCACAATCAAGATGTTTCTGAACTGAAATTTACTGGGGAATCGGGCTATCTACTTCATTTTGTTTTAAGTTAGAGTTCTCATTGAGAAAAGGCTATGTTTTCAAAAATTGACATAGGACAGTAATGCATCTCATACTTCGAGGTAATCACTCTTCCTGAAATATTTACATTTGAGTTATAAAAACTAGATAGCCCGAAGTCCCACATCCCCCACTTTATATTCAAGCAGTTAAATTGATGCTTTAATAGCTTCATTTGCATATCATAGATTTCCCAACGAAGAGTGACACATCTTCTTATGCAGGTATGTAGAGTCGTCCTAGAGAGCTGAAAGTTTGCATAGTACACCTTCATCTGAAGTTAGATCTCCCCTGCAAATTTCATTCCGATCACTTGAGTAGTACAGAAGTTGTGTTGTGTTGCCTGGCGTCACCGTCGGCCACAGAACAGCACGCGGCTCCGCCCGAACACACGCATCTGCATTCCCTACATAAAGGAAAGTAGCGAAGCGCTGGCACGTACGCTGGCAAAAGGAGGTATTCAGGTGCCCCACAAACCAGTATTAACACTTGGACGTTTCATGCCGTGACCGAAAGATCGTCCCTCTAAAGAAAGAGTGCAAGGTGTTGTGCATTCAATTCCCTGCGCAGAGTGCCCTTCTACCTACGTCGTCAAACGAAGAACCTCCTAGAAAGAATTGGACAACACAAAAACGATGTGCGCAAATTCGCCCGGTAGCGCAGCGCTGTTGCTGAGCACCGTGAGGACAATGACCATCGCGTCGACTTTGCAAACACCCCCATCATAAACACTGAAACAAACTTCCGCCAGTGGCTTTTTATAGACCTTTTCATCTTAGCAGTTACCTGACCGGTGGAAGGGGACGCTGGCACACACGGCACAATAAGGTGGCTTCAACCTGGTTGGTTTCGGTTTCAGCAGGCTCGTGTCTGTGGTAGTGTGTTATGTCGTTTTCGCTTCGTTTTGTAATTTAAATATCCCTTGTGGTACAGAACCAATGGTGCAGTGGTAATGGACCATTTTGAAAACTACGACATAGTTACAAGCTTAAATTTTGGACGTTTTAACGAACACCTTCATCTGATCATGTTCCTCGTTCGACCAGGTTCAGCAGCGGAACGCCTGAAATGATGCCAGGGGAGGGTTAGCGATTTTTATGGCCGTACTGGACGTACCCGTGGATATTAGGTTCCATAAAAAGAAGCTAATGAAGAGACTAATGCCTGGAGGCAGTGAAAAATGCAGGTCGACAGCCTGACTAACAATGTGCTGAATTGCACAAAACCGATGAACTCGCAAGTTTAGTGCTTACTGTTCGGTTTTCGAGGACACCAACTTTTTGTGGAAATTGCCGGCTGGAAAACCCCATTGCAATGACGCATAGAATGCAAAAAAGAAGCGATATTGCCTCCATCGGTTTCTTTAAAGAAAATGAGTGCTCGAGAGATGTTTTGATGGTGCCTCCTAGGACAAATAGGAAATTTTTTCAACTATCAGCCCTGCTGAAGTATTCATTAGCAGCATTTCGCAATGTTGACCTTAGGGAAACTATTTTTTATACGGACATTTGCTTACAATGTATTGAGAATATGAGATAAGGGACAAACCCGTCGATTGAAGGCTGACATCTGCCTTCTGTATAAATTTCGGAATAAAAGTAAATGGTGCAGGAAAATTGACCTCCAGCAAGCTTAGCTCAAGTCAAATGCCAGGCACCTGCTTCATGGATTTGTGTAGACAGATTTTTATTTGTTTGAACAGATATGCTTTTGCTTCAGCGACGTTGAGAGCAAATTCGGCATCGACAGCGCTGCACTCGAAATGATTTCCATGCGGACAGCTTCTTTTTTGCGTCACATATTGCATACCTCAGGCACTTTTGTCAGGCGCTCTCAAGCTGTCTTTGACACATTCTTCACCCGGGAAGCCCAACCCTTCGTGTCTAAACAAATTAATTGAATTAATTGTCTTCAGAAACTTGAATGACTGCAGACATGAGACCTAGCACAGTGTATAGACCCTTTCTTCAAGGGCGCCGCCATCTTGAAATGTCGTCACTTCCAGTATGGGCGAAAACATTGTTTTGCCATCGCCACGCCAACAGAAGACACTTAGGATATAAGCGTAACCGTCACAGATTATCGTTTTGCCTCCCCCTTATTTTTTTTACTAGTTACGGGTTGAAACGTTTTATTATTTTTTCGTCGCCCATACCGGATACGCCTATTAGGTGGTTGGGGACGAGAGTACACAGAAAAGGTCTATAGTTTCTTTAAATTCATAAATGAACAGATCAGGCGAATGTTTATGCTGCAAAAAGTTATTCCCCCACATAATGAGAGTGACTGTTTTGTCATGAGGGCAGAGCAGGATGCTTTCACGAAACACACAGTGACTCCTTGTGTTGACTATATTTGCCTTCTTCTTTAACTCCTTCCTGACCGCGCTGATAGGCCATCGATCCCCGGTGATAGTTTCCAAGCGCCATCAAGAAATTAAATTTAGTGCGGAAAATTATGTTTCACAATCTCGTGGATAGCCGAAGAACTGTAGTTTCAATTTCAGCGTAGGTTTGAGCTTCATCGGAACCTGGTGGGCTGTCAAAAATAGTGTTGGGAACGTGGATTGCACTTGTCTAACACGGCTAACTGCTTGCATTTTGAAAGATGGCAATATTTACATACTAGAGCTGTATTGTGGCATATTTTTTAGACCTCGAGCTCATGGGACACTTTAAAATGATGGTATAGGAGTCGCTTGACAGATGGTTGTCGGTAAGCATCACTATAATATCCAATGCTGTCCTGAGCCGGCATGCACATTTTATGTTCCTAACAAGGACAAAAATGCTAAATATGAGGGAACTGCAATCAAGGCTGTGACAAAACCAGGGTAGAACACAAAGAAACCATTCTGTTTAGGATGTGACGTGTACTATCTGTGTTTCACTAATATAAGCATTCTTTCGTTGAAAAGAGACTCTCACGGTAGAAGGAAATGAAGCTTCTTTCCCTATTCCCCCTCTATTGAGGGGGGTGCCGCTTGATAGGGGTTCCCCCTTGGGAGGGGGGGGGGGGAAACAGCAAATACCACGACGGCGGCATTACCGATTTGTGCCGCCGACTGTTGTCGACCCACTGGTGTCGCCCTTTAGTGCCCCTTCGCGGGGTTGGGCTGGTGTCGGGCTCTGAGGGTTCCTTTCTCCCTGTCAATCCTTCCTGGGTTGTTTTTTTGGCGAGGCCCAGTTTTTTCTTCCTTCAGTTCCCAATTGGTCTTTTGGCGAAATTTCCACTTGATCCCAGGATGCAATTCGTTTATATCGAATTGGCTTTAAATCGGTTGTGCCTACAATAGAAAGGCAGTACCGATCGAGGCACTTTATTTTTCAACTTTTTTTACAAAGCCTCACTCTACCAAATGCTGTTCCCTCTATGTGAACAGTCACCCCTGAAGAAAAGAACTGAGCCAGTTTTGAAATGTCGGGAACTCCTAATAAGATTTGGTTAGTGGTTTTGTTCAATTTTCAAAGTTCTCCCCCAACCAGGTGGTGTCTGCTGAAATGTCTACGTTCGAGAGCTAGTAATCAATGATTCAATTGGTGATATTTTTTCTAATGCAATTAATTAAGTCGAATTTCACCACCGTTTCTTTCAGCTACAAGGTGAAGCTCGGAAAAATCACAGACTGGTAAGTTCTCGCATTCCCTTGTCTACAGGAACGGTACTGTGCTCGTGAAAATGTTTGTTTTTTTTTCTAATCGAGCGCGTTCCCTTACCTGCAGAGAATAGGCCGTTTCGACCAGCACTCGGGCGAGCATCTAAATTCCGAAGAGAGCCCGGTCGAATACCTTCAGGTAAGACAACACTTCATTGCATGTTTTCTTTTTTTTTTTACAGCGGAGCTGTTAAGGGCTAGGTTCCCCAGGATCGTGTCCGGTATGTCGACACAAACCTACCTGGACAGCTACCGCCATCTATAAGCGACGGCGGCAAGCACACAACCAGTATGATTTCTGCCGTCGCTTGTAGATGGCGGCAACCTTTCCAGCTAGCATAGAAGAATTGATAGTTGGGCGCTCGGTGGGAATTCATCGTAGGAAACAGCGTGAAAAACAGACGGCGACAAAGAAGAAGCACACGTAACGAGCTGCAGCGCTCGTCACGTTTGTTTCTTCGTCCTCGTCTGTTTTACGCGCTGTTTCCTACGCTCCTACGCTCTTATCAGTTTCGGTTTGGACTCACGATGGGTCGGCCGCGCGCCCTTTCGGGGAAAGGAGACAGGCTGCGCAAGGAGCGGCGACGTACGCAGCAGCGCGAATGGGTACGCAACCGCCGCAAAGCCGCTGTCGCCTCGACTTCCACTGCGTCCAGCGCTTCAGATTCCCTTGCCAAAGAGCACATCGCTCGCCTGGAAAGCTGTCGCCGAGAACAGAACCAGCGATGTAAAGGGCGCCGGCGGGCCAACGCCACGGACGACGATCGTGCCACGGAGGTGAAGCGCAAGCGCGAGGCCTGGCGACGACTGCACTCCACGCCGGCTGAACAGTTCCCGGGTGCGACGGCGAGGTTCCGGAGAGAGTTCGTGAAGAACCCGTTTGGCGTCACGTGCGCCGTGTGCGACCGACTCTGGTTCGCCGGAGACGTATCCACGATCAGCGGCGTGTTGGACAAAAAGAAGCGGAAATCGGGCGCGTGCGCGTTGCGGCAGTGTATCGAGTACAGCTCCGTTGGTCTTCCTTCTTCACGAGAGTGAAAAGGCTGAATGTTTTTTGCCTAGATTAATCTTTAGTTTCGTGACGCAGTTGTGCACATTGTTGTACGCGTGACTTCTGAAAACGGGGTCTTTGGCTACAAGCTAAATGTGAAGAAGATTCGAGCGGGTTCGGGGGATCGGTGGCTGAGCGTGTTAATGCTCCGCAGCTTGGAGCACGTGGAGTGAAAGCTCGCCCTGTAGGACCCAGGGACTTGATCCGCACCCCTGCCCGTTGCGATCTGGATGAGCATCGTACCGGCGCGCAGTCGCGTGTCACCACCGCGTGGCGCGTGTTGGCTAGCAGCGATACTGCCAGACACGTAGCCGTGGGGGGGGGGGGGGGCATGGGGCCCGGGCCCCCCCCTCGAAATCTTCCATTTTGCTGGGACCTCCTCTCCCCCGTCCCCCTCATACAGCATTTTGTCATGGGCGGGCCCCCCCGCGAAACAAAATCCTGGCTACGTGCCTGGATACTGCACTGGCTATTTTTCTCATCTACAGCCGAGACAACAGACATTTGTTGGGACAACTAACTTCATGCTGTCTGAAGAAACACGCGACACAAGCACTTTGCGAGCATGTGCTCTGCCGCCATCTCCGGGCTGCCTAGGGCCTCCGGCCGTCCTGTCGAGACTGACGCTTGGGTCGCTTGGTTCGTATTTTGCAGAGGTTGTTCAACCTCAACTACCAGGATGCCCGCAAGCAGCTGGGCAGCTTCGGCTTGGTGAGCTACGCGCACACGATCAAGAACGGAGACCTGTCCGGAGGTCAGAAGGCGAGGGTGGCCCTGGCCGAGCTCTGCCTCAAGGCTCCTGACGTCCTCATCCTGGTGAGGGCCCCTTCTTCCGTCTGGAGGCAGAATAGATCTGTTGCAAAACATGCAGTGCCATCCGCGGTGCCCGGAGGAAAGCTCGGAACACTCCGTTCGGAACCGGTTGTAGCGGACGACGGATGATATGCAGGCTACAGTCTGTTGCAGGTTAAGGATAGCGGGACAGGCTTTTCCCTTGGGGCCCCTCCACTTTTTTCGCCTTAGTAAGGCGGATGCTGGAGTGGAGGAATCCATCAGTTGTGACGAGCAGAGAGCCTTGTGGAAGGGACTTGTACTGCTATATTCTAAGCCTGAAACAGACTAGAGTGTGCGAGGGGTAGGCAAGGAATTGAGTTACCCCTCTCGCTCTCTTCGATGTTGTGACATAGATGAGGCGAAGTCCTGTACGCTCCGTACAGGACCTCGCGCGCTGCCTTTTGGAATTTTCGCACAAAACGTGGCTGCGAGCGGAGAGCACCTGGAATTTTTGTTTCGGTGAGGCGTGGAATGAATTTGATTAACATTGTTTTTGTCGTCCCCAATGCTCTCTTCTTACAATGAGCTAAGACATGGTAGGTGTGCAGGGTGGCACGAGTAAGGAGGGGGTTTCCGGGCTGGGGTTTGTTTTCTGTGGATCGGGGCAGGAGATATGATCGGAGACTGGTTGCTCGTTGGCATTGTATTGCGCTGTTCTGGTCTTGTTTTTTGTGTTTTTTTTTATGAGTAATTTTAACCATGTTTGTTGGCTAGACCAGCAGGCAGCACCAACCTTTTTCTATTCTTGTAGCTATGCAATGGGATAATGTGGTTTGAACAATTTGTGTTTGTTAGTAGTATGTTTTGCCTTAGTAGTATGTTTTGCCTTTCCGGTGATGTTCATTTGACATGGCGGGAGATGATAATAATAATATGAAGTTTATTTCCAGTTTCTTTTACAACATACATTTAATTCTGCCTCAAAAAAGCATGTGCATACTTGTGCGTGGTTCACACTAAATTAACTGTCGTCCCTTGCCCTGCTTGTTTAATCTGTCTACATAGCTTAATTCCAAGTTTCTGTCTTCATTTTTCAGGATGAACCTACAAACAACTTGGACATTGAGTCAATCGATGCCTTGGCTGAGGCTATTGGGTGCTATGAGGGTGGTAGGTTATTATATTTATCTTTTCTTCTAGGAGAACATTCTTTTCAAATCCACTGTTCGAATGACTAGGGGCCGAGATAACTTCCAGTGTCCCTTTAGAAGCCCCTTTAACGGGGACTTCTAATTATGAGCATTTAATCCATTAAATAGTAAATATCAAAAGATAACTTAATTTCACAGTTATGCTTAATACAAAGGTACTTTGCTTGGTTAAATGATATGTGGTCATTGGCTGTTTTTTTTTTTTTTATCTTTTGTTTCTGTTTGTTGGCAATCGAACCATTGAATGTGAATGCACTGTGGTGACTGTGGTACCTTGATAGGCATTGCAATCAGCACCTTGTCATGACATTATTAATTTATTACCGGGCCGACAAAGCTGTCCTTCGGTAGTTGTGTCTGAAGTTTGCTTTCGGACGTTACCACATGCCATCCAGGTACTGCATTCGGCAGTTTGATACTTTAGTCCTATGTTCCAGGAGAAAGAAACCAGCCGTCACTTGGCGCCAAAAATGTGCTTTTCGTGTAGACTAAAGCTATACGTATGACGTCGTGCACCTCTACCAGAAATGGCTATACGCACGACGCGAAACTTGTTGGGTCTCGTGTAAAACGAATTGTCAAAACGAGTTTTTCGAAGCTGTAGTGTAGCTTAGTGGAAATGTCAGCAATGCACTCTGTAACGCCCACACCTCCCTCAAGTTTACCTCACTGATAACGAAATCCTCTGTCAACTTCCTAGACTTAAAATAACTAGTGACGAACACACCCACACCAGTGTGCATTATAAAACCACTGACAGCCATAGCTACCTTCTCTACTCCTTGAACCATCATAGATCACACATGAACTCTATTCCCTTCTCACAATTTCTCCGCCTCCGTAGGATTTGCAGTGACGACATTGATTTCCGTCATCAGCTTAAGATGATGACCACCTTCTTTATTGAATGTGGTTACCCATTCGGCCTTATGCACAATGCGAGCAGTCGCGTGTCTAACATTTCGCGGCACGACGCACTAGTTCCCCAACCAAGATCTAAACCACCATGCAACCCCCTCATCTTCACGTTCCATCCCTCCATACCTAGGTTTGGCAAACTAATCCTGGACGCCACTTCCCACCTCGTAGACTCAAGTTATTTCTAAAGCACCCGCCCTAACTTACCGTCGACAGCCCAACTTACAATCTCTTCTAGCACGCAGCAACCGGCCCATAAAACCTCCGACTTTGATCCCCGGTACCACGTTATGCGGCGCCCCAAAATGCCTCATGTGCAAGCACACCGGCCCTCCTCCCAACCTGCTAATGAGAATCCCTGACAATCACACCTGTAAATCTTCTAATCTGATATATACCATTTCCAGCACACTTTGCCCGACCTTATTATATATCGGCGAAACTGACCACCGACTCCACGAACGCTTCCGAGAACACCGCAGACTTGTAAGTTGTTACACTAGAGAGAACGGGCCAACTTAAACATGACCTCTCCACACATGTATCTAAACACTTCTCCTCCGGGAATCATTCCGAACTCAACATGCGAGTATGCGTTGTCAAATCAGGCTTCCATACGTCCACCTCACGCAAAAAAAGAAGAAAATAGATTAATTTTTAACCTAAAGATGGGATTCCCTTCCGGCTTATACAAGAAACTTTCATTCGGCTATTAGACATTCCATTCCCCCTCACCCCCCTGCTCCTTTCTCTCTCTTTTTTTTAGGGGCGAAGCTCCTTAGGGGCTAGCCATGTCCGTCCGCCGTCCGCCGTAGGCCCGGCGTCGGGTGCTCGTGCTTCTGCTCGTGAGATCACGTGCTCACGAGCACGTGAGCACATGCTCACGTGCTCGTGTAGGGCAAAAAAAAATTGGAAAAAAAAGATGAAAAAAATTATGAAAAAAGAAAAAGAAGAAAAAAGAAAAAGAAGAAAACCACACATTCTCCTACTGACATGAATGCAAAGGCTCGGCATGCTGCGGCTCGGCGTCTACGCAGACAAGCACCACCAGAGCTTCGCCCCAAGCAACATCATTCACCACGTGGTGATGCGGTCAATTTTTTTTTATAATTTGGGTGGTCACGGGGGTGCTCTAAGCTTCCCCCCCGCCCGCATTCCTTGACTTGTTGACTTCAGATCTCTTGCACCTTACTTGGCAACTTTTCCTCCTTCCTCTCTGACTCCATGACGTCACATCTGTCATGCGTTACCTCCGCCTTTTGTATATACTTTGTATGTATATTTGAATCTATCATCTCCCCTTTTAGTATACCTGAAAAAGACCGTTTGGTCCAAACGTCGTTCTTCTCCTTTCCTCTGGCACATCTTTCCCTTCATATCCCCACTAATATACTAACAATGCCCGGCAGAACCCCACATCTTCAGATACGCGGTGGACCCAGATTCGACCCACAATAGGCATACTTTTTTTTTTTTCAGACATTTTTTTTTTTTTTTTAGCATTTGGCAATATCTACTATGACATATCTTTTCTGCAATTATCACTGAAAAACATAAATATTGTCGACGAAGCTTTGCTGAACTAAATGATATGGGACTCCCTTTCCGGAGGTGCAATGGGGGACAGCAGTGCTCGGGTTGCCGGCTGGACGCCACGAACCGGCGTGTACTACGAAGCCGAGTGGGTTAATAGTTTTGTAATTAACAGCTGCAGACTGTCGCCGCGAGGCGGCGGGAACTCAGGTTGGGGGGGGTGGCTTAACATGCTCCCGAGTGATACACGTGTCGTCCGACATGAGCTCTCGCGTCATGCATATAGCCACTTCCGGTCAAGGTGCACAACGTTGTGCGTATAGCATTAGCCTTTCATGTAAGGCAAAAGAACCCAAGGGCACACCTGATTTCATCACACCACCGTCTCCTTCTGCACACTAAATTCCATCTGCTAAGGTCACCGTATGTCAATAGGCACACACAAAAACTGCAGCGCCTGAAGCCAGCTACAGCCGCACCATCTTCCGAAAGCCGTGTGCTAACAATGCATTAGCGCTAGCTTGGGCTCCTGCTAGGCTTCCAAACAGACTGCACTGCACGCAGTCACCCTTCGCTTCGCTTGGGGAAAATTTATTATAATCTCAGGCCTGAGCGTGCACCAGGCCTTGTTGGAACCGCCAAAGGATGGCCAGGCGATGCCTTCTGCTCTCAGTGTTTACCTCTACCTCAGCGTGTCCGAGTTTGGCCAGCGTTGACGCATGCATTTTAGCAGACGACCATCGGAAAATGGCGTCTACCGTTGCTAGCTTAAGACGCTGTGTTTGCACGTTCTACATTGAGAAGTTGCTTCGTTGCCACGGTGACACTGACTATAGCAGACGGACTTTATTGCGCAGTAGGAAATGGCAGGGTGGCGAAAGTAGGTGTGTACTTGGGCTCTTTTACCATGCTTTTCGATGGGTGGAATGTGAACAAGAAAGAGTGAAATGAGAGCTTGATTTTCTCCAACGTTTAATATTTTTACGAGCCGGGAGGCACTCACTTGATTGAATGACGTTTTAGCGAACTGCCCACGCTTCACCGAATGACACTTTAGCGAATAGTCGGACGCCGCGAAGCGGCGTTTTCGGGTGGGCCAAATGGGTTTACAGTTTGTAATCAGCCGCCGCAGACTGTCGCCGCGAAGTGGCGTAAGCGCAGCGCGGCGGATGGGTTAACGTGCGCCCCCGTTATTCGCTAAAACATCGATTCACTCAAATGTCGCTGTTCATTAATACGTCATTCGCTCATGTGATATGGACCCTTACGATTACCTCATGTGATATGGTCCTTACGCCTTACACAAAAAGTGTGTTTATAGCTAGCAACTTCAACCAAGTTTTTTGTACTGCGACATAGGGCTAAACCACCGATAGGCCCTGCATTCATCGTACGGTGCTACATTTGTTTTGAGCATCTATGCAGAGCGCAAGTTCGTCTGCTTCTTTTGGAGGGGTTGTGAGGACGTCGGAATTCCGAGCTCCGATTGAATTCCTGGCTACGCCAGGAATTTTTTCCTAGGGGTGGGAGGGGCTGAGGTGGCTGGGATGTCTATGAATTGGGGTGTGGAGTGGGGGAGAGGGGGTCAGAGTGCACGTGTATAATATAGGGTCGGCTGGATTGTGGGGGAGGGGGAGGGGGGACTGAAGCCTTATAAGTAGGGTTCCGCGTTTTCGGTTTCTTTTTTTTTCAAAATTCGGCATACTTTTTTCGGTGTTTATTTAAAAATTCAATTTTCGTTTTTTTTTTTTTTTTTTTTTCGGCGTATATTTATGTCAACAAAAGTTTATCGGCTTTTTCTGTGAATATAAAATAAACACCAACGGACACCGGATCAGATGATCCTTGTAGATCTGGTATTTGTGATCACTCAAAGAATAACGGCACAGATACATTGAAAAAGAAATGGACACTTTATTTGGCAAATGTGTGCAACTGTAAATGAAACAAGAAAAAAACAGAAATACAAACAAGTCAGATATGAAGCCTATGCCCAAAAAACGTGGAACTTCACCTTCTGTACATCAGGATTATGTGACCTTATTCAGGGGCGGATGCAGGAATTTCCTGAGGGGGGGGGGGGGGGGGGTCAGCTGTTGGTCAGCGTACCATAGGTTTAAGAACCCCCTCCCCCTCTCCCTCGTTTCACGCCCTAAATTTTACACATGCAGAAATCAAGAGGGCGGGTCAGGACATCCGGACCCCCCCTCTAAATCCGCCCCTGATCTTATTATAGTACACACGCATGTACTTTCCCAGGTTCTCCTTGTTGATCCTCACTCTTTCTTTCCTGTTAATATGACCCTGAGCTTCGAGAATGCCCTCTCAATGCTAATACTGGACACTGGCAGGCTGAGGAGATGGAAGCGCTGCCTGAGCCAAAATCGGCCAATCAACCAATTGTGACCGTCAAAAGAGACACTGTGCGCCGTTTTGAAGCACAACACAACATGCAGAGCTTGCATCAAGTCAGTCTTCTTTACGAGGAGTTTGAAAACTTGCTCGTACATGGCGAAGTCATGGGGCATTTCTGACGTCACGTTCCGATCGATGATGCGCACATTAAACCAAAACGTCGTGATGGCATCCGTATATCCCATACATTCGGACACGGTTGGATAGACACTGGCGTTCCACTTTTTCGCCACGGCTCTGCGGTACGACTGGAAAGTCAGTGACCTTTTCCGCTTAAAACTGAATTTAAAAAAATGAATTCGACATACTTTTATCGGTTTTATTGGTTTAAATAAAAAATTCCGAACCTAAAAACTGACCTTTTTCGGTTAAAACTGAATTTCCGAAAATAGATTCGGCATACTTTTATCAGTTTTATCGGTTTAAACCGAAAACTCGGAACCCTACCTATAAGCCTCCCCCTTGGATACGCCACTGGATTGAAAGATAGTGGATAGACCTCAAGGCAGCTTGCTTTGAGGTCTACCCACTATTCTTTAATCAGAGCCAATGAGAGCTCAGCGTTCTGACGTCACCACAACCCATGCAAAAGAAGCAGACAAACTTGCGCTCTGGACACCTTGGTTTATCATTAGTGTGAGCGAAGCCGAAACTGCAAGCTTGTGTTTGTTACCATGAACAACACTCATTGACACGAGCGTACGTGCACGGCACGGCAAGTTCAAAGCATGGTGCTGGCTCTTGTGCCTTCTGCTTCACTCACACTTATTATGGTGAAACTGTGTACGGCCAAAGGCGACGTTCGTCAGTGATGAGGGCCGGCTGGCGAGAACAGGCCGCCACATTACTGCTTCCTGCAGCCTGTTCCTGTCAAAAGATGCAAAAAGTTTGTTTTGTGAAAACACTGATGCAAATTTGCAAGACTAGTCTTTTGTATCCAGTTCTTTTTAGGACATAAAAGTCACTGAAGTCATCTTGCATTTCTGGATGTGCAGGAGTCATCATTGTGAGCCACGACGAGCGACTCATTCGAGAAACAAACTGCCAGCTCTGGGTGATTGAGCACAAAGGAATCGAAGAGATTGACGGAGACTTCGAAGACTACAGGAAAGAACTGCTGGAATCTCTGGGAGAGATTGTCAACAACCCTAGCATTGCAGCTCGCCAAGCCATGGAATAACTGCCACTAAAGGAGAAATATGATTGGACTGTTGAAAGCTTTAGCTTGAGTCAATGTCATGAAGTGTGGTGAGAATTTGTGGCCTGAAAGATATCGCCGTGGAAAATATGAATATATTTTTAATAATTCTGACCATATCTTTCACAATGGTGATTGGCTATAACTTATTTTGCGGTGGTTGTAAGATACGAATTTAGGCTATACTTCGTTTCACATTATATCCGAGCGAAGCCAAAGCTAGAAGCGCGAGACCAGCGCTTTTTGCGTTTCTCCCCAGCCCGCGCGCTCGAGCAAAGCCTGAACGCACCTAACTTTCGCGCTCGCGCTTCCAGCTTTGCCTTCGCTCGCACATAAGGTGAAACGAAGTATAAGCAAAGAGAAAAACAGGAAAACTTAACTCTCATCACTCGACGTGCATGGTGAGTGAGCGTTTCTGCGCAATTTCTGAAAATAAAATGGTTAAATTTTGGTTGCGTTTCTATCGCTGCGACTGGCTTTGACAGCCCTCTGGCTGTCCTGTCATCGTACCTGGTTTTGTTTCGGTTTGCACGTTTAATAGGTCGAATGCCTAAATTTTTGAAATATTTGGAAATGTTTAGTTTTATTTAACAATATATCGCGTATCTATTTTATCTGTCGCCTCATACATTTATATAATGACATTACCTCGCATCTGATTAATACTACTATACCACCTCGTGCGTTTGGTACGAAGAGGCTTTCTCCTCATTCTATTGAGACCTGCCAAGACCCGTCGTTTGCCTACGACGTCCGCCCGTCCAGTTTTCATCGCACATGTTGGAAAAAGTGGTGGGTCTATTTCACGCTTATTTTGCATTTTTTAAGGAGACTTGAGCCTCCTAGAGAAGCGCGCGGCTCGATCTGTAGTCTACGTGGGACACGGGGAGAGCATCCCCCTCAACTTATCAGTCGCCTCAAATCTAGGAAATCCGTTCGTCACTTCTCTCACGATTCCTGTAACTATTCCGTAACTTGAGCGTACAACGCGTCCTTCCACCTTTTTCCACGCACAAAGACTCGCAGTAAAAATGTTTTTTTTGTTTGTTTTTGTTTTGTGTCGCTACCTCTTTGTCGCGGCTTACGCAAGCTCTTGGCAGCGCAACGAACGCAGTGCTTTTCGTGTTCACGGACCGTCAAAATTGCGTTCATGACCGTAAACTAGCCTTCTAGCGTAAGTTTATTTCGCTTTTATACCATGTTATTAAACCCTGTGCTATAATTTTTATAAGTTGGGACAAAGCGCTTCATTCTTTGTGTTATGCACGCTGAGTCAACGTGCTGGGATTTTTTTTTTTTTTGTGATTCACTGTGAACTCATTTCTATGAGTTGTCTACTGTGCCCGACATTTTGGTGCAGAAATCGTACAAAGTTGTTGAAAGTTAAAGAGAGCATTGGGCCTCCAGTGCGCTCGCACTTCCGAGCTGGTAAGCAGCGCACGCTTGTGTTTGCAACTTACATATTGCTCTCCGAGCGCCCGCAAAGAAGCTCCGCGCGGCCTTTGGCCAGAAATGCATTCTCCGCGCTATCTGTAAAGTAAGCCTTCCGTGTCGCAGCCGATAGACCCGATAGTGAGCACCAGAGTGAAAATATGCGGCGTCGAGGGCTGACTAGCGACCTTCCCTATCTCGTCTTGGGCTTGACATACACAGTGCTCACGTAGTACAAATGCCGTGCTCTGCAGTAGGTTATTCGAGGTTCGGTATGTTTCTGGCGCCAAGTTGGCAACAAACGTCCCTAATATAGAATTAACCAACAGCTGGTGTTTATACAGTTTGAAATTTTTTACATGATTATGTTCCTCACCAGTTTGATCTTATGTATGTTACAATCAGCAGGGACATGTTACAGACACAAGCCATTCCACTGGCTACGAGGCAAAACGCCACCCTACGAATTTGCTGTTGGTGGTTCCAAATCTTGGTCGAGGGTCCATCCCAGGCTGCTTAGATTAATCCTCAACTCTTCACAGAGATGTGCCAGACGGCCTTTCTTGATTTGGCGCCTAGGCCCTTAAAGTTTCATTTTGTCATATTACAAACACAAAAACACCTTTGCAACTTCATTTGATGTTGCTAATCATGCTATGGAGTACCAAAGTGCAGAATCCCCTCTTGAACTTTTTGCTCCAACCAAAAGACAACTCCAGTGTGAACTATGCACCAATAGAACAGGTATAACAAAAGGTTCTTGCCGTATAGACTAGCTTTGAAACTGTGTGCGAGATCCTTCACAAAAATTGGCTGTACTTTGAAATCTATCATGGAAGAAGAGTCGTAACAAATGCTCTTTGCTGCTTTGTTGCTGTGAGATGAGATGCACTCACATACGAGTTTTGCTTCACCTCGCACCACACTTCTCAGGGACGTGGATCATTGTGCAAATAATGATTGTTATTGGTGAAGTGTGATATCTGTTGTACATTAACAAAATGGGTGTATATCAAAACGTCCCATTCGCGTTTGAACCTTGCGCATTTCATCCCATTCTCATTTGGTCCTTCTCGTTTAAACCTTCCGATAAAATCCGAATTAGGTTTTTCTTAACTGGGCCCATTCTCATTTTGCCCGTTATCTGAAAACGTCCCATTCGCGTTTGAGCCTTGCGCATTTCGTCCCATTCTCATTTGGTCTGCCTCGTTTGAACCTTCTCATATGATCCGAATCAGGTTTTTCTCAACTGGGCTCATTCTCATTTTGTTCGTTATCTGAAAACGCAGCATTCGCATCTGAACCTTGCGCATTTAGTCCTATTTTCACTTGGTCCGCCTCGGTGGAACATTCTCATAAGATCCGAATAGTTTTTTTCGCAACTGGGCCCATTCTCATATTGCCCGTTCGCGCAACGACCGAATGGGACTAGCTTGGCAGGCTTCTGCCGTCATTATGCCTTCGCGGTTTTGTACGTGAGTCTTACCTTACTTGGGCATCCAACATACCATCAGGTATAGAGTCGTAGCATAGCTTACCCCCACCTCTAAGCTTGGTCGAATCCATTTTTCTGCATTCGAAGAAAGGGATACCATCTTTTACCAACAAACATCTCTCGTCACCCCCCCCACACACACACACACACACACACACACACACACTCACACACACTCACACACTTCTCACCCCCCAAAAATACAAATACTAGAAGATAACGTAATACATTTGTACAATGACGCCTGCTTCCCTTTCTCAAAACGAACGCAAAGAAAAGAAAGGAAACAATGAACACTTATCTTGGAAACCCTGTTTGAACAGAAATAGCATACGTATGTACAATATAGAAGTGGTTGCATTGTCACAAGTCGAGCCACCTCAAAGAAGATGACATTTCGGAATGTGATCTGCAGTCTGCGATAAGTAGTTGGTCTGTTGTTTTGTCAGGCAGTAGCTTTTCTCGACGACAATGACGCACGGCTAAAATCATTGGCAGATAAAGTAAGCCGGTAGCGTGGCATACACACAAAGTAAAATATTAGTAAATTTATGAATATATATTACCGGAAAAAACCCATATTTGGAGTAGAAAGAGTCAAATGTGCTGGGTTAAAGCGAGATATTTTTGAGAAGGGCCAAGTGAGGAGGGCGAAAAGAGAAAGGGCTCAAATGAGGGGGGTTGAAATACGAAGGACGAAACGGGAAAGGGCCAAATGTGACAGGTCAAAGCGAGAAGGTCTTTTTGAGAATGGTTGTTTTGAGAAGGGCCAAGTGAGAAGGCCGAAACGAGAACGGGCTCAAATGATAACCACCCTAACAAAATCTCTTGCCCTTCCTGCTTGAACTCTTTAGAAGTGACCTGCAGTTTGTGATAGATAAAGTATTTTATGTTTTACCCATTACAAACAATGCCCAGTCCACCTCTAGTTGTGCGTGCAGAAAGGGTACAGTTTCTACAATGTGTGACGACAGCGGTGGCGTAACGAAACTGGCTGGAGAGATCAGTCTATTAGTAGTTAGCAGTGTGTGCAAATAAAAAAAATTGGCAGTGAACTTTATCTTTGAAGTCCTAGAATGCATGAAATGCAGTATTTAGGAACTGTTGTTTCAATTATTTGGAAGGCATTTTAAACAGTTGTCCTGGGAATGAATACCCTATATTTTTTTTTATCACTTTTGGGGAAATGGAAAGGGGGGAGAGAATAGGTGTGTCACGTGACATATATTTCAATGCTAAATTTAGCAGAGAAACTGAATTGTTGCATAGGTCACATGACATTGACTTCCCCTGCTAAAATTAGCAGACTGAATAGACCTTATTCATTATTAGCGCCATCTCTCGCCGGTCGCTTGTACTATCAGAGGCTCGACGCCATCTTTGAGGCTTTTCCACTGACCCCGCCGCCTGCCGCAGTACGAACCCCACTCTCCTTGCGTAGCGTTCATTGCATGTTCTTGTGGTTTTTTAAAGTATATTGATGGTGTGAGCTGCTTCGGGAGTAAGTTACGAATATTAAGCGCAAGTTTGCATTTAGTGGTTTCGCTAAGAATTTCCTTTTATAAAAAGGAGCTTCGCTCCAAGAGCGGGTCAACTTACATACTTCTTTCAGAATCGTACATTAACTTGTCTGACCTACGGATTATGCCAAGGACTATTTCTGCTATATATTTAGCAGGGTAGTCTGCCTCTGTTTGACAGTTTGTTTTTATTTGAATTCGCGGCTGCAGATCTAAAGAATGCAGGCATTTATTTGCCTTGGCCCTGTGTGTGCAGACCCAAATTGCAAAGTTCTATGATGGGGTCATTGAACGTTTAATTTTGGTTCCCCTTTCTGTTAAAGGGGCCCTGCAAGGACTTTTTTACTGGTTTTTAATTTGCACCGAACCTGAGCGCACTGAACATAGTAACTTAATGAAACATTTCTTTTCTTGAATTTCGCTTTATTTTAAAAGTTATAGGCAAATTAAAATTACAAAAACAAGCAAAAAAGAACCTCCTTCATGACGTCCTTGGTCGCTTGAGTGGCCGTGAGCTAGAGGAGAGGTAGTGAGCTCAGCGAGCGCTCACGGCTGCCGCACTTCGTGTCAATGGCTCGAGAGGGCGCTAACTTTTCTCAACTGACCACAGAGCCTACTAGAGTTACACCTCAATCCTTAAATATTTTTGATCTCGTCCTAACAACACATCCAAACGTCATATCAACAATAACCTACCTGCCGTCTCTAAGCAACCATTTAGTCCTACACTTTTCATTGAGCATTCCATTAGTAACTCCTAAGGTAACCATAAAACATATTCATGATTATAGCCGAGCTGTCTTTACGTCAATTAGCTCAGAACTGTCCAAGTTTCTTGACGACTACTTACCTAATTTTTCAGATCGCTCCGTGGAGTCAAATTGGGTGTTCTTAAAAAATGTATCATTTTTAACAGAAAAATACATACCCTCTAAAAACATTTGTTGCAACACTAACTCACCTTGGTTTAATGCTACTCTGAGACGACTGCGAAACAGGAAGAAAAGACTGTTATAATAATAATAATAATAATAATAATAATAATAATAATAATAATATTAGTTTATTCATAGATCTGCATCAAGGTTAAAAAAAAAAAAAGTCTCACCAAAGCCCTGCGTGCTTGTGCGTGAGAACGGGCAGTCCACTGAAACAATAGTTTTATGAGGGTACTCGATTTTTTACAATCCTACAAACATTTTCTTCAAACATCTATTCAGTGTTGAAGCACAAAGGAAACAAAGCAAAGACAAAACATATTTGTTACAATTTAGACATCACGTCTGCAGTACTAAGGAAATAGCATGTGCCAAATACTCACAAACAACAAAAGAGCAGTCATGATGTCCAGAAACGACAAAAGCGAGCATAAGGTATCGCTAAGGAAAAATGCACAATGGCAACCAAAAAAAAAAACACCACGCTTGGTCAGGGTATCTGGTGGAAATCTACAAGTAATTGTAATATCGTACTCAGGGAATTGGAGAACGCAGGCATGAAGATTTAATTTCCATGTTATTCTTGTACTAGGCAAAAATACGCAGTATAAAGAAAAAAAAGTTTTGCGCTGCCAAGCGATCGTCCACAGACGCTCGATGGGCAGCGTACCACAAAGCTAAACAAAATCACACTTTTATAATCACACTCTGCCTACCATGTTAGCAACTAATCCTGAACAATTTTGGAGTGTCGTTAATCCCAACTTTCAGTCTGATATTAATCTTCAGTCTTTTGATAATACAAGTAAATCTTTTGCGGATTGTGCAACGGTGCTCAACGATGTTTTTAGAATGTCATTTTCAGCCTGTGATGTCAACCGAATACCTGCAATGTCATCCCCTTCTTTTTTACTGGTGAACCCTGTAACAGTAGACGATATTGGTGTGACTGGAATTATTAACAGTATGAAACTTTCATCATGGGCCGGAATTGATGGAATCAACAGCAAGTTTTAAAAAATTGTAATGTGTATTGTTCTATAATTCTCTCAAGCATTTATATGCAGTCCCTTAACCTTGGCATACTCCCGAGCGATTGGTTAGTTGTGAAGGTGGTTCCTCTACACAAATCTGGTGTAAACCATAATGCGCTCAGTTATCGCCTGATTTCTTTAACCAGTGTGCCTTGCAAAAGTTTTGAACACATCATCTACTCGCAGTTGGTTAACTTTCTTGAATCTAATTACTTCTTTACTACTTCACAACATGGCTTTAGAAAAAATTTTCATGTGAGATGCAACTAATATCCTTCACATATGATCTCCATCACTCTCTTGATGACCATTATGAAACTGATTGGGTCTTTTTGGATTTTTCTAAAGCATTTGATGAAGTTTCCCACAAGCTACTACTTCATAAATCACAATCACTTAACATTGACTCACACATACTTAACTGGATTCACGCCTTTTTAACTAACCGCCTACAATTCGTCACTGCTAATAATACCCATTCTCGCACTCTTCCAGTTAATTCAGGTGTTCCACAGGGCTCCGTGCTTGGCCCGCTACTGTTTCTTATTTACATTAATGACCTGGTACTGAACATCTCTTCCATCTGCCTGTTTGCTGACGATTGCGTAATATATAGAAAAAGAACTGACATATCTGACACATTACTTCTATCGGACCTTGACCAGATATCATTATGGTGTAACCAGTGGCTAATGGAACTAAACACTGACAAATGTAAATATGAGAATATGACGTGGTTCATCCCTGTCTCACACTTATCACCTTAGCAGTAAGCCTCTCGCATCAGTCTCAAGTTGCAAATACCTTGGTGTTCATATGACGTCTAACCTTTCTTGGAAACTTCATGTCGATTACGTGATTAACAACGCTAATTGTATGTTAGGATACCTTAAAAGAAATTTCTTTCTCGCTCCGTCCTCCCTGAGACTAACCATGTACAAAACTCTAATCCGCCCAAAATTAGAATGTGCTGCCGCTGTGTGGGACCCCTCACACTCTTCACTAATTTCCCTTATTGAATCTGTCCAAAACCGTTCAGCGCGTTTTATCATGTCGAACCGTCGACTGCACTGCCAGCATTTCTACCATGAAAACCTCTTTAGGCCTGACATCACTAACTCATCGCCGTAAAATTTTTCATTTTATGTCTTTTCCATAAAATATTTCATCAAAATGCTGACCTTCGTCGTAAACTAATTATCCCACCATTTTACATCTCTGCTCGCAATGATCATAGTCATAAAGTCGGTATGCCAAATTTTAAAGCTTCGTTGTTTCAATATTCTTTTATTCCCCAAACATCATTGGATTGGAACCACCTTCCCGCCTCAATAGCTAACATTACTGATATTGTTTTGTTTAAAAGGGTTCTAACTAACATGTGCACATTGTAATTATTATTTTGATGTCCACTCCCCTCTTTAATGTATGATTACCTTGAGGATATTTGAAATAAATAAATAAAGCATCTTCTGGATAGGCTGTATGAAGCGAACAGCTAGGGCGGCTCGCATTGCATTTGCTGCGCGATTAAACACTAATTCGCCATGACACTTTATTGGCCACAAACGACAGCAAACACAAGGTAAAGATCAGTTCAGAACGGGAGCTACTTCGCGCTGCCATACTGCCAAACAGCCAAACCGCAAACCAAACCTTCTCGCCGAAGGCCTTCGGAACCGGTCAGATCCTCGAGCCCATATACGACTACAGTGCCGCTGCGTACATCCGGGACGTTTCTACACTCGCCACTCGTCGGTGCCTAACCCCACTACCCCTTTCTAGTATGCGCCGCCTTTTCCACCGCCTGGTGGCGGGTATGTCGACGGGTCATTTCTTGTTTCCGTACTTTATAAACTGCATTTGTTTCTTTTCTGATCTAAAATACTGAACAAAAACTACTTTCATCAATAATTGAAACGGTTCGCGCCACTTATATTTTGTATTTCGACTACAAAGAAGCTTTTAGTGGCTTTGACCAGTAGTAAGCCCAGGACCAAAGACTTGACATATCGCGCGCTTTCGGCACCGCGGGTCGCCCCAAGTTACTCTCTCCGTGCCCGCTGGCTTGCCCGAACCCCAAGAGATGTGGAAACGGCAAAAAAGGTAGACGCTTAGATATGATTGCAGGGCCCCATTAACCTTAAAAATAATGCAGAAATTATTCCACAAAGAAACAACAAAAAAACATGAAACTAAGTTTATTAAATAAATATTTATTCAGTTCCT
Source organism: Ixodes persulcatus (assembly GCA_013358835.2). Taxonomy (NCBI): domain Eukaryota; kingdom Metazoa; phylum Arthropoda; class Arachnida; order Ixodida; family Ixodidae; genus Ixodes; species Ixodes persulcatus. Next base: position 179,567 of record JABSTQ010010463.1, read on the forward strand.
TGAGGGGATCACCGAATGGTAGCTCAAAACGTCATTACAAGGAGCGTGTGTAATACAGCACGAATTTATGATAGTACTAGTAATTTTTAATGTTGCAAGTAAAAAGAAAGCTATGCTGTGTATCTACTATACTAGCATACTCACACAAGCGTATGCAAGAGACACGCGCATAAAAAGTAATGACCGGCGTGTCCCCGTGGTGCAAGTATGCGGAATATAATGTATTCAAAAGCAAAAAACACTATTCTATGGAAAGCTAGAACATTTTTCTTTTATAATAATAATGATACTAATGAATAAATGACTTGCGCATCTATACTCATAGGCCCCTTTAGAGAAAATGTATTAAATGTCTGCAACATTTTAATGTGCTCCTCTTAGTAGCTCGGTCATCTAGCTCAGCGCAATTTTCACTTTCATGCTTACTTGCACTAGAATATGATCAGTGCTCATAAAAGTGGTCGCTTGCAGTATTGGCTACAAATAAAGAAGCTTCTCCTGCAGTGCGTAGCCGATCTGTTGGAATGTGAGCGAGCACAACTGTCTAACTCGCCAACATGTCTAGGTTAGCAGTCAAGGGCCCGCTTTTATGCTTTCGTCTACATCTTAAAAATTTTTCTCGAAATGTGAGACTAGCGGGATATTAAGCAAGCGTTCGCCTTGGCGTTTTAACATTGCTGTCTTTATCATTCATGTGCGAAGCAAAGTTGTTACGTTGACTAGCTCTTCTGCACTTTGCATCAGCCATCAATCGGGTGAAAAACACTTACTTGAGCGAGAAAAAAAAAACAAGCGCAAAGCAGTATATCTAAGGGATGTTGACTGGACCTCGCTGTCATTCTGCACGAGCGAAGCTACGACGCTAGCCAACATCATACTCCAAAAAAATTTAATAAAAAATAGATGCTCACTGATGTTACATACAAATATCAAGAGCCCTTCATGCAATGATAGCAAATGTCATATTTTAAGAAAAGTTTAGGACCCAGGTAGAAACACTAATGCGCGGGTGCTCTTTTTAGGAGCATGAATAGTACAGGAAAGCGCTACGGTTATTCAAACATTAGCTATAATACAATTACCTTTAAAAGAAAAGTAACACGATCGGAATCTTTACATCAGTTGTTTTTAATTTGATTACCTTATTGGATACATATCGGAACACAGCAGTCGCGCGGTCGCTGGGCGCCACTTTCACACGCCGCAAACAGCCACAGCACTTTGCCAGTCTCCTCAAAGATGGCGTTCGAAGGGAAGTTGGTGCCACGTCTGACAGAGGGTGGGCTAATCTGCATAAGGTCTATTGGCACTTAGGCCACGTGACATCAATTTACCCGCTATATTTAGGCGGGAGTCTGAATTGGTCTAAACGTCACATGACGTCGATATCCCACTAAATTTAGCGGGGAATCAACATTGATGTCTAGGTCACAATACATGAATTTTCCCTTTGAACTTAGCGGGGAAACTGAACCGACATATAGGTCACGTTACATCAATTTCCCCTCTAAATTTAGATAGACAGACAAACTTCTGGGATTGGGTTGTTCCGTTAAAAAGCATTCCACGCTTTAATATATAAAATAAATTAAGGCTATGTGAGATCATTGCATTTCACGTTGATCCCACTGTCTTGCTCCAAATAGTATTGCAATCCACCCTTTTTCGGATTCCCGGTTTGAGGGTTTTTTCGTGCAAGAATGTGTGGGTGCAGCACGAGTAAGAGCAAATATTCCTTTGAGTTTGTACAAAGAAGCTTCTCCCTTCTCCTTCCTTCTGGCACCTTTACTTTCCTCGAATTTCCCTCCAAGATAATCCTCCAACAAGGGGTCCCACTTTTGCCGAGAGAGGTTGATTTAAAGAAATGGCTCACAATGCCATTGTGGAAATCAACTGTAAGATTAGTGCAGTTTTACTAGGCGTTACCTTCGAATACCATTGTGAGGTTTTGCTTTGTGTTGGGAGTTGAAAGCTGCTTGACACTGCACCTTGGCAAAGCTGATTTGAGCAATGCACTGCTCATCCCCCCTCAGCCAAGCAAGTGAGTGCTGAGCGAGCATGGATCCGTCGTGGCCGGTTAACCTGGAGGCCCTCTGGGTCTCCGGCCGAAACAAGAAGAGCGAGCCCTTCGTGAAGGTGCTGACCACGTACTTGGACAAGGCACCCAACTGCTTCGAGTGCGCCATTGCCCTGATGCGGGCTGCCTCTGACTTCCACAAGAACAGGCCCACGGCACAGAGCTACACCATCATGAGCGTCTTCTACGAATGGGTAAGGAAATAACGAGCAATTGGCTGTCGATGTTGAGATGGGCGAAGCAGTACATGGAGGCATGTTTCAAATATGATATCCTGAGCCTGCCCTACAAGTTTGTAAAGAAGTGATGTCAGATTAGCTGTTAATGTTGAGATTATCAGGCAGCACAAAAAGACCTGTTTCAGATATGTCACGAGCATATTTTACGAATGAGTAAGGAAATGATTTCAGGTTAGCCGTTAATGTCTAGATTTGTGAGGCAGTATGTGAAGGCGTGTTTCAGATGTGATCTTTGGGGTTCGGCTGTGAAGTTCGACGGTATTGTAGCCAGTGGCATAGCAGCGGGCAAGTTGAGAGAGAGGTCAAATCCAATGTTGCACAATTTCAGTAGTGATTTCATTTCAGCTAAACTTACATCTGTCTTTTCGCTGTGGACCACTTGAACATGTATCGGTGATGACATGCCCACAACATGAAAACGTGAAAGTTTCCAGGTCACTAAGAGCACTACAAAAAGTAAATGATGCACGTTTTGGTCGGGGGAGTAGTGCACCACCTTCTCATGGTTGATTTCAGGTGTCCGAACGTCAGGAGCTCTACCCTGCACTGCTTACCCGAGAGATCAAACGGCATGCGCTGCAAACAGTGCTGAAGCAGACGAACACCTCGCTCATCGATCTGGTGTGCAGAGTGTACAGGCTGGACGAGAATGCCCAGGACTACATGGATGTTGTGCAAGACCTCTTGCTCAGGCAGCATTTTAATGAGGTAACTAGTAACTGTGCTTGTACTTGAGCGGAGTCCCCTTTCGGGTCCAGACTACTGGTATGGTAGAGCTGCCACAACAAACTGGTACAAGAATTTGCTCAGGTTATAGATTTGACTGTGAACTTACAGACAATGTGAGCATGAACAGGCAGAGTAGCTACTGTGCCTACGTACAGTTAAAAATAGATGCTTATTCCACAAACTTTGGTTTTCGTCATAGATCAAGATATATAGCTTGGCTTCTGGGCACTAAAAATGTTGCTCATTTCCGCGGAGAATGCTGTGAGCCATCTAAGCCAATCCAATGCTGTGTGAATGTAACGTGACCTTTGGGAGGGGCAGCTTGGGGTGCGTAGTCGCATGATACATTCTAGAGATTGACCGAATCTGCCGAACTTCAGATTCGGCAAAGTTCGGCACATACCAAACTTTTGAGGGGTGTGTTTGTCAGCCTTTGCGACTGTGGTTCTCTTCAATATTTTCTGCCTCAAGAACGGTAGATCGACCAGAAATTGATGCAGTTTACTGCGCAAGTGATAAATGGTGCGGTGCGTTCTGGATAACGTGATTTTCATTTGATCTTTCCAGTGATACAACGAGGTAGTTGCAGCATTGACTGAAAAGTACTTTAAAGCACTTCTCGCCATTATAGCAATCCTGTTTTCGGCTTACAAGTAGTTTGTGCCAAAACAAAATAATATTGCTTTTCAATTGGCATTATTTCGCGGTTTTCATCTATCCGCATAAAACTAAACACAGAACTATCGTGCTTGTTGTTGCAGATCCGACATTTTTACTTTTTTCATCCTAAACGTCCGGCGTGTCCTAACATCAGAAACCAGCATTTAAAAGTTAAAAACGGGACGCGAATATGGGATGCACGCTTCCATGCAAAGCTGAAGTGACTCAGATCGAAAAACATGTATATTTACAATAATATTGTTATCTCTTCTGATGAATTCTCAGCAGCTGTTGCATTCATTTTCGCGCACGAAACAGTGACTCGCAGAGGAAGTAAGAACACAGTGTTGCTGCCTTTATTTTAAGAATACACACTTGCAGGCTTTCACTGATGAGGCCTGAAAACCAAAACTTGCGTATCTCGATTGCCCTGACTGCGCCCGCTATTACCCAACCCCGTTGTCACACCACTTCTGCAAAAAGTCACTTTAAAATTACCAGTAAACACACAAATGACACCAATACAATTATCTTGGGGAATATCACCTTATTCAGTAATAACTGTGTCAATGTGCATTTAAAAAATGCTTAAAAACCTTTTTTCGCTCAAAAAAATAATATATCATCTTTTAGGTCTCTCAACAATGTATATTTGCCGGATCTTTAGAAAAGTTCGGCAAAAATTCGGTTTTGCCAAATCCCAAGATTCGGGGCCGAATTTTCGGTTGAGCAAAAGTTTGGCCCATCACTAATACATTCACAATGTATGATCGGCTGGAATGGCTTGTAGCGTCCGCTGTTGTCCATCGTAAGGTGAAACGAAGCATACTTCTCCCGCTCATATTGTCACACAGTGGGGAGTTTGTTATGCAGAGGTGTGAACAAGAGGTGTCTGAAGATGTCTCACAGTATGTGAACAACTCTAGGGGAAGGAGACATAACAAGTCCTATTTATAACACAGTTGTGCCAAATGTACATGAAAATCTACATTGCTAACTAGGGTTACTTTCCATATGTATCTCTCTATTGTTCACTTCAAGTATCTTGATTGTCTACTTTCATTTCAGGCTAGCACCATCGTGGTTCGACTGAAGCTCCACGATTACTTCACTCTTGAGGAGGTTAGTCTTACTTATATTTATATATTTATTTACAGATACCCTCAGGGCCCCAAGGGGCATTACAGAGGGAAGTGATTGGCTAGTGCGAGGCAGAACTTGGCATTATGGGTGATAGTGATAGATGCTATCGCGAAGGCCATTCCAATCCACATTGTTAGCGGGTAGAAAGAATGTTGGAATGCTGTGGACATAGTCTTGGACCGGGAAGTCTCGCACGAGTGGTCGAGTCTTGCCGAAATATAACTAGGAGGGCTGAGAAGGGACTCTTTTAAAGGTGCAGAATAATAAACTTTATGAAGAAGGCAAAGCCGGGAAATTTTGCGACGCGAGGAAAGATGAGGGGTGGTTGTGATTTCATTGCAGTGACACTTGAAACACGGGAATAATCGAAAATAATAAACACGCTGCACGACTTTGAACCACTTCGGTTGTACAGTAAAACCTCGTTATAACAAAGTTGAAGGGGGAGCCGTAATTACTTCGTTATAACGATTAGTTCGTTAAAGCCATTTTTCAAATTCTACCGCAAATTAGCATGCCAGGAAGGATGTACTCACCACCGAATCTGACATAGAAGCCTGCCACGCGAGCAAACTATCGTGGCATGGAGAAAAACGCAAACGAAAGAAAAAAACAGCGATGATATACGACTTTATCCGTGCATCACATCGCTAATGCTCCGCGCTGTTACGGCTCACTTTGTAGCAAAGAAGTCCATGATCGATGTTTGCCGCGTCTTCTTCAGACGAATGATAGCTTTTTCTGCGGCAGCTGCTATCTCGAGTCCATCCTCGCCGTCATCGTGAGCGCCAAGAAAGCGGCGCAGCAGATCCGCGGCATCCAGCGCTTGCGCGGACGTCGGTACGTCAAACTTGCAAACATTCGATTGTCACCGTGTCAGCATCAGCACTAACGTATGTGCAGAAGGTGTCGTAATCGGGCACAGTACCGGCGTCAAGAAGAGCGTTCCACGACGCTAGGACTTCGTCGCCTGCGGCACCCTCATTGGCAACGGCACCTAGCTCGTCGCTGTCATCACTGTTGACGCCAAATGAGGCATGCCGGAAGCAATTGGCTATGGCGGTTGCAGAAACATCCATCCACGCACTTCGTAGCATGTCCATCGCCATGTAGAAGTCGATCGTCGTCTGGCGGTTCATGCTGATGTTCAGTAGAAGTCGATCGATGACACGCTTGCGGTAGCCCGACTTAATGGCCATAATAACGCCTTGGTCCAGGGGTTGCACAACTGCAGTGCAGTTTGGGGGCAGGAAGCAAAGCGCAATGTTGCGGAGCACAGCAGCAGTGTGATTGGCCGTGCAGTTGTCGAGAACGAGGCACATCTTGCGGTTCCGCTTGCCGAGCCGCTCGTCCCATTCCTTCAGCCATTGTGTTAAAAATTTTCTTGTCATCCAAGCTTTGCAGTTCGAAACATAAGTAACGTCAAGTTTCCATTTCCCTTTAAAACATTGCGGTGACTCACTTTTGCCGATGACGAGGGCTGGCAACTTTTCAGACCCGTCCATGTTTGCACAAAGCAACACAGTCACGCGGACCTTACTCTGTTTACCGCCCTGGCTGCGTTCACCTTGAGAGCCAAGGTTTTTTGTGGCAACATCTGGTAGAATAGGGCAGTCTCATCCGCGTTGAACATATCTCTGGCACTGTACTTTTGCAGCAGCTGTCCAATGTTGGTTTGCACCCATGCTACCGCTGCTTCTCAGTTGACAGATTGCGCTTCACCGCTGATCGCCCTGCCGACCATGTCGTGCCGTTCTTTAAAGCGTTGCAGCCAGCCGCCACTTGCCACAACATTGTTGTGTCCCATTATGCAGGCGAAGTCCCCCCTTTCCTCTGCAGCAGTGCTCCACTCACAGGAATGCCACTTGCCCTAGCATCCAAAAACCATTTGAACACCGCCTTCTCTACTGCTTCGAAGGCTGGGGCTCGCAGCTTCTTCGTGTCGCCTTTGACGCCACGTGCGACAGCACTGGTGACGGCTTGCTTGCTGCTCAAAATTGTAGACAGCGTACTCAACGCTATGCCGAAATCCTCAGCCACTTTTTTCTTTTTCACGCCTGACTCGACGGCTTTAAGCATAGCCGCCTTTTGCTCGATCGAGATCGTTTCGCGCTGCTGCTTGCAACGCGAGGAAAGATGAGGGGTGGTTGTGATTCATGCGTTCCACGAGAAGGGGATGCCGGGAGACTTGGCGCAAGCTCGGCTCGGCACGGTCGTGCATGTTGCCAGGCGACTTTTAGCCATTTTAGTGCACGGGAGTTCGCGGCTTCTAGCGCGCGGGAGTTTTGAATTACCGCCTCCTTATAACGAAGTTGAAGGGAGGCCATAATTAGTACTTCGTGGTTACCATTTAGTTCTAGAAAAAAATGGTTCGTTATACCCATTGCAAGGAAATATTTGCTTCGTTAAAACGAGGTTTTAAATACATGGGCTTCTATGGGAATTTCAAGGGGAATTATAATTACTTCTTTATATCCATTAGTTCGTTATATACCGTTTCGTTATAACGAGGTTTTACTGTATATAGATGAAGTATATTCTAGTTTAGGACGAACAAGAGTAATATGAAGAAGTCTTTTTAGGTTAGAAGGGACAGATAAAAGTTCCCCTCTGACCCCAATCGACTGTAACATACACTCAATTGAAAATGACTATGTTACAAACATTACTGCGACATCAACTTCTTTGTATTCTTGTTTAAGCTATGTGATCCTAATAATCTGTGTACATGTTGCCCAACTTCTAGGTATTGCATGGATAGTTTTGATGGCTTTTCTTCTGTCTCTTTCAAGATTGCCATTCCCCTGTTCCTGCTTGACAAGATCGGCCTTCTCGAGAACTATATGGCTGGGCTACCCGAGCTTCAGAAGGAAGTCATTGTGTACATGGACAGCCTGTATAATGACGCCAACCGCATCGACAACCTGATCTAGTGCGTTCTTCATAAATTACATAGTTTGGTTCACCCCTAAGCTGACAGTTCGGTGGAAGCTACGTGCTTGCCAGACCAATCAACCGCCTCCCTTGCATCACCTGAGCTCCGTCCTCTGCACGTCGGCATTGCCGAAATTGTGATCACGTGGTGAAAGGTAGATGTGCCACTGGTCCAACGCGCATGTGGCTTCCACTGCACTGTCAAGTTGGGGGTGAACAGAGTACAGTGCAATCCACTTATAATGATACCACATATAACAATGTACTGCTTATAATGATCAGTTTCTAGAGTTGACTAGAAACGCTCAGTTTCTAGTCCAGATACAATGATAATCGGTTATGACAATTAAATTTTTGGGGTTTTCTCATTAGCGATATAAGTGGATTGCACTGTATAGTCCTACGCCTCACCCTTGATTAATACTCTTCAACGTTACAAAATTTTCTTGTTCCTACAGTAACCTAAACTTAAAGATGGTCAGCCGAGACAAGTTCCATCCAAAGACCCTGGCCAAAGTGATATCTAGGCTTCTGAAACAGTACAACCTTCCCGTTGGTGAGCATTCATATTTTTTTCTAATAATATTATTTCACAGTTTCCAATTTTAAATATAAAATTTGATATTTTCAGAGCTTTGTCCTAACGTTCAGTATAGTCGAAGTAAGAGTGCCATGAAGTACCTGATTCACAAAAAGTACAATGAGGTAAGTTTTCTCTTCTCGGTGCTGTACCTGGTTCATTCTTATTTCTTTGATTGCTTTGGGTGGTCTTCCGAGCTTCCATCTAAGGTGGTCCTGATTCAGAAGCAAATACTTGGCAGGACCATTTTCCGTAGCTACCAGCTTCAGTCCTCAGTTTTCTCAGCTCCTCATTGGGGTTGTAGCAAATTTTGATTTTTGTAGGATTGAAGGGTTAAATGTGCTTCAGCGCTTGGAAGTTTAGCCTATAAGAGATCTAACGGCTTTGATGACAAACATTCCAGAACGATTACTCCGAAGCAAGTTGGAGAGAAATGATCTGTGTAAGTAACGTCTTTATGATCATAGTGGTAGGTTGCAGCAGAAAGTTGTGAAATTCGGCCTTGCAACACTGACAACTGTTCGAAAGTCCACATGCATGGTTGCCTTTCTGGCAGTTTGTGGCAAAAGAACCACTTTTTGTGTTGCCGAGAACTGTGCTTGACAAAGACTTGCAGATCATAGTACTGTTAACTTGCTCAAAACAAAAAGCAAAAAAAAAATGGTGAAAAAAAAATTACACCATCTTCCCGAGGGGAACCATGGGGTGATGCGGAGCATCGCGGATCGTTATTAACGGTGTTATTAACGGTGTTAGTAACGTTGTTAGTAACATTGTTAACTTGCGTGTTATTACGTTGTTAACTTGCGTTGGTTACCACACATCGCGTGAACGTTGTTGGAAACTCCGCGATGCTCCGCATCACCCCATGGTTCCCCTCGGGAAGATGGTGTAATTTTTTTGTCTTCAGTGGACGTAGCGTTGCTGTTAGTTTGTGGGGTGGTGCTGACGCTTGCTTGCGCCAACCCACTAACTGACGGGACTGCTGCTTCCATCACACTTCATCGGAAGAACGGAGTGAAGTGGAGTCAACAGCGCTGAACTGAACGCGCGCAGCGCGCTACTGCTGCTTATAATTCACACTTGAAGGAGAGGAGACTAGAGGAGGAGAGTTGCGCATGTGCGCACGGTGTGAGTAGAAGCGAACGCACGCGAAGTGCACGCAGCTGGTAGAGAGAGAGAGCGGAGAGAGTAACGCGCAGCTGTTGGAGAGAGGGAAGGAGGAGAGTTGCGCATGCGTAGTGTGAGTGCGGACTACGACGCCGCGGGACATAGACCCGAGCAAGAGATGCTCCGCATCTAAAAAATTGAAAGAATGAAGTAATTTGGTACAGTCGCCGACCGATTATTCGGACTTCGCAGGGACCGAAAAAACGTCCGAATAATAGAGCAGTTCGAAAAATCAGCAGATTGAAAAACTTGCCTTTATTACTTCCAAGCGGGCTTAAAAAAGCCGTAAATAGTGCCTTGTTTCAGGTTACGTCTCCGTTTGCGTTCGGCAACTTTCTGTTAGCTTGAGAATCGCTGCCCTCTTTTCTAGCGTTATGGTCGAGTACTTTCTGCGCTTCTTAAAGGGGCGATGCAACAATTTTTGTACTTTGCTCAAATACCGCTTAGAAGGGATCCCTGGCATTAATGACCTATGAAACACGCGTTCGTTTTTTGCCCCACGCAATAGAAGTCCTAGAAAAAAATTAAAGAAAAATTAGCATTGTTTATTCCCTCAACTCGCAGCCAGAACAAGCGGCCACGTGATCTGGAGCCGATTATATGCCGCCAATGTTGATCATAGCCACGCGCTGGGGTTGGCAAAGCACAGGACACGCGCTGAGTTCCAGACATTGTTATGGCTCGGCTATTGTCGTCGTCGCAGCGATTGGACACAGGCCACTACCCGAATGCTTCTCGAGCTATCAATTATCACGAGCCCAAATCGAGTGCCCACGCAATGCTCGGGTCCAATCTATGAACCGCATTCAAATATCGTCATTGGGGTGTACTGCGATCCCCACGTTACGTCACCAAATTTTGCAACGGAGAGATTGAATGAAAATGATCGCTTTTTTCCTTGAAATTACACCCCAACAAAGGAGTTTCTTGGGTGGGCGTTGCGTGCGAGTATCCTTGAGTCCCACTAGTGCCAGTAAGCTCGTGTAAAGTGGGAAACCTTCCAACTGAATATCGTTGCACCGCTCCTTTAATGACACATCGCGGCGGCAGAAGAACAGATAGGGCCATGACGTCCAAGCCAGCGCTGTCCGAACGAGGTAAGATGCACAAATCCACGAGCGCAAAATGGCGACTGGCGACACGAAGGAACGGAAAAGTCACGACTGGCTTGGAAAAATAAAGCAAAATGATAATAATGATGATGATGATGACCAGCAGCTAAATGGAAAAAAAGGGCTAGCATAGCGTCACCTAGCAGTAGGACTCAGGAGTACTCAAGTAGCGCTGCCAAATCAAGCCAATCCATTTGCAGCCAACATTGAATTCAAAATGGCCGCTTCTCGACGGTGTTTTCCGCTGATCACTCGCGACGATTTTGTCCGAATAATCTAACTTTCAAACTTCAAGCTGTCCGAAACATTGGTCGTGAATATGCACTATTTCTATGGGGTAAGTCATGCTTCCGCCTTTAGGTCCGAAATATCGAACAAGTCCGAATTATCGGAGTCCGAAGAAACGGTCAGCGACTGTAATTAGGAAATGCAGCTTGGCTGTACTTACAGATCTTGTAGTATTTTGAGTACATTCTTGGTCTGCGGACGCATGACACTCCTGCCATTGGGGCACCAGTTCCCAATGTATGAAGATTTATTGTGTGTATGAAGATTGCCTACCTTTGGGTCTAGGGTCAGGGTTACTTGGAGTCGGAGGGCGAACACGTGCTCTGTCGTTAGGCTTTCGCGCGCTGTTGGAAATCCACACTGCGAGCCCAAGAACACATTTCACGTTAAAGGAAGTGAGAGCTACACAGCATGAAACGCGCATGCCATTGCTCTGTCTCGGTTGTTAGGCTGTACAGTAAACTTTCGTTCGTTCGACCTCAGTTAATTTGACTTTTCGTTTAATTCGATCGTATTCAAAAGTTCCGGCGAGCGCCCATACATTTCTATGGGAGGAAAAGTTTGATAGTTCGAACTCGGGAAAAATCCGCATCGGATAATTCGTCCGGAGCGAATGCGCGCGGGCTCACATTGCACAACACCACGACACCACGTCTGCTTCTCTACGCTGTTGGATGGACCGTAGCGAATGACACGAGTCAGTGCAACCAATCTGGCGTAGAGTAGCGCGGAGAACATAGCACGTGGTCGGGCACGGAGACAGCGCGCGCTTTTCTGTAGCATCGAGTGCAGTCCATCTTGCGCGCCGGAAAGCACAGGTTCTCTTGTTTTATTTTGTGTTTTTTCTTTGTCGCCGACGGTCAGGTCGCCTGGCGCCAATGTCGGCTCTTAAAGCTTTCTCAGCGCGCGTTCTCAAAGCACTTTTCTGTAGCATCGCGTGCAGTCCATCTTGCGTGCTGGAAAGCGCGGGTTCTCGTTTGCTTTTTTTTTTTTTTTTGTCTTTTGTTGCCGACGGTCTGGCTGCTTGGCGCCAAAGTCGGCTCCCAAAACTTATTTTTTCGTGCTTTTTTTTTTTTGTACGCGATTTTCCGGGGACGTGATGTTTAGTTACGCTGTTCTCCGGAGCATGCTTTTGGACACGCATTTTAAGCGCAGACGGCAGCAGACCATCCGTGAGTACTTTGGACAATAAAAGGAAGTTTAATTTGAACCGTTTTTTTGTCCTCTTTTAATTCAATCATTTGGATAATTCAACCAAATTTCAAGGTCCCGTCAAGGTCGAATAACGAAAGTTTACTGTATGACAATACAGAATAAAGCCTTTGCTGGAATTTTTTTATCGGGGGTGGTACAACCTTGGCAGTGCTGACCAGATGGGTGGTTTGAGTGACTTGACCAGATTGCTTCTGGAACTTCAGGAGGCAGTTGGCCCCAATTGCAGTCTTCAGAAAGAGCTGATCAACGACCTGATGTGGATGAACGACTACGAGAATGCCCTGAGCTTTGCCCTCAAGCTTGGCCTGCCCGAGCACCACTGGCCTAACTACCTTAGAGACTACAAAGAGCGGTGTGGAGTGCGCAAGTGAGTTCACCCTTCCTTTTTTCATGTCAGACTTTTGGGAGCCCCTTAATTTCTCTGAAAAATAATCTTGTCAATAGAAAATGACTGTACGTTATGCCAATACAATTTTTAGTCTATGCTGGCTATTGTACAAAGGTGCCAAAATTGAAATGAGCAATGACCTTATAAAATCTATTTTATTTCAAATACCCTCGGGGCCAGAGGCATTACCGAGGGGAGTGGGTGTTAGTGATGGGATTAGTTGTAACTCTCCTAAACGAAGTGCCTTCGCCGGTGGTGACAATATTCTCCGGGAGGTCGTTCCAGCCCACAACGACGTCGGGAAGGACAGAATAGGGGTAGACCGTTGAGCTGCATTTGGGCCGGGCTATTTTGAAGGAGCGATCAAACCTCAGAGAAACGTAAATAGGTTGGGTGGTAATAAGTTTTGTGCAGAAGACAAAGGCGGGAAATGCTACGACGAGTGAAAAGATTGAGAATGTTAAGTTGAGCTTTCACGGCAGACACACTGGAGAAACGTGAGTAATTACTAGATGGGATGGAACGAATGGCTCGGTTCTGGACCGACTTGGGCTTGCTAAAGCATTGAGCTACTAGTACAAGGTTTTAGCTAGGCACCTTCACATTTCTAGTGCTTTGTGCTGTCAACTTGACCTGTATTGTGGACGGTCACTCGTCCTTTGTCCTGTTGTTATTTACGGCCCATGCAATAACTCAATTAGAAAATGGCAATAATTTTGTTCGCACGCATGCTCAGTTTTACTTCACGAAATTGCCTTACATATAGACCAGGGTGTAAGATAGGTGGGGAAACGGCCACTAAAACCTGCTGCAGCCGTGCGACCTCATTGTGTCCTCCTGGCGGCTTCTGCTCGGCAGGTATGTTAAGCGCGAAACACATGCACGACGAAACTGTCCGATCCGACGTGCGGACTGCCGGAATGACCTTGGGGGGCGAGGGTTTTCGTAGCACCGGAGAGCGTTGAAAACCCTTGCCTCCGACCGTCGTATCGCCTGATCGGACGTCGGATCGTACGGTTTCGTCGTACGTGTGTTTCGCGCTTTTAGCCTTACAATAGATGGCGCGGGGGCATACGAAAGGCGATAGACTCGGGTTTGTATGGAGCTCTGCGAGAGAATGCACCGTGTCAGCGATATTCTTTAATTTAATGTATAATTTACTAAATCCTGGCGAAAGAAAATTACCACATGATTATGTCTCAACATTTTCCCTATCTTCGATGCATTTTCCAAGTGTGACCGCAGTGTAGTGCAACGGCATACCGCTGGCTTTAAATCATGTCGAACTGAAACTTACCGTATAAACTCGTGTAAGGGCCGCACTATTTTTTCCCGATTTGAGGGCAAATTTTCGAGGTGCGGCCCATACACGGATAATAATATAAAAAACAAAATCTGTATCCACATTTTGAAATAAACGTACATGAGCGCGCTCGGCTGTACTGGTCGGAAACGCCTCATCCGGAATCCGGACTTCCGGTTCGACATTTTGGTTTTATCCGATACAGGTTCGTTGCTGCATCACTTTATTGAGGACAAATTAGGAGTGGGACCGCACATGGTCGCGGCGCTGGGTTGGGGGCGTACAACAACCGGACGGTGTGTGTCTTATATATCGCGCTATACTGTCAGGTGCCCCCAGATAAGGCTCTGGGTCACTATCTTATCACTGCTATCGCACTGCCTCGCCATTGTTCCTAGACTGTTGGTATCTTTAATAAACTAGAACCCTTTTAGCGTAAGCGGATCTACTCTAGTCTACAGGGAGTAAAGAAAGCAGATTATCTTGATTGCCAAGGAGAGGCACATTTTGGGATGACCAGCAAAATTCTCCACGTGCAACGAGCCAGGGGTAGCGACCCTCAATCCTCTTTTGTTTAGGGTCATGTCATTTTTCGTAGCAGTGCCCGGCGCCGACGGCACGTGGAGACGGCCAGAAAGGAAGTGCCACTTCAGCACAGTCGATGCCAAGAGCTTGTGCTGGGAGATGCTCTTTCACACGCTCCTAAGCGTAAAAGAAAAAGAGTGGCACGTCCAATGTCTCCATCCTAACCAAGGCAGACATGCCGTATTCAGTGTTGTGTTGGTAACATTGGGTAACATCTGTATAAAGGCCATGCCATCGAAGTAAACATCATTTTTCGTCCTGCTTCTTTCTGGTTGCTCCACGGGGCCTCCGAGATCCCGAAGCGCGTGCGCAAAGGCGTTTCCGGCCGTTTTATTCGTCTTGCTCCCCAGCAGAAGAGTGTAATTGCGCTAACTCCGTCGCTCGCCGCGAGGCGGCGCTGTCTGCCCAGTCATAACAGAGGGGCGAGCCGTCGGCGTCGCAGGTAGAGATCTGTACTGGTACGGTCCAGACCGCGGGCCACGGTCTGGCCCGGCACTCGGGCCGGGCTGGGGCTTCACGTCAACATTCATGAAGGGCCCGGGCCGTACGGCCTTACGTTCAAGTCTACAAGGGGGCCAAACGGGCCAAACCAGCCATTACTTTTTTTTCTTTCTTTTTTTTTTTTTTTAGCGGCTTGTTCTTTGGAATTGTGTTTGGGGGTTGGGAGAGGAACCACAGTGGGGGATAAACAGATGCTGAAGCGTGTGTGTGTGGGTATATGTTTTTGTATGGTTCGGTGTGTGCAGCGAATGCTCTTCCAGAGGACTAGCGGCGCGGCTTCCTTTTTGTCCCCGGCGGCGCCGCCGCCATCATACAATCGCTTCTCACCACAGACACGCACAAACACGGGCCTATACAATGCGTACCCTCGCCGGCGTAAACCATCTGTACGCACGAGTGCTTGCATCCCCAATATAGGTGAAGAGGTTCCCCTGAGGGGTACTTTTCCTTAACAATTTCTCGCAGACCACTGCAAAAGACGACGACATTGCTGGTTTTTTTTTTTGTTTTCTTTTCTTTACGGTTGTGCGCAGCGAAAGTGGCTATATTTAGAACTTTGCCCGTCTTTTGTACAAACCCGTCGCGATATTTCCCTTCCTTTCCAACAGTGACGCGTGGTTTTGTTTACTTCTGCTTGTCATTTTTGTTTTTCCGTCCTTTCCGCGCGTGTTTGGTTGCAGAAAAGGAAGATCGGGGGATTTTTCTTAACAAGCTGCCTAGGCCTGCAGATTGGTCAAACTAATAATAGCAGCAAAAAAAAAAAAAAAAAAATGCTTACAGTATTTACTATTGGGTATCGTAATCAACTTATGTGTAGCAGTTGCAAGCGAGCGGCCATGCCACGCAATTTGTGAGCTATTCATACTGGGCTAAAATAAAACGCAGCTGGCCCGTGAAAATTAGCTTCGGGTCCGGCCGGGCCGGCTGTGGGAAATGAATAGCGGATAAACCAGAGTTCTTTTTCTTGAGATCCCATTGTTTGTTTGCATATCAATTAAGTTCCATCACAAAGTGCATTACGGGATACGGTGGTCTGTGCTACATGGGCCCAAAACTAGACGTTTACAAGATAATGCCCAACCTTTTCAATCAGTGCCTACAATTATCACGAAGATTATAAAAACAAAAAAAAATGGCGAAATCATTGCGAGGTGGTTGTACCTCACCGCCATAAGTTTTTCCCCAAAGCCGGGGTCACGCTGCTTGTACATCATACAAAAGATAGTCTGCAAACAGATTCAAACTCGAGTCACCACGAGATCTGAGCTTCGAATGCCGCAAGGCAACGAGTTCAAGGAGACACGCGGCATTTGAACCATGGATATCGTATCGTGGTGACTGATATCTGCAGACTGTCTTGTGTATAATGTATAAGCAGTGTGACCCCGGCTTGAAGGTACTTCTGGTAGAAGCAAACACCGCAATACGACTCGCAAAAATTGCGTAATAAATATTAAAAATATTAAAAGAAGGACAACACGGACTTCACTATATAGTATCGAACCTCGTGAGGCTCAAAGCTACGCCAAACAATGTGCAAAGGTAAAAAAAAAAAAAAAGAAAAAAAAATATTGCAGCATGATTATTTTTATTTAGGGAAATACTATTTTTTTTATGTACGGAGCTTTTTTTTTTTAGTTTTATACGTGCTACAGATTGCAATCAAATACATCAAAAGACTCGCTTGTAGTGCTAGCCGCAACATGTCCAGATGAATAGCTCTATTTAAATAATTAAATAAGCATCACAAATTTTCTATCTACATCCCCAGAGCAGCTGTTCACCGTTCTATCACAAAGCACAAAAATTAAGTATAAGTTTCAGTAACTCGACGTAACAAGACTTTTTCTTGAACCCTTCTGCCTCGCACCATGCTGTCGATGACTGGGTTGGGAGCGCCTCCCCGCGGAGACGCGCCGGAGGCGCCGCCTCCTTCTCTTTTTTCAATTACGCCCTCTCCGCACGAATGGGACGGCCGGAGAAGCGTTCGCGCGCTTCGGGATCTCGGAGGCCATGGGCCAGGATACAACAGAGCCACTTTTTCCTACACACTCCCGAGCCTAAAAGAAAAGAAGTGTCACGTCCGATGTCGCCACCCTAAGCAAGGCAGACATGCCGTATTCAGTGCACATGTACTTACGAACAAATAGCCATGCACTATTCAGCTTTCACGTTCCTCTGTAACGGTTTGCATTGCCCAGTTTTTGTGCTGAGTCGCTGTGCCAACCCACCAGGGTGCAAGAGCTGATGAGATCATGGAACATCAATGAGGACCAGGACGACCCGAGCAAGTTCCTGCCCCTCAGGATTGACCTCTCGGACGTGCACATGGTAGACACGCCGGACGGCTTTACCCGCTGCATCGAGGTGCTCAAGGTAAGGGGGAGGTGGGCGGCACCGCACTGACACTAAATTGCATAAGGACGGTTCACACATTGGCGTTCGAGTGGGACCGAGCGCGTCACACCCCAAGGACGTTTAAATTCCCCAGGACCCGATACGACATCATGCTCAGCGACGCCGAAAAAAGAACTCGATCCCAGACTGCTTTACACACCGACGCTGCTCTCATTGTCTGCTCGCCACTTTGTCGGCGATGTTAGGTTGAGGCTACACCTGTTCCGTACCCGTGGTCTGCTTCGTCTGCCCGCCATCACGGGTATCTTTTGCTACAACTGGCGCACCCGAAGAAGTATCAATGCGCACGCTCAGTCGCAGCACGACGGAAGGCAATAAATGCACGCCGGAAGCGAAGCTTCTACAGCAGTGGTTCTCAACCATGGATGTTTCGCGGACCCCTTGTGGATTGGGGGAGATGATTGAGGACCCCGTTCGCGGTGAGGGGAAAGGAAAGGTATAGGTTAATTATGATAGCGATTTATTAAATGGATATAACAAAGGGCTAGTGTGATGTAGACATCTCTTACTGACGTACCTATACACGAGAAAACTCACCCGAGAATTGGAATGTTTCTTCTCAATCTGAGAAAAGACAACTTTTATTGTCGGGCCAGATTGATGAGGCAGGGCTTTGCGGACCCCTAGAATGCCTTCGCGGACCCTTTGGGGTCCGCGGACCCCCATTTGAGAACCACTGTTCTACAGCATTCTCAACTTAGTGCCGTTGTCGGCATTCATGCGTACGGTACCGGATACGCTTGCCTTCCAAAGCCGTGCTATGACGACACTCCCGGCACAGTGCCTAGAGTGTCCGCCGCACGCCGACTTCCTGCTGGTCAGGCAAGTGCTGGGCTCCGAATCTCACGCATTCGGCATCGATTCGATGGAGGCCGCCGTGTAAATATGGGACGAAGAACTGCACTGCTGTGGCAATGCGGTTCTTTGCCCCACATTTACAAGGCGGTGCTCATTAACCGAGTTTCTTATTGACCCTGAGGGAAATTTCGTAACCACGCCTACTTCCTTTACACTTTTTTACATATACAGTAAAACCTCGTTAATTCAACCCCCGCTAATTCGGAAATTTGGATAATTTGAACTGCCGATCCGGTCCAGTCAAACGTATGTATTAGTGAATGGCAACAAACGCTCAATAATTCGGAGGAAACGCGGCACGCTATGGTTAATTCGGACGAATTCGGCTGGTGGCCCTAGCTACTATCTGTTCCAAAGGGTATGACTGCTATCCATCCGAGGTGCACACGTGGTTTTTCCGGTTTTCCCATGGTTCTCCGCTCTTCTGGTTCTCCGTGTTTCGCACCAGTTTTGCTCTGGATTGCCGTGCTTCAGCGCGCTACCCGCCACTCTCCTGGCATGGAAGCGGCAGAAGCATAGCTGCAACAAAAAAAGGGTAGCACAAGTGACTGACGACCGGAATGGCAAAATCGCGACACGCGGGGCTATTGTTCCCGTCCGCGCCGATAGAAAGAGTGACAGTCACGTTTCATGCCTCACCGCGGGGATCCTAAAGCCCGCCATTTTAACCGGCCACCCCCGCGTTGTAAAATGCAACGTGACTGGCACTCTCGCTGCTGGTGCGCTCGGGAAAAATAGTGTCGGGTGTCGCGATTTCGCCGCTCCGATTATTGGTCAGTTGTGCGAGTTGTTTTCCGTTGCAGCTGTACTAGGCTAAGAATTTAGCGACGAAAGTGGAAATACTAAGGGCCTTGAAGGACGGCGTCTCTCGACAAGTGATTGAAAGTTACGACGTCAAGAGAAGCAGTTTGGCCACGTACGTGGAAATTGAGGCCGATATCCTACGGGCTTTCGAGAGCGAGAAGTTCAACGCGAAAAGAAAGCGGCCGTGGACGGTGGTGCACCCGAAACTAGAAGACGCCTTGCTGTGCTAAATAGTCAGTGCACGGGATGCGTAGCTCAGACAGTGCGAGTGCGGTGGAGCACTCGACCGCGCTAACGAAAGTTGCCGTCTCTGCCCAAGTGTCGTCCAGAAAGCAGGCGGTAATAACAGATTTCTTCTCAAAATAAAGGTATGTCACAGGGAAACATTTTCGCGCAGTTTTCTTTCTCCTTTCGATATTTCGACTTTCGGATAATTCAGTCAGTTTTGCCGGTCCCATGAGATCCGAATTAACGAGGTTTTACTGTATGGAGAATACGGACGCCACCTCCTGCCCACTATGATCCCCTTGGTTGCGCCCGCTTACGACGACAAAACACACTGTCACCTGTCGGGTGGCCCTGGAAACCTTCAGATCTGCGCGTAACTAGACTGAAGGTTTTGCAGTATTTGTGAGATCAAATCTACGCACTATCTGTGAAAAATGCTCGCATATCACAAATGACAGAATTATTTCAAGCCCCCAGTAAAAGAATGGTGCTTAAAAATGATGAAAACACATATGCAGTTCAGAAGTGTTTCAGAGCTACTCGATAGGTGGTGCCATTGCGCTCCCTCTTCATAGGCGATCAGCCTGTGATGGGCGGGGGGGCCTCGAGATATTTATTGTGTTATAAAGGCACTTTTGTAGTCGCCCTATGCATCCATTCTAAAAGAGCGACAATATTTAGCCTGTCTGCATAGATCTGCACAACATTGTCGTCGACGGACGACAGGGGCAGCGAAAAGGTTCATTAAGGCAAACCTGCGCCTATAAAAGAGAATGGTTGATTTTGACAGTGTCGGTACGACAGACCGAATCCAGCTTGGGACTGACTGGACGCAGCCACCTACATTTCCTTTTACATACTCTCCACATTCAAGATCCGGGCTAACAAATGCCGCAACTACCTCAATCACTTTGGAACATACCAAAACAGCTGACAAAGAGATAAATAGCCTCCTCTATCAGGAATCGAATCTTGGCCCTTTGCACGAAAAGTGAGCGCACCAGCTATTTGGCTAGGCTAACGGCTATAGTATCTTTAGTACGGCTGCATCTTTTTTGAGTCATTTCAAATTGAAATCTACTATATATCTTATTGTTTGTGGCTCGGGGAAAGATGGGCCCCTCTTTCCCCGAGCTCTTCGATTTTACTCTTCGCAAATATCGGTTTGTTTCGCATTTTCTTTCTCGCACCAGGATTACGACGTCGTTGGGGTCGATGCCGAGTGGAAGCCGACAATGGGCCTTGCCCCTTCCAGGTGGGTTGACATCTTGCATTGCTAGGGACCAACAGTCTGGTGGAGCCAGTGAAGCAGTGCCAAATGTGCATTGTCACGGCGCTCGTTGTTTTTTTGGGTTTGCGACCGCCAGCTAAACCAACAATCCACAAAAAGAAGTGCAGGGTCACGGCACATTCACTGTGCACGATTGATTTAGTTGGCGCCAGAAAATGCACAAAGACGGTGAGTGCCGTGATGACGCATTTTTGACACTGCGCGATTCTCTTAACGAGGTCTTAGCATCGGCGTTGATCAAACTTCAAAACACTGAAATGAAAAAAAAAAAAAGAAGAAAATTAAAAGCTTAGGTAATACACTTTTTTTTTTTTAATTTCTTAACAACAAAAGAAGTCTTTGCTGTATTTACGTTGTAGACGCAATTTAAGGAGGTGGTAGCCTGCGCTTAAGTCCAGCCCAAAGATCAGTCGCCCCGCCCATTACTACTGGATAAACTTGGCTGCTCAGCCGAATACGCTTGCGAGCCTAGTGTCCCCCTGTCGCGATGTCTGGTGTGCCTAGCCTGGTTTCCGACACCTCCTACTAGTCGTGCGAGCAACCGCGCGGCAGTCTTCGGCATCGCCGGCTATTCCGCCACCGCCTATCGTCGTCTTCAATGTCCGTAAGTTGCTGCCATGAAAGCAATCCGTCGGCGTTTGCGAGCAAGGTGGGTGAGCGTCAGGATGCACAATTGAAACGCTACCTGAAAACATTCGCTTTGGCAGGCCAGGACCACTGCAAAACTTGAGTCACTTGCCTCTTGAAGCGAAATGACGGGAACGTACCTGGACAAACTTGATGCGAGCCGAACGCCCAATTGCCTCAAGCCAAATGGCTCGCAAATTCTTACCTGTGTAGGTATCTTCTTGATATTGAAACCATGGTCACAACCACGATGGTTGCACAAGTCACAGAGCAGCGGAGCCGCTTTTACGGGAACCAACATCTTTATTCAGCATCACCAAGTGCAAATGTACAAATCAAGCCAGATCGAGCAAAGTGCTTGACGTGGGACGCTAGGCTTTAGGCCAGTCCCGCTACGAAAACAAGCACTCCCACAGCAGTTCCTAACGCGCATACTTGCAACACTTGTTTGCTGCAAACTAGGTCGGTTGAGATCTTCCTCTAAACGCCTCGGCGAACGCGGAACGACTCGCACCCATCAAAATAAACGAGCTCAATGAGCGTAGCTCGTTGAGCAATTGCTGGAAACCATGTTTATTGTTTGAAACCAAAGCGGAAAAGGCAATGTCGTGATATTTTTGAAAACTGTAATGACTAGCTAGAATATTGTTTCTGAAACATAAAAAAAATTATTGTCGATAAAGATACTATTATGGCAAGGAGAAACAGTTTTACAAAAATTTCACACGTCAACCATCTCCAACCAATGAGAGCCGAGAAAAGGTGCTTAGCTATAGCTAAGCACCGGGCGGGGCCTAGAGCGGGGCTACCTACCCCCCTCCCCCCCTCCTTCCCTTTAATTGCGTCTAACGTAAATATTGCTAATGTTTTCTTTTGAAAATTTTACGAAACGAGTGTCCCATTAAATAATATGGGGGAAGAGACCGGAAATCCCTCTCCCATCTCCCGAACACATCCGATGCCCTCGTTTAAGATGCACATGTTGCTTGAGCAAGCATGCTGGATTGAAACTGAACTTACTGATATCACCAAGGTGGAAAGGTGTGCTGAAAGGGATGTGATATTTAACTCTCTTTTCTATAGGTTGTCTCTTGTACAGTTAGCGGTTTGGGATGGCGTCTATGTTTTGGACATCCTGAAGCTCTCCGAGGTACTTGGAGAATCTCACTGGCGACAGCTCTACACAGAAATTCTTTCATCTGACGACATACTCAAACTTGGTGAGCTTCCTTCTTTAGCTGCGCGGGAGTTGATTATTGGTCAAGTTTTTAACTCCTCTTCTAATGTTTAGGCTATGGGATTGTAGAGGACCTGAAGCTGCTCTCTGAAGTGGCGAAATGTCCGAGTGCAAAGGCTCGCAACTTCATTGACCTGTGTAGCTTCAGCGAAAAGGTGAGCCAGCAAATGGAACCATTTCAATCAGAGAGTGCAGACTTAAAAGCATGCAGCTAGATTTAAAAGTGTGCTTAAAAGCAAATTTTACTTGTCTGTCGTGGAAAGCAGTTTATTTTGTGTTGGAAGTCTCAAATTCTAGTGGGCTTGGTTTGTTTGTTGCTAATTTCTTTAACTACTGCTGATATTAACATTACAGATCTCTCATAGAAGGCAGTTTATTTTATGTTGTAAAACTCAGTCTCTAAGGGCTTGATTTGCTTGTCCTTAGTTTTATTAGCTACTGCTAATAAGTCAACATTACAGACAAATCAAGAAGTGAGGTACATGATGTTTTAACAAAATCTAGACTAATTTCAAATGTGCCTAATAAAATCAGGATTCTTTTTTTGTAATGAAATTTGAGGTGTTAGTTATTAGCTACAGCTTTGGAAATTGGGCTTGTCTATTTCAAACTTTGTGGTGGCTTGAGGTTTAGTTGCAACTCTGCATTTCATCTTTAGGTGGCAGTTGCAGCAGAGATTATGTATTGATGAAGACATTTGCCTTTCAGCTAACAACTAGCCAGATGTTTCTAGAGAAAGTTTGTCAGGTTATTGCCTGTTTTGTTGGAAATTCATATAGGCACATTATTATTAGTTAATCCCATTTTGTTGTTGTTGCTGCCTTTTTTTACCAACAAGAACTTGCTTAGTTTATACTTGTTCAAGTATCATTCTCAGCCTGTGTGTTCTTATCGGGCCTGTGGGCATTAGAATAGCGTCCCGACCACATGAAACTTTCTGTAGTTTTTGTCTTGCGCATCCTATAGCAAGTTAGAGATAGAAGTTTTAACACAGAATCTGTTCATGGGCTGGATTTTATACAAAAAGTGTAAAGCTGGAGTGTGACGAGAACACGTTACACGCAGGCCAAGGCAACATGAAGGATGTATAGCCCGTAGCAGGCAATGCATAAGCATTGGATGCATGCTAAAGACATTATTAGCTATAATAATTCATACATTATCTTAACTGTGAACAATTAATCCCAAACAGCAAGATGTGTCACCAAGGGGCTCGGCGGGAATCGAACCCCAGAGCGCGCAATCCGCGGCTTGACGTCTTTACTCGGTGCCACAAGGGGGAGATGAAAGAGATCGCAAGCAGCTGGATTAAGTAGGACTTGCCGACGGTCGACCGCGGTAGCGCGCAACTGTCCGCGCCGAGTGATTCTCATTCCGGCATACTTAGTATGCTGGCGACTGTCGGCAGTGAGTAATGCTTAGTCCAGCAGACTTACTCCGCATGCGACCATCGGCGGCAATTCACACTTAGTCCAGCGCTAATTAGCCCGTAAGTGATTGTCTGCAGCGATTCATACTTGATACAACATACCTAATCTGGAGGCAACCGTCAGTACGCGCAGCTGGCTTTCAAATAACGAAGCATAGCTCTCCACGTGGACTCATGACATCACGGGGTGGATCGTAATGTACCAAGAGATAGCGCGGTGGGCATATAACGTCGCAACTTCAAACAGCATTCAATAGATTGTCTAAAGGGTGCAATAAACCTCTTTCCTTCGTGATTACTTCTGTTGCCACAAAGGGTTCCTCGCAATCCAAAAGCACAAAGAATTCAAGGCCCTACACCAAAGGGGACCGCATAGAGAACTTCACAGTAAAGCATGCTCGTGACACATCCAACTTCCGAAATATACTTGTCTTGATCAGTACTTTAAGAACACAAGCGTGCGTCGTATGTGCAGCACATTCGAAACAACCCGAAGCTTCCTGTAACCAAGTGTACCCAATCGTACTGCGCACATTATGCATGCAAGACGCATTCTGGGATGTCCGGGTTTATCAGGAAGATCGAGGCAAGTTTTAGAAGAATTATTCGGGACTGTAAACCTTTGACTGTTTGTACCCAGCTGCGGCAGAAGCACCCCAGCCTGATGAAGCCCGTAATTCCCAAGGACCGGGAGCACAAGGGGCTCTCGGAGCTGACACGAACACTGCTGGGCCTGCCCCTGAACAAAGACGAGCAGTGCTCCGACTGGGAGAACAGGCCCCTGAGGTCGTCCCAGATGAGATACGCCGGTGAGTGGTGCCGTCCGCATGGCTCGGCCCTAGGAGACAACAGCCCATGAGAGTTTGTGTAGTTGCTGTACCCTGTTTCACTTAAAGGCCAATGAGCAGCCAGAAAGGAGGAAACTGTCCCTCAATTCCTTCTTTCCAATTAAGAAAGGAGGAACCCCACCTCCTTTTTGTGGAGAATAGCTCAGAGGCTCGCTCCTGTGAGGGGAGGAGAGAAGAGTGTGAGAGGTAATGAAGAGAGGAAAATGGAATCAGTGTTCTGCCTGGCAGAAGACAATTCTGTAGGTCAGCCTTTATGTGCGAGCATAGTAGAAGCTACAAGAGCGAGCTGCATGCTTTCAGTGTTCCTCCTGCCAAGCATGCTTGTGCAGTGCAAGCATCGTTTGGGATAACATGCTCGTGCTCATAGCTTCAGTATTGCTCGCACATAAAGTGAAACTGACCACGAACCTGGGATTCTTGGGTGTTGGCTGTAAACGAAGCCAAATTCAGAAAGTGAGGTTCGGGACAATATTCTGCATGTATGAAAAAGCGCTTTCATTTTTAAACTGAAACAATCTAAATCGATGTTACGTAAATTATGCAGGGTGGAAGACAATTGTTTTGTAGGGTTCCTTTAGTGAAGAAGGCAAATTGTTGTGCATTCTCTCCCAGGCTTGTCTGAACCCTGGTGAACTTTTTTTTTTTCTCTTTTGATGAAAGTATTTTAATAAGAGCTCTGTACCAAGTTCAAATTTTTTCTGCAAAGAACGAAAAAGATACCAGGGTGGGAAATATGCTTCCCGTGGCCCAGCAGCTGCTCAAAAAATAGTCAGACAATTACTTTTATTGTTAAGAGAAACTACAGGAGTTGATGATCACTTTTCTGCAACTCAATGTACTCTTTTGTCTCAAAGCCATCTAGAAACGAAAATATTTGTTCCTTTTAAGAACTGAAGCTCTGAAAGTTGTGTGGGAGAGAGTTGCTCCTGGGCCACGGCAACCATACTTCCCACTTCCACAATTACCAAGAAAGTTGCTTGCGGCACATGTGCTTTCAAAAATATTCAGATTCATTCGATTGCTCAGAGCACCTGATTTGTAAGTTCGAAGGTTACATAGGTTGTAACGCTCTGATTATAAGCAGATACCAGAAGCCAGCCTCACAAGTACAATGGCCTGCGAACGCCTTGCGCGAGAATGTTTCGGAAATGTGCAGCTTTGTTTTTGCACCGCCAAATGGCACCAGTGTATTTTTTTTTTTTGGCATTGCTATCACTAGTTGGCGGAACAGTACAATGGTGGGAATTTGCCTTCCCTCGAGCCCAGTACAGATAAAGCGTGGGTGGGAAGTATATGCCCCACCTTCCATGAAAGGGTTGAAAAGGTTCTGAATCTGCTTCTGTCCTTAAACATCAGGTTCTCTCCCAGTTGGCCATCCAACAGGTTGTTGCACACTCTGTGACCATTATGTTTTTTATAGTTATATAGTAGGCATGGGCGAATAGGGGATTTTGGGTCCAAATCGAATTCCAAGCGAATAGTGATTTTGGTCGAATAATTTCGAATCGAATTGTTTGAATAGTACAAGCAAGAAATACCAGAAGATATGGTTGAACTATAGTTTTATATTTGCCCTTATTTGCTATTAGATATACTGTAATTGTTAATTTCAAGTGTATTGAGTTCGGTAGCACGAAATGGTCGAAACGGTCGGAAGCTTGCGCCACCTGGCCGTAAATCCAAGCCAGAGTAAGTGAAACCCATTTATATCGAACTCTCAAAAAAATGTCTACCAGTTCGATATTGCGGGTAATTCGATATAAAAGTTTTAATGAATTTGACTCTCAAAAATCCACTTTCTGCTGAAATATTACACAATGAAGTCGTCTTGCATCTTCTGCTGCTTTTTCTTCATTGCATCCGCGATAACGATATTTTTCTACGCTATCGATGGACTCTAAAATGCTGAGGCCGCTACCTTCTATATTCGCGCATTAGCGCCGAACTATGCCGAGAGCACGGAGTACGTCCGAGCAGGAGCACCTTCTCCTGCAGAGCGCCGTTTTGCTCTGCAAGTTGGCTTTCCCCTAAAACAGGTGGCTGTGTTGGGGGAAGCCAACTAGCAAAGCAAGCTGGCTTTTTATTTCTCTCTCTGGGCGGCCGCGTCAATTTGGAAGAAAAAATAATATTCTCTTTTGCGGACGGAGCGGGGAGAGGGAGCACGGAGCACCCTCTCTCCGCTCTCTCCGATCTCTCCGCAAAAGATATATTTTCTTTTCTTCCAAGCAGTCGACGCGGCCGTCCGAAAAAAAAAAAAAAAAGATAAAGCCAGCGTGCTCTGCAAGCTGGCTTTCCCCCAATGCGGCCGCTTGTGTTGGGGGAAAGCCAGTTTGCAGAGCAAAACGGCGCTCTTCGCAGTTCGATATATCGGTAACGGCTGCTATTTTTGTTCGATGCAACCATAGTTTTTGCTATATATTATCATTGTAACATTACCGTGCACAAAAATTGTTTGATATAAGGAATAATTCTATGTAAACGGGTTTGATATAGTCGGGTTTGACTGTATTTAGAAAGGTCGAATAATTCGATATTGTCGAATAATTCGATATTGTCGAAGCGAATACCGAATAGAACAGAATTCGATTGGCTATTCGTAATAACCGAATATTCGCCCATCCCTATTATATAGTCATATGTGCATCCATGACTGTATTGTAAGTGCCATGCGGGAACTAGGGTAGTCTAAATAACTAGTAGGTTATGAGGTCCGTTTGTACTCCAGTTTTAGGTGTATGAGTGATATTCCTATATCGCCTTAAACAGCCTTCGAAGTTGACATAGGAAGTATTTGCATGTCGTCATTGGTGCAAGCTGTGGGTAAGACAACTTAACATCTGCCATGAGCAACAATTTTAGCGGTGCAAAAGGAATCTGGTGAGCGCTCGCTCTCAGCATGCTCTGCCCATTTGAATTTCTCGGTTGAATGAAAGGGACATAGAACGCCTTAATTGCTATATCACATGCTTGTTTCGGCCCAATTTACAAATAATGGAGGCCTTTAGCAGCTGGCCTTCTTGGCATTGGAAGCTTAGAAGCAACAAGTTTGTCACAAAACACTAGCTAATCAACCCTAGCTGTGTTGATGAGCTAGTTCTTTGTGGGCAATCATTAGCAATGCCAAACCAGTGCTGCCTGCTTCTAACAGGGTGTCTAGCGACCGGGAAAATCTAGAATTCTCGGGGAAATTTTAATTACCGGGAAAACTCGGGGACTTGTCAGGGATATTGTCAAAAAGCGAGCCCAGTCGGGGGAAAAGGAGCCGGAAACGCCATTGAGTGCCCTGAGCAAAGACTTGAGGACTTGGGGACAGAAAAATGGGCAATAAATTCTGCTTAGAGCGCGCTCTGCTCTGCTTACCCGATGTACCGTAAAATACTGAAGAAGTGCCCACCGCTATTTTATCGAAATACGCGTAAAGCTAACTATGGGCGCTTATTAGGTCCATGCGCCAAAATCAAGATGGTGGCCGATGAAGAGCCTCATAGAGCCGTCGAAACAGAGAAAGCAGCCAGCCTGGCTCTTTTATTTCCGCTGTACAGATGATTGGCAGATGTCATTATTCACTCGTTATCACTAAGTCCGTCAAATGACTCTTCGGAATCACTGCAAAAGACAAGGTCTACGCACTCATCGCTGACACCTTCGGGATTGGAGCAGGCTGCTGGTACTCCGATGCCCGCAAGTCCGTTGTTGAGGTAGCCATCCTCACTACCGTCCAGCGTGCCACTGATGCCGCACCCCTTGAAAGATTAGGCGATCATGTCTTCGGGCACGGCTGCCCAGGCCTTTGACACGAAGTGGAGGACGTCCTGCCTCGAAGGCTTCCGGAGGTTCCCTTTTGGTGTCTTGTCTCCCTTCCACATGAACTCCGCCCATGACGTACTGAAGCGAGTCCTTAAACGACTTGCTCCAATACACGTCCGCAGTCTAGAATTCCAGTGCAGCCTCCTGGAATGTGCACGTTGTCCGTAGCGGAGGCTTCTGCAGTGTCCATGACCGCCTTCGTCTTTTGTATTGGCGGTTGGTCAATCACTAGCAAGCGGCGAACGTCGTCGATGTCGGGACCCCAAGCACGGCTGAGCCATTCCAGACATATGTCGGTTGTCATCCAACCATTTTTGGACGACGTCAAGCGAACGTTCGCTGCAAAAACGGAAACAGGGCAAAAGTACAGTTACGCAACCGACGGGGTCAAACAACGTGCAGCCGTGCAGCTACTACTGCCTACTGCTACTACTTCGGTTGGTCGTGTTCCAGAAGTTACTAATCAGACCCATGATAACAGTTTTAAAGGGGCACTGACAACCCAAAGGTCGTATTTTTTTTTATTGTCTAAAACGATGCAACTTGTAGCCATAGACACACAAAAACAACCGCATCGCGAAAAAAAATTTTCTCTCGCGCGCGCGCGCCTTTTTAGTTTTGGCGTTTGTATTTCCCGCCGCTCACCTCCTCGCTTCTTTTGATCGGTGACGTCAAAAATCCGGAAATTTAGAAGCTTTGTAGGTGACATTTCTATAACATTAAATAACGGCAATCGTAAAACATGTTTTTTAACGCAATTGCGAACGCACTACGGCTCCTCTTTTTAAAATACCAAAAATCAGAGTTCGCTGTGATGTTGCTTCCTAGATTTGTACCCTCCTTCGGAAAACTTGCCGGCTCGTTTGGAAACTTGCCGGCTTGCCGGCCCGACTCGTTGGCGAGTCGGGAAAAACCGGTTGTTTCCCGCCGGCGCCCTCCTCCTCGCTTCTGGTCGCTGTGGCAACGGCGGAGGTCCGAAGGAAAGTCGAGTCGCAGGAGACCGCAAAATTTAAGTCACTGCACTGGCGAGGATCGCGCGGGAACTTCAAATTCGGCATTTGGAAATTGTTTTTTTAATTCACAAATACTGAATTTTAAAGTTTCAAATTTTGAGGGTAATGTCCCGACATCGTTTTCAATCGTTTCGGATAATAAAAAAAAATATGATTTTGGCGTGTCAGTGCCCCTTTAAGTCGCGGTAAGCCGGAGAACTCAGATCCAATCGAGCACATCGAACACGACCTGCCTGCTCAGGGCGCCGAGGGCA
Organism: Ixodes persulcatus; assembly: GCA_013358835.2. Classification (NCBI taxonomy): domain Eukaryota; kingdom Metazoa; phylum Arthropoda; class Arachnida; order Ixodida; family Ixodidae; genus Ixodes; species Ixodes persulcatus. The sequence continues at coordinate 209,305 of JABSTQ010010463.1, forward strand.
TATTCGTCTGTCGGACCCACGCCTCACGCGTTACGTCATAGCGTTAGTGCAGTTACCCTCAGTTACACTGGCAGAAGCACAGTCGGGCTTTTACGTTTCTGAAGGTGGGTGGGTCATTTCATCATTGCAGTTCTGCCGGTTCTGCTACGGTGCCGCAGTTCTGCGTCTGCGCTTGGCGGTCGCGATTCGGCGTTTACAAACTTTCGTCTCTCGTGACTCTCGGCATGCTTTCGTCTTTTGTCGGGAAGTGCGTCAACCGCGTCTTAGTCATTACAAAGCGAAGCAGAACGCGGTTACGGCGGTCGCGAACCTCGAATATCACTGGCGTCAAACTTTACAAACCCGTTGCTCTTGCCATGCTTTCGTCTTTCGAAGGAACCGCGTCACAGTCAACGAAACGAAGCAGAACTTGTTAGGAAATGCGCCAAACTTACTTGGTATGTGGAGCGCCATGAACGCACGGGCAGGGATCCTCTCTGTGGGTTCCTTGCGTACGACAAATACCGGAAGTATCGCCCCCAACGCGAGAGCTGCCAGTGCGACGGTGAAGCCTCGACGGGCGCAGCCGGTGTTGGTGATCCGGATGCTGTTTTCACCAGCAACATTATTGGTGCGGGTCGCTGGGTTGTCCATTCTGACCATAGTCTGGTCCATATTGCAGATGTTTAATGGCGTGTAGTCGTGCTGTGCTCGCAAAGTAGCAATTGTAGAGCTGAATGCAGTGACAGCTTCGCCGCAGTCAGCTGGGGCTTTCTGGCTGTCGTTGGTCGCCGTACGCGTAGTCACCGCAAATCGCTGCTTCCATCGCTTGATATACTGTGTTGACGCTTTGAAGTTGCCAAGATTTAGACTCTCAGCTATCCTTAGTGCCTCGTCTGCCAGGAGCCGGTTGCTGACGGCCCGGCCGGCATCTCGCTCCCTTTGAAAGTATTCAAACAGTGCGTCATCCACCTCCTCACTGAAGACAAGCGCCCCATTCGTGAATTTCCTCTTGTTCTTCTGCTTGCTGTAGTTAAGTTGCTTCAGAATTTCATACTTAGAGTCCCACTCACGGATTCGCTTCCTGTCGATCTTGAAATGACGAGAGGTGCGACTGACATTGCCTCCCGATGCCCGATGCCAGTCGACGACTTCGATCTTTTTGGAGACTGTGTAGGAATGCATCCTGTGCTGTTTGCTTGCCAACTGAGTGACCAACGGCAATCGAGAAGCAAGAAGCATTTATCAAGATGTACTTACAAAATGCTGGGACGAACTGGCTGTTATCTACTCCTATTGGTCCTGTCGTTGCTACCCCTGGATTGCGCGGACCACACAATGCTGCAGTAACGTGAAGGACAAAGTGCCCGGAGTGACCTCGGTGACCCAATTCTACAGGAATTGGTCTCCGGGCCGGGTCCGTCGCGGCAACCTTTGGCAGGGTGCCTGCCGCGGCGGCTGCGGGAATGCCGGCGCTTCCGAGATTATGGGCGCTTGATGTGTACTTGCCCAAATTTTCGAATTTCGGAAATGTTAATAGTGGGCGCCTGTACGGGTATGGGCGCTTCTTCGGTATTTTATGGTAGTGTGCTACCCGATGCAAAGGGAACAGCCGACAAATCCAGTCCAATCCTTTGATTGGATTGGATTGAGGGTGCGACACTAGGCTAGATCCAGTTAGAGCTACTAGATTTAGTAACAAATGTGAAAGTCGCGGACCCCAATCCGATCCAAGCCTTAAGCTAAAAGTATCCCAAAGTGTGCATCTGGTGGCCATGCTGCCATTCGGTTATTGACGTGTGTGGCTGATTGTCGTGTTTCCATAGTGTTTCCGGAAGTGGCCTCTTCACTGACGATGTCGGCGGCAAGAAAGTGCTCATTTAATCCGGACTGGACGAACCCAAATATTTCGGAATATGCAAGTTGGATTAAACCCGTGCGAAATGATCCTCACAGAGCTCAATGCTCAATTTCTTGTGTTGTAATGGTCTTATATATTTAACTGCCTCTACAGTGGTCAGGGAATTTCACCTGAAAGCTTCAGGGGAAACCTGGAAAAGTCAGGGAATTTCCAAATAATATTTTGCTAGACACCCTGTTCTAAGCACTGTTGTTCCATGTTTTCTCTTTCCCAACAGCTCTGGACGCTTTCTGCCTGCTGCAAGTGTACGAGGAGCTCTTCAAAAGGGCCGAAGGAGAGGACATGAACCTGAGGGAGCTGATTCAGGAAGTGAGGGACTCCGAGGCAGTGCGCAGGGACAAGCCCCGAAAGTACAAACCTCAGGTACACAGAAGAAGCAATGGCTACACGGCCAATTGCAGCCGCAAGTAGGGGGAGACGGACACACAGCTTTACGTATTCTCAGTTTTCCTCTTCATTTACCCTCCATCTCGCAAAAAGGTGAAATTATTTTGGGGCCTCTGTTGAAGCCCTCTAAATTGTAGCAGGCACAGATAGAGCTAGATTTTGTAAGCGAAACCCACGTCAGACTTTTCGTCTTAGGTGCATAATAAAGGACATCTGCCATTTCACGATGCTTTTGAACATTTTATTTACGCAAAGTAAGTTGCACGTTAATGTTGGCTGGGTTGCCTACTGATCAAACTTTGCTTTAGTGTATGCTTTGTTCTCAGTTTCTTCTAACACAGCGTACCACTCATCGTAGTTTGTGTTGCGGTGCTGCACCAATCACGGTGCATGACATAATTTACCTGTGCAGTCCAGGCTGTGTGATGTTAGCTTTATTTTTAAATTGAATTTTGACGAGGATGAAATACCTTGCATAGTAGTACAACCAAACATGTGGACACGATGGGTAAAAGTGTTTTGTGAAGACATGCATGCAGTATAGCCACTACTACTTTGGGGGAAAAGCGGGCATTGGACCCGAGTATTTCTAACTTAATCGTACGTTTTTTGTGTTCTTTTTTAATATCATCTTATTGCTAGATCAGGTAGGTGAAGCCCCCGTGTAGATTGTTTGTTAAAGGCCGACGTACACTTCGCGCTTTCCACTTTTGCCCGCCTCCTCCTTTCCTATATCCTCTCCCCTTTTCACCTTTCCCCAACTTGGCTCCCCTCGCTTCTTAAGGGGTATTCACACGAGGGAGAAATCCCGGGGATTTCTCCACGGCACGCGCATCCAGCGACGAAAACGTCAGGCTTTGCGATGTGCAAAAGCCTCGCGTTTTCGTCTCGTGATATGCGCAAGCCGGGGAGAAATCCCCGGGATTTCTCCCTCGTGTGAATACCCCTTTAGGAGAGGGGAGCGCTAAGAGGATTATCTTCCCTGCAGAAAACCGAGGTTCTACATCGGCCTTTAAGAGCAACTTTTTTGTGACTGCGTTCATTAGGTATGCCCACACGATGCTGCACATGTAGTTTTCCAAGAATGAATTCCTATCTACCCATGTCGTGAGGCAACTGAAATCACAATGCTGTTGTGGTTTGGTGGAATATTTCTCAAATTTTCAAGACTGGCATTTCAATAAAATGTTCAGTGACATTAGCCCTTACTAAATTGCAACCACTTAGTCTAAGTAAAATTGAAATTCTGACCAGTAGTACTTCAGCGACACTTTTATTTGAGGTTATTACTTTTTGCAAGCTAATATAGGTGATTTTCTTTGACACGTGAAGACGTTATGCCACAGGTATTTTGTGCAGATGTTTTTGGAAGAATATAAGTTATTTGTTCTAGAAAGCAAAAGTTCTTTCTATTATTCTTGTGAAATTGGCTGCCACAATTTACTTAGTCCTTACCTTGTAATTCTCACCTGAACCTATGTTCAAAGATGGCTTCAAAATGGACTTGGGAACATGCTGGGCACAGTAATTTGGATAGGCTCTTCACATGTACCTGGCTCATGTCTGCATCATCGACATATGACACAAGCGTACATAATTGAATGCGTGTCTTTCAGTGACAGGAATTTCCCTGAAGTTACTAACAAGTGCAGTTGTAGATCAGCCATGTCCCGTGTCTGTATATTCAGGGCTGTTTCTACCAGGCTACCTTGCATAGTTATTTGGCCAATTTACAAATAAAAGCTTCAGTATTTTCTAGGGTCCTATTTTACCAGAATTGATTGTTCCCTCAGGTACATGGACCAAAGTACGATTCTTTATAAGAATTCATATTAAAAGCATATATGGTCATACAGGTTCTGTTCATGTCCCTGCTTGTTCATTTTTGCTGTTCCACTACCACAGCACGCTTATCACTGCGCCTACGGCGAAGCTGTTGCACATGTTGGCAAGTTAGCCGTCATTTGTAAAGCAAGTTGTCGGCTGAAGCACTCTCTCACCTATGCACAGAAGCTGCTTTTGGTTATGTATAACTGTAGTATAGCATTCATAAGTCTTGCTTTGAAAATTGAACATTTTGTCTCGTATTTCTCCCTGTGTTGTCTTTTTTACACTTGCTGTTTATGGTGCTTTAAAGGGACCCTGCAGTTGGTTTTGCTTTTTGTTATTTATAGCATTATGCATTTTTTGTGGTGCACACTGCTTAGAAAAAAAAGTGGAAGTTTCAGAAATAAATATTATTTGTTTTTCAACAACAAGCCATCCTATCTTAGCATAGTGGCGCAGCCTTGCGACAAGTCCGTGCAGCTACCATGGGATCCAAAACACCAGGAACCTTATGTGCAAGCAGATAACGCAATTAAAAGAAGCAAAAAATGAAAATACAGCAGAAGTGGCACTTCGGCATTTTAGTCTTTTATGCGAGTTTTGCTTCCCCTTGACGTTACTGGTTTCGGTCTCCCTTTTCCTTCCCTCGGAAGTACTCCGACATGAGGAAAGAAGCTCTAAAATGTCTACAGCTAATTGACCAGTTGCTTCGCTCCCGTCACTGGCGACTCCAACCTTCATCAGTAGTGTCACAGAATTTAACTCTTCCTTTTGCATGTGTTATTAGAATACATACACTTTATAAACTATGCATTGTGAAAAAACATTTCTTTCTTGCGTGTTATCATCTTTCTAGAGATCGGTTCCAGCCTGGGTGTCGAACCAGTCATTATTCCGGTTTGGTTCGGGTTCACTAGCTTTGCATTTTGTTTCGGTTTGGTTTGGAACCAAAGTGCTGTACTTGCATCATGGGAAATCAATCGCCCGGCACACACAGTGACACCGTGATGGTAGCACACACCATACTCACAAACTCCCAGCCTACACCCCCGAACGCCTTGCTGGAACAACTGAGGTCAAGGAGAGAAAGTCGATGAAGGGCAGTCTAAAAATAATAAAAAAAAAAAAATAAACAGGCAACATGCTCCTTTGTAAAAATGCACAAAAACGTTTTTTCAAGTGGTGCCCAGGTTTTGGGGTTGCTCTGGGCGATTGGCGTCCTGGCGACCAGTGCCCCAGTGCCGGTCACGGCTTCGCCCCTTGGCACCTCCAGATTTTGCCACCGCGGAACGAACACTCCCGTTGACAGCCATCAACTTTTTGCTTTTATTTTGATGTTTATGTTTGCTTTCTTGCTTTCTTAAGGAATATTGCTTAGTAGCAAAAAAAGGAAAACCCACACATGACACAAAAACACAAAGAAGAGCTCTTTAGCCTCTTGGCATAGTCAGATATGCTCCGTTATACCTTGCGATGATGTTTCACGACGGACGCTACGAGCTCTACCCGTGCCAATCCGTAACCCGTAGCTTGTCACGTGACTTTGCACTCCCCGTGTCGCTTCGCCCAACTGGAAGGGGACGTGACACCCTTTGAGCTACGGATTGGCTGCGGTATCTCGTGGCGTCTTTTACGGTTCATGGTAAGGTGAAACAAACCATGGAAGCGTAATGCCACTGCGCCGACCCCAAGTCGTGCTGCACGTAGACGTAAAATGTTTTCGTTTGTTTCATTATTGAGCTATCTCCACGTTGCCGCCATTTGTTTAGTCAAAACTGCACTGCTGACGCCACCACTTCATGCCGCCACCCTCAAGAAACAATCCTGGTGGCCACATGCCACGCGAGGCATCTTAGGTACTGGTTGACCACTAAGATTATGTTTCGATCGGCCAGCCGGACCATTTTCCATTGAAGCGGTAACCGCCACATAAGGTTACGGTTACGTTCTGGTTCGGGTTCAATGTTAAGTGCTTGAATTCGATTGCAGTTCGCTCAAAAAGAACAGTTTTGCCCTGGTTTTCGGTTCAGGTTCGGTTCGACTGCCTGGTTGCAGCACCAATTTGAAAGCTCCCCAAAAATGACTGCAGGGTCCCTTAAATGTCAGTTCCTCGTTTATCAACTATGCACGTACAAAAGAAGTGCATGCCCAACTTTCATCTTATAAACGGTAAAAGTTGTTTGCTCTTTGCAGAAGCCGTATTTTTAAACGACTCAAATCTTGCATTTGCAAACAAGCTTTTGGTGGAATCTGATACAAATATGCAGTTCTTCCTCGTGGAACGGGAGCTTTTCCCGGTGTCTCAAGGGTTGACCACAGGATTTATGTCTGGCGTTCCGGATGTGTGTGAGCGCAGTAAGAACTGTGCACAATTTGTTGTAACAGTTGCTTGTGCTGGTACAGAAATAAACAGTTTTTGAACAGTGGTGACCACTGTAAATTATTTTGACCATAAAAGTACTAGTTTGTTGCGGGTCAAGGAATGCAGAAGCCTCTCAAAGCCTCCTCATCGGCTCTAGTACCATATTTCTTGGTCTATAAATTGCACCATTGTGCAAGTCGCACACCTATATAAACGGCCGTTTTCCCCAAAAAATTTGTACCATATTTTCTGGTCTATGGGTCGCACCTTTGTGCAAACCATATACCAGAAAAACTTTGTGTAAGTTGCACGAAAAATTTGCATCTAAGTTGCACCGTTGTATATATCGCACTTATACACATGTACGGTCGAAGCGGCAAAACTGCATTGATAAACCTGAATATGTATACCTTATTTTCCGGACTATAGTCCGCACTCAGTGTATAGTCCGCACCCAGTGCATAGTCCGCACCTGGTGCTTAGTCAACACGAAAATCTTCTCATACGTGGCACACCTTGACATATGTCTGCTTTCTTAGCTCACAAAGAAGCTCGTATTATACATAAATCATCAGTGACATACTCTTTTATTCACAAAATCCGTCTCGTCTCGTCATAATCAACGATATTGAAAAACAAAATTCTTGTATAGTCCGCACAGCCTAAAATTTTAACTTTTAAACATGTATAGTCCAGAAAATACGGTACTGTGATCGCAATATATGCTCAGGCTGAAGTCAGTTTCAATGTTCTTGCAAACGAATCAAATGAGAAATATAACCCCCCACGGCAAATTTGCGTGGTTAAGTTTCATACTTTCAGAAAAACACACACATAAGTCGTACTATTGTTTTAAGACTAACTGACTGAATTTTTTTTTTTTCATTTACAAACATTTAATAAAGCTTGGACTTGGGTTTGGGCTAGTTGGTTATAGTACATATCTGAATCTGCTGTGCTGCGAAGTTTGACAGAACAAACGCGTGACCAAAAAATCAAAAAGAAAAACGATGAGTTACATTGAGATGAGGAGAAACACAACATACATGTCTTTTCTTTTTTCTCCTTTTCCTCGTGTGAGGTTTCCCCTTGTGTGAGTTTGGAAAAATTAAAAAATCTGAGAAATAATGAAAAAATGTCTCCATGAGGATGCGTGGACTTTCGATGTTTGTGGTGTTCTTTTCTGTTCTGTACTATGTGTTCGGTTTCATGGTGTAAGAGGGGACCTTGAAGCTGGTGCTGGTGTCCTCCTCATTATGCTGTGTAGTGTTTGAGCAATTCAATTTCCTTTTCGTTCAGTGCAATTGATGAATCACTGACGCAAGTGCCGTGTTGTTAGTCTGCGCCTATTCATGTATGTTGTGTTTCTCCTCATCTCAATGTAACTCATCGTTTTTCTTTCATTTTTTGGTCACGCGTTTGTTCTGTAGAACTTCGCAGCGCAGCAGATTCAGATATGTACAAACATTTGACATAAATTAATATTTTGATTTCATCTCTGACCATAAGGCTTCTGGCTTCTTTGGAATACCAGACATTACTAAGGTGGTTGCAATCTTACGATAGTGTGGGCAGTATTTTAAACAAATTTCTCCGCAACAGCATTGCTTGTCATTTCAGTTGCATCGTGAAAATTTCTCTGGTTTCCTGCATGAACTGCCTATTCATAGAGTAGCTTCTTGCACACCTTTATTGCACTATGTGTTTATGAACACTTATTAAAGGGATGGTGAAACGAAATTTTGATTTCAGAAAACAACGCGAAAGCGCTAGGCGGGGCGCTACAGACCCGAAAGCATCATCACTCATAAAGCGATATCTCCGACGGATGGTCGTATGTTTATTTTTATTTATTTATTTTTTTCTGAAAGAAGAGCGCGCATGAACAAAGCCAAAAAAAGCCCGTGACGTCGCGATTCTCGTTAACCTCCTCTTCTCGCTTTGACTCCGCGAGGATGCGAAGAGGGAGAGAAGCAAGGCCGTTTCCCCTAGGTCGCGATTCTCACTCAATCGCATCCTTATTTTACAAAAATACGGCCATCCGTTCGAGAGAGAGAGAGAGATCGCGTTGTTATGTTGGAAGAGAATAAAAGGGGGGGGGGGGGGGGGGGGAAGGGCCAATTGTGGATGCGCACCGGGCGCTTTTGTCACTGGCTCTCAGGGGGGAGGAGGGGTGTGGGAGAAAAGTTGGGGGGGGGGGGGGGAGATAGAGATGTTTATAGAAGGGGAGGGAGTGGGCTAGGCCGGAGGAGCGCAAGGGTATTAATTTAGCTCTATCGGGTGTCGAATCGAGTGTCGAATGTGAAGAAGCCGGGGGAGCGAAGGCGTATTAATTTAGCTCTATCGGGTGTCGAATCGAGTGTCGGATATCGAATATCGGGTGGCCGGGAGATGGTAGGGGGGGGGGGGGAAGTTGGGGTTCCAGCGCTGGAGGCTGGCACGGCGCGGTGTCCGGCAACTAAGCGGTTGTCGGGGGGGACCACGTCGTGTGGTGAGGGGCCCACTGATGTCAGTCCATGCAGGAGTCCGGGCGCGAACGTCGCGCGCACGGCGGGCGCTCGAAGACGCGGCCGTCATGGGCGCGCGACGCCGCGCGGCCGTAGGGCTCCGCCGTGGTCGTTGAGCGCCCAAGTTCCTCCGCACAAAAACACAAAAGGGGGGGAAGCGCCGCCTCGCCGAGACCACCGTGGCCGGGACCCCGGCGGCTGTCGGCGATGCCAGCGCTTCCTGGTGAGTGGGGAGGGAGGTCTCTGAAGGGGGAGATATTGCTTTATGGGTGGTGTTTTGGGGTTTGTGTTTTGCCCCGTTGAACACTCCTGCTACCCTAGTTGGTGAAATCCAAATTTCGCTTCAGCATCCCTTTAAAGGGGCTGCATTAGTCCGCGGTCATAACTCAATCTATGGGCTCTAAGCACCCTAAAAAACGAAACGTTACATTCATATGTGGCCAATTTCTCAACTGCACGGCATGTTGATCTTGCTCCTCACGTGACTCAATTCGGCGAATAGCGGCGCCGCGCGTTCGCAGCGCGCTCAAAAGCAGGGGAACGCACGCCGAGGCGCGTGCAACGTCTACTTTCCTGCACGGCATTTGAGTCTGCTCCTCACGTCATCAAATCTCGGCGAATAGTGGCGCGGCGGCACGTGCAATACAGACGCGCAACTCTGGCTCCCGTAACTCTAAGGAAGCGTAGAGTAACCGCATATGCTCTGCATGCGGAGCAGAGTTAAAGCAGAGTATCGCAATGGTGCTCCCGGGGTGGCCATGTTGGATCCAAGGCCGCACTGCGGGAAGCGACCGCCTCCAGGAGATCCGGAAGCGCGGATGGCGTGGCTGTGAGCTGTGAGGCGGCGTGCGGAGCAGAGAAAAATAGTACGGCGACACGCCGCGCGTGCGCCGTTGTCTCGTCATTTGTCTTCTGTTTTTCTCTATGCCATCCGCAGAACATAGTAGCCAACGAAAACGTTGTCCTTTTGAAAGCCGTAGCTACGCGTTGTTGTCTGGTTCACAGTGCCCGGATGTGCCGTTCGCGTATCACCCCGCAAGTGCCGCAGAGGCGAGCGACGTGATCGTCCCAGGGGCGGATTCAGAACTCCGTTTGGGGGGGGGGGGGGGGGGGAATTTGTAAGGATACTATTCTCCCATTCTTTCTTGTGCACCGGGGGGTCCACCCATGTCAAATTGCCCTCCAAGAAGGGGGGACAGGGGGGGGGGTCGACTTTGTTTGATGGGGGGGGGGGGGGGGGCGGCGGCCGCCCCCGTCGCCCCCCCCCCCCCCCCCCCTTGGATCCGCCCCTGGATCGTCCTTCGCGTCGTTTACTTCCCAGACTTTGGAAACCAGTAGCTACACATAATGTTCAATGGTCACAGAACCTTCAAGTTTGTTCGAGTTTAGTTGTATTTTTTGCAACTCTTCCGGATAGAGGTATTTTTCGCAAACGCCAAGTGAGAAACATGCTCTGCCCGAAACTTGGCCTGCAAGGTCCTTTTCTCTCACGAAGGTTGGATCCAGTTTGGCGCACGGGATCGCTTTTCCGCCAATACGCAGTTTTACCGAGATACTGAGCCACCAAAGACGGGCGTTGACGAGTCTCCAGAAAGGCCAATGCTGGGGAGAAACACGCAGTAAAATCTAAAATGGCAGTGGCCTCGTCTGCTCGCGCAGACCGTCACTGATTCAAAAGCTTCTTTGTCGCGGTGAAATTCCGAGGATAAAAGGGAACTATTTCCGTCTTGCCTTCGCGAAGCTTGACGACGTAATTGTGGGATCGAAACCACCCGCCTGACGACAGTCGAGCGTGGCTCATGGGTTGGACACGAGAACTACGTGAGCTTTCGACTTTGGCGCTCAACAATCAGTGCCTCGGCGGACGCTCTGGTAGTGGCTCGTGTCCAAACACTGTGGTGATGAAAATAGCCGAACTCTTAACAGTACCTGGAGCTTAGCACCCGTTTTCTAGTTTGCCAAGCCCAGCGCGTGGCTATGATTAACGTTGGCGGCATAGCATAGGTGCCAGACCATGTGGTTGCTTGTTCTGGCTTTGAGTTGAGGGGATGGACGATGCTCATATTTCTCGAATTTGTTTTGCGACTGCCATTGCCTCGAAAGAAAAACTAAGGCAATTTTGTTCAGTTAATAATGTTAGGGAGTGATTCTAAGCAGTATTTGGCGGAAGTAGAAAAATTGTTTCATGGCTCCTTTAAAGGGCTCATGAAACGAATTTTGGGCTTGAATAAATCCATTTAGATTGGGATTCTACTATACTTCGTTTCACCTTATCTGCGAGCGAAGCCAAAGCTAGAAGCGCGAGACCAGCGCTTTCTGCGTTTCTCCCCAGCTCGCGCGCTCGAGCAAAGCCTGAACGCACGGAGCTTTCGTGCTCGCGCTTCCAGCTTTGCCTTCGCTCGCACAAGGCTCTGGCTCGCACATAAGGTGAAACGAAGTATCACGGCCGCTTGATAAGGGACTCCCCTTGGGAGCGGCCTGCCGTATGTCTCGCGCCGCCAGTGAGAGCGATAGTTCTACTTTACCCCGCAGCGCCAGCCGTGGCGCTCGTTATCGGCGAGAGAGGCGCAGTCCGCCCGGCGCGGCCCGGTGTGGCTAGGGTGCCTACATGTTTCCGCTCCGCTTCCGGAGCGGCGGAAACATGTAGGCACCCTAGGTGTGGCTATTTAGACTGTTTTTCGTGAAGCGGCAAGTCTCATTTGAAACAGGTGCCAGATTGCATGAATGATGTGACAAATCTGTGTCGAATAGAAGCACATAATTCTTTCTGCGAGGAGCTCACTCAGTTGCAGGCTGCGCGTTAGAGCCGCATTCAGCTGGCAGTATGAGCGAATTGTCGTTTTCTTGTTCCCGTCCCCGTTTCTATTACCACTGTAATGATTTATAGCTGGATATAGCTAGGCCGTATGATTTCCGATTTTAACCGATGCTCGAGCACGCTCGAGCTGTGCCTTTTATTTATCTGTGAGGGACAATAAGAAAGGGATTCCTCGTGCATAACTTCTGCAAAATAAACTTCAATGTTCACGAACAGATCAAGGGAGTCATATAGTTTGCAAGCGGAATACCTTTCGGGAAAGAGGCTTCCGCGAAAGTCTCAATATATTCTCTAGAGGGCTGTTTAGGTCACCAGCCGAGTTAGCCAGAAGAGGTCAGACGAGCTTCCCGAGAAAAAGCTCGCAGAGTTCTTAGCTGTGGTTCCGGTCTCTGCAGTTAGTACACCACATCAGCGGGCAGTCCATAAGGTGTGGAAGCTCAGCGCTCGAGAGAACCTTGCCAATCCGTCCAGAACGACGAATCTCTGCCAACAGTAGAGCCCTCTCGACAAAGGCGCAGACGAGCTTGCACGGCCAGGCAGCTTCAGGTCGTGGATAGCTGAGTCCTCTTTGGTCAAGGCTAAACACGAACTGATTTTCTCCGTCACGAGATTCATTTCCCTTAAGTTACAGCTTGCATTCAGGACACGTCACCTGCAAAGTTGAGCGGGTTCTACACATTAGCCTTCCTTGCTTAAATCTGTCTTGAAATTCGTCGCAGGTTTGTCGCAGTTTTTTAATTCGCTCGTTCAGTCGTTTGGCTTGCATTTGAAGGCGGTGCACGTTTTTCTTGGCATCTTCAATGAAGCCTATAGCTGTTAAATTGAATGACGTCTGACATTCTTCCACTTCAAACTCTTTTTGCAGGCAAGGTTCAATAGCCATGCACGCACTCATCAACAGCTCGTCTTCTTTCTGCAGGGGACTGCATTTTGCGTTGTCGACTTCTACCGCTCGCATGCGACGTGGACGCGTTAGGTGGCACACGAACAAGCGGTCTGCGTTTCTTTGAACCTGCTGGTTGCATGTACAACGAATACAATGGGAATTGAGTCGGCACCGCTGTCGGTCGCAGTACCTTCCGCTTCACCCCTACCTTGTAGTCCTCCGCCTTAAATGCCTATATGTACAGAGCGCGACACTGTTAGCGCGAACAAGCGATCGCCGGTTTTTCCAATTTTTCTCTTTGAAACCAAGGGATGTCATCCAAGTTATTATTTCTACGGAAAGAGCTCAGTTAGTTCTATAACGTAAGCGATAAAATTTCGTGTTCGCTAATACTATTTAGAAGTAAAATGCGAAAATGCGCCGACGTCGTGTTCGCGCTAACAGTGTCGCGATGTGTACAACCTCGGCTTTCTGCAGGGAAGATAATCCACATAGCGCTCCCCTCTCCTAAGCTGCGAGGGGGAGCCAGGTTGGGGCAAGGTAAAATGTGAAGAGGACATAGGAAAGGAGGTGACGGGCAAAAGTGGAAAGCGCGAAGTGTACGTCGGCCTTTAAAATGAAGGGAGCGCACGACGCTCCTGGAGCTTGGTTGCCACTGGCTGCCCTTCTCGCTGCCTTCTCGCGAAATGTTCTTCAACCAGGCATCCCAAAATTTCTCTCTAGACGGAAGCTCGTGATAGCAGAGTTCCGGATCTCTCGCAGCATTTGACTTACAACGCGGCACGCAACAGTTTTTAGGCATCGCGTGCTCCGTAACCCATCTGCACACTTTAAAACTGTGCAGAGACAGACAAAAGGCGGCTGTCTACGTCTCTTTTTATCATCCATTAGTGGTTATCGCCATGAAACTATAGAAACGAGCAAAAAAACGATCGAAAACACAAACCACGCATGCGAGCACAGGGTAAAACTGCGATATTTTCTCCGCGCAAAGTGGTGCAAAGGTGGGGGACAAGCGATTTTTGCGGCCTTTTGCAACCGCGACAGCGCCTCGGTATCGGCGAAGCCAATGACGGGCAGATATTTTCTCTGGGTCGCGAAGCAAGAGCGCTTTGGGCGCCTTTTCTATACTCTTTTTCACCTTATGATGTACCGCAGGAAAGGCTACAAGCGCGAGCTCCTTGCTCTATAAGGCACATCTCGGCGGCACAAGCTCTCGTGCGTTAAGAGTAGCTCCCAACGCTATGAGCTCGCGCTTCTAGCCTTGTCTGCAGTACAACATAAGGCGAAACGGAGTATAGCTTTCAGCTCACGAGACCACTCGCCGATGTGCAGCACCTCCACGGAAGATGGGAGAAGTTCTCCTCTCACGCGCGCTCTTTTGTTTTCGGAAAAAATCGGCAGGCCGCACCAACAGGGGGGATCGAGAGGCCGTGGAAGTATAATAGCACATTGTTCAGTGGGCCAAAAGAAAAAAAGGTAGAAAGTCAAAAGCCTGACTTTCGGTACGCAAATTTGAAAACACAGCGGATTATTTCGTACCCCCATCCCCTCGTAAGCTCTCTGCCTTTTCATTGTGATACATCCGCGGTCCCCAAAGCGCGTCACCGGGTCCAAACGCACGTCACATGACACCGGACCTCACTTATTCCCTTCACCCCTAAGCTGACATTGCGGTGGAAGCTTGCAGGACCAATCAGCCGTCTCCCTTTCATCACCTGACCTCATTCTCTGCGTGTGGGTATGCGCGGGAGAGCGTGATCACGTGGGAAAGCTGTGGCTGGCCCAACAAGCACGTAGCTTCCATAGCACTGTCAGCTTCGGCCTGAACGGGGTGGGGAAAGCAACTTTTGTCTGAATTTTGAGCGACGGGTTCCAGTGGGAGAATGGCTGTGTCCGGGCACACAATCGAGAGTCCGAGCAAGAGGAGACTCCCCCCTTTCCGTCTCCTTGAACTGTTTGGTACAATACGCGATTTATGAGTTGAGGAGGAAAGCTAAACAGGAAAAAGTTGGAAAATCGTTTCATGAGTCTTTTGATACCAATTTTAATAGAGAAATTGGCCACGCATATATGCAATGTTTGCTTTTTAGGATGCTTGGAGCCCATAGATTAAGTTATGATTGTAAATAAACTATTCCAGAACTGAAATGGGAGGAAGGAAGAGGAGAATTGGCTGTGCCGTGACAAAAATGGCAAATAGCCCCCGTCTGCTTTTTTTTTTTTTTCGGCTGACCAAATTTTTTGAATGATTAAGATATTTGTTATTTTTAGACATGTTGCAAACAATTTGCAGGGTGGGGGGGGGGGGGGGGCAAATTGGCACTGGAGTGAAAACGAATAGTACCTTATCACAGGTATTCATCACAAGCCCGGCCACGGGTGTAAACTTTTCACCTATGTCCTTATTATTTCGATTTGGTAAAAGTCTGGTTCTTGGCAGCACGGAAGAATTGATCCCTGGCTAATCAATGCGCATTGATTGAAGGTTACAAAAAGCAGGTCATGCTCCCCCAACGAAGCCCTCCGCTCGCCTACTCTTTGACGTTCGCTCTGCTAAAGTGGAAAGAGGGTAGGTCTTTGTGGGAGGACCTTGTTCTGACTTTCTTGACCTGCAACAGAGTATATCTATATAGAGTGAGAGATGCACTACTATATAGTAGTGCATCTCTCACCGAAAAGCAATAATTTCTAAAACTCTGAACTTACTGACCCTGATAGTAGAAAATACCCACTGATTTGATTAGTGAACCAGTAAGAAGACAAAACAAAAACAACATTAGGACCTTTTCTTTTTTGTCATTTGTTTTTGTGTGGATTTGGCTCATGTTGGAATCAAAGTATGAAAAAGGGCCCGAACAAATCTGTGCTGGCAGTGGTATTTGTGGCTTCATGTGGCACTTCAACCCGTTGACCCTTGGATGGTTCATTGTCCACCATTGTGCCGATGCGATTATTATTTTCTTTGAGAAGCTGGAACGTCACAAGTTTATTTTGTTATAAACCCGCTCTGACTAACAGACTACTTCCAAAAATCCCTGCACGCAAAACTGCGCGTCATTGCATTATGAAACCTAGTTGGCCATGGAGAGGAGTGGCATGGTTTCGGTTTCAATCGTTTAATTTTTGAAGTAGTGCATCTCAGCACTGCACGAAAGTGAAGTCGGCGCTCGCTTTTATTGCACCCATTCATCTTCGTGAGAGCCCTCGCTGTAACACGGACGTCCAGTTGCGGGAAGGATCTAGGCTTAGCGATGAGTAGGGGCACGGCCTGCCACGTCTACTCCAAAGTGCAGCGTGACCCCCTTTCAGCCCACGAATAATGTAAGAAGTCTAGGATATTGAGGAGCCGGTGGGCTAGGGTGACCGGCCCAGTATACTTCCATGTGCCATCGTCGTCCCGTGTTTACCGGCGCACATACTCAGGTACGTCGAGAGCCCCAAAAAACGTGCCTTCGCATTCCATCCGTATCGGAAGGCAACACCTACAATATTATAAATTTAAAATATAAAACAAGTCGCATGAATATGCAAGCACTATTTGGTCGTGGCGTGATGTAAAGTGAGGCTGGCTGGATGGATGGATGGATGTTAATGGCTATACCCTTTGTAACGGGCGGCAGCTTGCGCCACCTAGCCCAAGTCTAAAACGACAACCATACGATTCCTCCGACCTTTCTAAGCCAATTTTCTCCCCCTATCACCAGATAGTGTGGGATATCACCAGGATGACCTTCGGGGAATCGGACAAAAAAAAAAGAAAAAAAAAACAAAAAAAAACATCACCCCCTGCTTCTTCCCCCCGGCGAGGGAGTCGTCAATTTTCCTCTGGTCGAACCTTGTCGGCGTTACCCCAGCACCGGACACACTGGGAGACAGGGTTGAGACTTTGGGCCGGAGCCACGCGGGAGGGAGTCCCAATTTTCCTCTGTCCCGAGCTGTGCTAGTATAGTAAATTGTCCATCATTTAATTTTCCCTAGATAATTTCCATCAATCTTCTAATCGTCTCTTTGTCACTGTAATCCTTTTCTCTTCCGTCATTCCATCGTCGCCTTTACAACCCAGGGCCCCGGCCAAATCCGTTACCCCTTCAGGGAGGGCAGGGCGAAACCCCGTGCACTTCAAAACCAAGTGCTCTAGTGTCTCGCTATCATTATGGCAGGTGGCACATAATGTTTCTGTCTCCTGAAATTTAACCCTATACGTCCTCGTCCTCAAAACTCCCGTTCTTGCCCCGGAACAGCAAAGCACTTCCCAGTGAATTGTCAAACACGTTTTCCTTTCTTATGTCCTGCTTTCGTGACCTGTTGTACATTGTTAAAGCTGATTTCTCCTGCATTCCCCCCTCCCGCATTTTCCTCTCTGCCTCTTTCACCCCCTTTTTCACTGAAGTTGTCTGTTCAGCCCCATCACCAGTGTGTAGGTATTTAAGTGTAAGCTTTCGGGTTCGGTTTGTCTATTTTGTGTTTAAACTTTTCATGTATAAATACTTGAATATCTTCCGTGCCCACCGCGTGTCATCCATTTCGGTCAACCTTTGTTCAAATTTCAACTTACTAATTGCCTCCCTGCTCTCAAAAGACGACCATCCCATGTCCCCCTGTACTCCCTCATTTGGTGTTTTTTCATGTGCTCCCAGTGCCAATGTGCCTACGCTTTGTCGAATTTCTAATCCTGATTGAACCTCTGATTTTATGCACAGTACTGCATTGCCAAAAGACAGTCCTAGTACCATCACTCCTTTTTATATACCTCTGACCACTTCATATCTAGTTCCATAGTGTCTTGAGCTTCATAATAAATGCATTTTTTCCCTTTTCTAATTGTATTCTCCTCGTGTTCCTCTAGATATTTCCTTCCCTCATTGAGCCAGGCTCCCAGATATTTGTATTTTCCTACATGGTCTATTACAATGTCTTGTATCTTCGTACTTGCCTCTTTTCGTCGTTAAACACCATTACTCCAGACTTGTCACTACTAAAACTCGTGCCCAAGGTGTTCCCTTCCTCTCCACATATTCCAGCTCCTGTAATGTATGCTGGTTATCTGCCATAAGTACTATGTCGTCCGCATTCATCAGTCCTGGTATTACCTGTACTACATTTCTACCTCCTTCCATATAACTCGCATCAAAACGTAAGCTGCTCTGCTCTAATTTCTTTTCCATTTGACTGAGATATATCATGAATAGTAGAGGTGACAGTGGACAGCCCTACCTTAGCCCTCTTTTGACCGAATCTTACCGTAGTATCCAAGGTGCCTCGCGTGGCGTCTTGCCACTAGTAGAGTTTGTAGCCACTAGGATCGCTTTGATTGTGGAAGATGTCTATTATAGTGTAGCTAGCTGTCATACGTCGAAATCCACTGACGCGGTTTTGTATTTGAGTAAAAACACTTAAATCGTCTCCATTTGGCCTCCAGAATCACGGATATCGAGATTATTTTTTAACCTCTTTCCCGGTGCGTTACGTAATAAAAGGAGTTCGCGCATCTTCAGCGCCTATCAAAGCTATGCACGCGCAATTGCTATTTAAAAAAAAAAAAAGGTAAAAGAAGAAAAAGAAGACTTCACGACTGGTGTCAGTGCGGGGGAATATGCTTGGCAAGCTTGCAATTGCACGCGCTGCCCACACGAGCGACATGCGCTTGGAGGCCGAAAGATCCTTTTATGAGTAACGACTGGTCGGAGGTTTTTCGTGTTTTCTCGTGTTCAGTTACATATTCGGGGAAAACGAACGTGATATTCATATTCACGGGATAAAAATGCTCTAGAATTCACCTCTAACTCGTGGTTTTCAAGGGCCTCTTCAGCTTCCCTTTAAGCCATTTAGGCATTGACGAATCGCCAGCCAACGAACGTGATCTTCGATTAATTGTCCAGGGACACGCAGAAGGTGTGGCATCAGCAGCTGTATAAATTCCACCTTAAAAAAGTTTGATTGATCAATAAAACTCCAACGTATATAAAAAAAGGAAAAACAAAAAAGAAAAACTCAAACGCGTTTAGAAGCAAGCAAACACAATCTTTACTGCAGAGATGTTTGAGAAAAAAAATATCGATTGGCTGATTGAATATTGCGTTATTCTGTTTTTATTTTCTTTCTACTGATTCGTAAATATGGAATCGGGCTTTTGGCAAATACTGGAAACCGGAAACCCGAATAAGACACGTCTCAGACCCTTTAAGTGTTCGAGGTCAAAGCCTAGCTTTGAATGCAGGCACGGGCTGTGACACAGGGTTAGACATCGGTAGGTCTGTACACCACCACCACTCTACGCGGAGGTCTTGAATTTGCATAACACAGTAGTGATTACCGGTTTGGCCATACGCCTACACGATGTTCACCTGCAGATGGAAACGGGCAGCATCGGAGATCGATATACAGCATGTAAATGAATCCTTTTAAGGCACTTTGACCGACCCGTAAAAATCGGTTTTTCAACGTATCGCGTTGCGATTTACTACAGAGATGCGCAGGTAAAAAAAGTATAGAGTGAAATGATAAAAAAAAATACCTCGTAAAAACAATTGGGGGCCATCCCACTCTATGAAGGTGGATGACCAGCGAAGCTGTTCAGCACACGGCACAGACGTGACACCGAATTTTGAACAGAGGTACGAACACATTTATTATCTTGATGGGTGGTCATCGTGACGAAAGGTGCGCACTCACGCGTGCCGCCCGCCACCGCCGCTGACATTCTCGTTGCCGTTCCCGCCGTTGCTCTTCGTAGGCGCGTTGCTCTTCGGGAGTCCGGACTATACGCGGCCTCCCCATTACGACGAGAGAAGAGATGTGACATTGAAAATGGAGAACGCCAACTTGTTTTTCCGGTCTTTTGTATACAAGGTGTCACAAAAAAAATTTACAGGGTTTTTCTTACCGCAAAAATAAACTAGGCATCGCAGAACGCTCATTCTCCGCCCAAATGTAGCGCTAGAGGTCATAACCAGATGCCAAAGTTTCAGCCCGATCCGATACTTTATTCAAAAGTTATAAGTGATTTTCTGAAAATTTCAATGGGAAAATGGCGGCCGACGGAGTTTTCGAATACATGGGGCTCTATAACACCAGGAACCGAAACGGGCAAAAATATGCTCCATTTTCCCATTGAAAATTTTAGCTCCACGCACTCTGCCTGTACACGAACGCTCGCAGGCGCAAACGAGGGATTCAAAATTATCCGTTATCATGTTGGCCTGGAGGTTTATGTAACGTGCACCGTTTCGTCGCGCGAGTGTTCTGATCTACGGATGGCGTGCAGCACGTTGTGCCATCTTCCGCCGCCACGTGGAGCTGCCCTCTCAAAGTGGCGCCATTCATTGTTGTGGAAATGCTCGAGACACGTGCCGCGCGCCACTTCTGGGAAGAACATGGCGTCTGAAATCAGCTTATTGCTGCGCTGTGCCGGCATGATCTTCTCAAGGGCTCCACGTGTCTCGTGCTTCGGCGCACGTTGCGCTACTTTTGAAACATGAATGGGTCTTTAGTTTGTTATAGAGTGCCTTCATACACACGCGCGCTTTTGCTTGAGTATAGTGACATATCAGCCATTTTTCCGCCCAATCATTTTTTATGCATTTTGATGTGCGCGCAATCCGGTGTCACTCAGCTCGAGCGCGTAGCTTTGGCTAATGCATAGACGCCATTTTACCGCCCAAGTCACGCACCACGTGCGCGAGAGCGTCACGCGCTGGCACTTTCAGGGCAACAATGGATGTCTTACCCCTGAGACAGACATACATTTAGGCACCCTAGTTTGTTAGAGTTACCCGTCTGTTTTCCACGTGCCGCCGCGCCGCTATTCGCCGAGATCCGATCACGTGAGGAGCAGACTCAAACGCCGTACAGGAAAGTAGACGTTGCACGCGCCCCGGCCTACGTACCCCTGCTTTTGAGCGCGCCGAAGGACGGCGCTACGGGGACTAACGCGCTAAAGCCCCTCTATCCTGAGAAAAGTGGTGCCGTTCATTGTTGTAGAAATGCTCGAGGCACGTGCCGCGCACCACTTCTGGGAACTTCATGGCGTCTGAAATCTAGCTCAGTGCTGCGCTGTGCCGCCATGATCTTCCGAAGAGCTGCACGTTGCACGTACTTCGTGCATCGACGCACCTTGCGCTACTTTTGAAACATGTATAGACAATTACAACTTACAAGCATTACGCCTCACTGGTGCCCCATGCGTGCAAGCATGTGCAGCGTGCGCGTGAACGTAGCTTTGGCAAGCTTGTAATTGCACGCACTTGCTCGCACGAGTGGAGACATGACGGCGGCCAGATGCCCTGCCTGCAATCGTCTATAGGCTCCCGTAAGACGCCTATTAGCCCCGTGCGCGACCGAAAGCGTCGCTGTGGTCGGCCTTCCACGATTGGCCGAACGCTGACTATGACGTCCGAAAGGGGATTTATCGTCGACGGAAATAAGAGGAATGAAAGAACTTTAATTTTGACGGTGTTGGCAGTGTTCCTTTGAGAGCGCAATGATTTCAAGCTTCCACCATGCTAATAACAAACACCATCGAACTTGTTGTTTGCAAGGTAATGACGTCACAGAGGGGAACCACAGGAGGGCGCCACCAAAACATCTCGCCGCTAATACAGGAACTCAAGTTTGTTTTAAAGCCCCTCGATGTGTTTTCGTTTGTCTTGCAAGTAGCGTCAAATGCGCGAGTGCACGAGGCCCGTGTCTCGAGCGGCCCTTAGATGCAAATGGCGGCGTAGCACTGAAATCACCGGCCCTTGGAAGCGAATGGCGGCGGAGCACCCGTTCGTGTCTTGCGCTTTCCCAAAACAATGGTTGGCGGTACTTGAGTGAGTGAGAATACGGTTACAGAAAGGGGACACCGGATACCTCGACGAAAGTACTTGAAAGAGTGAATTTTATCAAGGGACTTTAGTTTGTTTTATTTTAAAGCCCCTTCATATTTCGAAAGTAGCGCAAGGTGCGTCGATGTACGAGGCAGGTGCAACGTGCAGCGCTTGGCAAGATCATGGCGACACGGCGCAGCACTGAGTTAGATTTCAGACGCCATGTTCTTCCCAGAAGTGGCGGGCGGCACGTGTCTCGAACATTCGCACAGCAATGAATTAGCCCCGTGCGCGACCGAAAGCGTCGCTGTGGTCGGCCTTCCACGATTGGCCGAACGCTGACTATGACGTCGGAAAGGGGATTTATCATCGACGGAAATAAGAGGAATGAAAGAACTTTAATTTTGACGGTGTTGGCAGTGTTCCTTTGAGAGCGCAATGATTTCAAGCTTCCACCATGCTAATAACAAACACCATCGAACTTGTTGTTTGCAAGGTAATGACGTCACAAGGGGGAACCACAGGAGGGCGCCACCAAAACTTCTCGCCGCTAATAGCGCCACTTTTCCCAGGACAGGGGGGCTTTAGTTTTATTCAGAGTGCTCCCTACGGGAGCCAGAGTTGCGCGTCTGTTTTCCCGCCAAGGCGCTATTCGTCGAGATCGATCACGTGAAGAGCGAAGAATCCTGCGCCGTGCAGGAAACTCGCTTCGCGGACGTTGCACGCGCCCCGGCGTCGTTCCCCTGCTTTTGCCTCCTTCTCCTCCTTTCCTGCTTTCCATGGGCGGTGCCGCGCGCGGCGCCGCTATTCGCCGAATTCAGTCACGTGACAGGCCGCAATCAACGGAACACGGCTCCTACACGCGCGAGGAGTGGCTTTCTCGCATAACTTAGGATTTCAAGATGGCTGTACGCGCAACTCTGGTCCCCTTATGTATGGAGCCTATACAATAACTCGTTTTATTCTAACGTTTACGAGCCGCCGCTGACGTAAGTTCTTGGCACGTTCACGAGTACATCATGTTACTTCTCTCTCCGCCATAGTTGTTCAGCTCATACACAGAGCAAATTTTCACTTGTTCAAGTTCGCTTTGAGCAGATTGCGAAAGCGTTGTGGGCCTTCTTGGCACTAGAGGACTATTGATTGGCAGAATAATATTTGCGGTGTCTTCGTGCTTTCCGTCGAATTGCACACAAAACTTCTCGTAGCTGCTTCTTGGATTGGTCACCCCTTCATGTACAGTCGGCACTAAAAGAGATTGGCACAGGTGGTCGACGGCCGGAACGACGAAATCGCCGAACGCAGTGCCGCGTTGTCACGAATACGCCGAAAGCGAGAGTTTCTATCTAGGGAATACTTCGGCGGACAGTTACCGTTTACAAGGAATTTTTGTTTTACTACATCGATATTGTGATCTATGCCCTCTCAGGACAAGCACCTCCCTCAGAGCCTTCCCTCTTTCTACTTTAACGAGGGAACGCTGGAGAGAAGGTGAGAGAGGAGGCATGTGCATGTTTACTCGCCTCCTCTCCAGTTTTCACTCCGCTAACTGGAGAGAGCGGAGGGCTTCACGGAACGAGCTTGTCCTGCTCTCCTGAACTTGCAACAGGGCATATGATTCTTGCCAATTCAGCGTTTAAAAAAATAAATAAAAAGAGCTCAATTTGAGCGCCTTTCTAGGTTTCGGTTTCGTATGGGAGCGCATCTTTACGCCTGCGGTCCTGCTCCCCGGTCATCGCGGCGCGAAGGCACCGCCTCGCGGGGAAGTATGGCGCTCATGCGTTGCGCGTCTCGGCCACTGGGGTGCAGGACCGCGGGCGCAGATATGCGCTCTGTGCGCTCCAATAAGAATCCAAAACCTAGAAACGCGTTCAAATGGAGCGTTTTTTTTTCGAAACGCCGTAAAGTGCTGCCCCTGTCTTATAGCCTTAGCAAGCTTCTCAGTAAAACTATATGTTTATTTTCACTAATTAAAAGAAGAATGAGTAAATTTTAGTTAATTGACTTGCTAATTAGTATGTTTTTTTGCAATCCTTGACGTCCGCCAAGGCTGGCAGTTTGTTCCCGTAAAAAAAAAAGTTTCTTATTTATCTCGAACAGTAGCTTTCACAGAAACATCATTTAGGGTGCTGTGAGAAATCCGAACCCGGCTTTTCGTGTCGCGAAACTAAACTAGACATCGCGGAGAGCTCAAACTCCGTCAGAACGTAGCTCCAGCCGTTCGAGCGAGATGCCAAAGTTTCAGCACCAAATTCTGAAAATTTCAATGGAAAAATGGGGCCTATTTTCGCCTGTTTTCGGTTTCTGGCGCTATGGAGCTCCATGTATTCGGGAGCTCCGTCGGCCGCCATTTTTCCATTGAAATTTTTAGAAAATCGCTGATAACTTTTGAATAAGATTACAGTTGGTGCTGAAACTTTGGCATCTTGCTCGAACGGCTGGGGATATGTTCTGACGGAGTTTGGCTCGACCCCATAATCCTCATATTATCGCAGTCGGCTGTTTGCTTAGAAGAACGTTCCGCTGTTCCATGTCAGCACAAGTTCCGACCCCAAGAAGCGACGAATTCTGTCTCCGTCGTGCGACCCGAGGCACCGATCCCGGCTTCGGAGTTCAAAGTCGTCGCAGACAGCATGGTGCTGGGCCTGGGCCACCAACTGCGCCTCTGCGGCATCGACACCGTCATTCTGCAACAGGGCGAGCACCACGACCAAGCAGTAAAGGTAAGCTCGGTGTATACACCCTTTTCCAAATGCAGTGCCATCTGGTGTCTCAAAAAGCAGTTTCATTTTCGACAAACTAATGGCAGTCATGGAACTATATTTCATCGGGCAGTGCAGCATGCACGCGAAGGTGTCTTTGGCAAGCTTGCAGTCACTCGTGCTTACTTCACGAGCATCGAGAGACTGAAAGCCTGCCAAAGGTATCATCGCACGCATGCTGCAGGTGTTTGAGGCCTGTCGGTGTCGGTTGTTTCTGTTTGTCGCTGTAGTGGGACTCGGGCATTCAAGCGTGAAACATATGCCATCACTAAACGTGCCGTGTTGTGCCGCCGAGCGGCGTAACCGAGGAAACCGCCTCTTACGATATATGCCGTGGCCGAATGCGGCGCTGCCACGTCATGTCAGCGACGGTTGCTATGGTTACGGCCCTTAGCGGCGCGACACAAAACACTTTTTACTGACATGTGTTTCACGCGAGGATGCTCACTTTAAAGGGAAACTGAAGCGGTTCTGCATTTGAAGAACAACACTTAAATCGTCTTTATTTGGCCTCCAGGATCACGAATATGGAGAATATTTTGTTTTCTTATAATTTGGTGCACAGAGGCGGCAGAAAATCATTTTCAAAGTACCGCGGAAGCCCCTTCTTCCCGGAGCGTGATATCATATCCAGAGTACCTTTAATTTTTATTTCGAGTTCTGTTGGACGTAACTTTAATTTTCATTTTGTGTTACGTCGGACGTAACTCGAAACCTTGGGGTAAAGTTACGTCGGAAGGCGCATTCACACCGGCGATGTAAGCAGTCGCGCGATGCGACTATAGATCGCTTCGCAAAAAAATTATATGGACACACTGGCGTGTGATGAGCGAGTCCAACGCCTTTGTTGGCGAATCGCGTCTCGAAAACTATCGCTCTGAACGCCGTTGACTGGCTCAGCCGCTCCGCCAAGATCGCATCGCAAAAAGTCAGGTCAGCAAGCGACTGCTCAAATCGCGTCGCTTTTTCCCCACGATGGTCGCTTTTGCGATAAAAGTTATCGCGCGACTAGATCGCATCGCCGGTGTGAACCGCCTTTAGTCTTTTTGCATGCGTGACAACCTTGCTGGCGCCAGTGGCTCTCGGCCACTGGCGCCAGCCTCCTGTGAACTAAAATTATGGCGGCTTCACGCATGCGCCCGACGCTTAGTGAGATCGGTCTGCTCGCGCTGCCCACACGAGCGACGCGCGCTTGGTGACTTAAAGATCTGGGTATGACGTAACGGCTGGTCGGAGGTTTTTCGTGTTTTCTCGTGTTTTGGTTTATTTGGTTTATTGTTTTGGTTTATAGGTCAGGTTTATTTGATTTAAATCTCTGTAGTTAGAAAATAGTACACCCTTTGTATTGATAAACATTGGAGATTGAGTGATCAACTCTTGCGATCACTGAAAACAATGTGGAGAAAATTACTGTAAATTTAACGTATAGTTTAATTAAGAAATTTTTGATTGATGAAATTTCCGCCATACTAGACAAAACACAGGTTTTTTTTTTTAGTTATTTAAAAAAGTTTTATTTGCTTTTTCTTGCTTTTTCGCGTTCTGATTTTATTGTAATAGGACATTATTCGCAACTTTCAGCAATGGCGGTACCGTGGTGTGAGAATCACGCTCCCTATAGCTCCTGTATGATAGACTTCAGAATAAAGGTGCTTGCCTACACCTTCCTGTTGTGAAATAATAAAGTAAGGCTCTAGTACTACTCGTATATAGCAACACTAGAATTACTTACATGTCACTGACCCAGCCCCGTACTGCTGTTCCACGACGATCATCCAAATGACAGCCATTTTGATAGGCACCAGTGCGCCCTCTACAGGTCGTGAAAGTTGCAAAATCTTTCCTTGTTTTCGTGTTCTTTTTTTTTTGCGTTTTGGTTTTGTTTTGTGTAGGACGTTACGTAAGTAAAGAACTAAGTGGAAGGTAGAAATCCAGCTCAACGCTCGTACTTACTCAGAAAAAACACACTTTTTGCTCGCGTTCAGCCTTATATAGAGATCCTTCTTGATTGATCATTCTTTGATTTATATACAAAACAAATGTATACATAGAAAGCATCAAGTGATAGACAGACAAACCGTAAATAAAAATATTTTCGGAATCTTTTTCACGTGATCTTTGTGTCACGTGACCTTCGGTCACGTGACACGTTCACAGCACTGGATTGGCTGAGATAGCTCGTAGCGACCACTGCGGTATATTATAAGGTGAAACGTGGCATATACTGGAGTAAATGCCCGTTCAGTGTCTTATCAAACCTTGTGTACACTGCAGCTTTCTCACAGGGAAGACAGGGTCATTTTAACAAGCGGAGCTGCTTTTCAAAAGGTAACTTTGCTTTTTCTTTTTTTCTTTTCACAATTTTTGAGCTCCGCGCAGGCAGATTTAGGCCATTTTAATATTTTCTCACGCAGCTCAAGCAGTACGTTCGCCCCGTGATGATCTTCGAGGTGAACAACCTCCTTCCAGCCAAGGAACAACTAAAGACAGTTCTCGAACATTACAAGGTCGTCATCAAGGAAGAAAACCTGCTTAGTCGTTGCACGGTAAGTATCAGTTTATTTCAGTGTCTTGTTTTCTTGCTGTTTTTTTTTTGTTTTTTTTCTTTTCCCCTTTTGTGACTCGTACAGGTTGAGCGGGCTCGCTAAATATCACGATAATATCCAAAACGCTTCGAAATAAGGTAGAATCACGTTTGCAGGCATGAATATTTAGTCTGACCGCGTTTACAAAACTTGAGGAGGTGCTTTTGTTTTGGCTCAGTTCTTTCATTATTAACACAAACGTATAGAGCACCTGCGGAATAGGAAAGCTATATTTTTTTTTCGAAGTTATTGGGTGAATGTTGACCAAGATCAATCCAAAGCAGTAATTTTGTTTCTTTTTTCGAAAACATGAATTATAGCCGTTTTGATATTCAGATGTCATTAACCCTTTCGCACAAAGTATTGGATGTTAGTAGAGCCAGTGGTAGACAATGTACGTCGGGGGTTGGGCTGGGGGAGGGGGGCAGGCACGTATCTAGGGGGGGGGGGGGCCCATGGGGCCCGGCCCCCCCCCCGAAATCTCCAATTTTGCTGGGACCTCCTCTCCCCCCTCCCCCTCATACAGCATTTTGTCATGGGCGGGCACCCCCCCCCCCCCCCCCCGAAACAAAATCCTGGCTACGTGCCTGGAGGGGGGGGGGGGGGGGGAATGGAATAAAATAAAGAAAATAAAGAGAAAAGGGCAGGACAAGGAAGGTGTACTCCAGAGTACACGCGAATCGAAAGTCTGTCGCCAAAATTACTACGGTGGTGGAAAGTGCTCGTTTGGGGCACTAAAGTAACCTGTCAAATTTAGTGGGCTCCAAAACCATAACAAAATCAATTAAAAAAAAAAACTGATGTTTTGCACGCGCAAATTGCGTTGCGAAGTGCGTACTTTGCTTGCCTTGCCCTTTCCTCTTTAATTTCTTTCTTTGTCTGTTGTCCCTGATGTGGCGATACCTGCTTCTGCGGATTACTTCTGTCCGTGCAAGGCAGTGGTGCCACGGAATATCTGAGACGAAATGTATATGCAATCGTACTGTGCAGCCAAAACTATTGAAGGTAGTAAATTTACCAAACGTTTTGCCGCCTCGTAAAAGAAATAATAATAAAAAATAAAGATTTGAATATGTTTAAACTTGTTTAAGGCAGATTAATAAATAATAAAATGTGAAAACACTTTTAAGTAGGTTTCCGTGTTTTCGTAGTCTATTTATTTTTTCGAATTCGGGGGTGTTTTTCGGGATTTATTTTCTCCCACAGATCTTGTGTTTTTTCGGTGTTAATTTTCGCTGTCGGGCAAAAACTTGGTGTTTATCGGAGATTATCGGGGATTATGTACCTCCAAGGTGCATGCGTGTGTGGTTTCGAAGGGAGAAACCGCCTCGCGGACAGTTCAATGTAAGCTGTCTTTCCCGTTCACAACAAAATAAAACTCTCGATAAAGGATCTTTTTGCGCGAAGCAGTTTTTCTTTTTTTCACGGCAGCCTCGATTCGGGGTTTTCACTTTTCCCTGATTTGGGTAAAACCAGCTCACGGGTTCATTTTCGGGGTTTATCGGTATTTTCTGAAAACAGGAAACCCTAAAATAAAATATCAAGCTACTAAAAAAAAAAGATTCGAGTAACTTGATTTGAGTGTTTAAGTTACGTACACGTTCTGCCTTAGCATCGGGTTTCATCTCGCTTATTTCCATCAACCCTGCTGCCTTCTCGTTTTTATTGTACGTCTCCACCCGAAACTAAAATCCACGTGCACGGGAACTTGTGGCGACGAAGTTTCTGTTGACTCACCGTCACATCCCCCCCCCCCCTTCTCAGGCGTGCAACGGAGACAGCTATGCCTTGGTGCCCCAAGAAGACATGAGAAAGCTCTGCACGAGGTCGGGAGCGCGCCATCGGGAAACGCGCACGTACGACGCCCACGTCCTGGACTTGGAGTCGGCCTGCTTTGGCGGCGGGGTCAGGGTTCAGTGGGAGAGCTGCGCCATCGAGCGTATGTCTCACGTGGACACCTTCCACGTGTGCGTCAAGTGCGGAAAGGTGTACTGGGAAGGATCACACCGCCGTCGCGTCAACCAGCAGATGCGCTCGTCCAATCTGATCGCCGGACCCGGGCAGGCGTCCGAGCCTTTGTAGAAGTCCATTTGATGAATAAGAATAAGCCAGATTCTTAATTTCATCTGGGAATTTTGCGGTTTCGTGCTGCCTTCCAGGCTCGGCATTTCGGTGTTGTGTACGAGCCTGTCTCCACCATCGTTGCGCGGAATCCCCCATCCAGTTCCATTCCGGGGAATTAGAGTCTCTGACAATTCGTTTCAACCCCTAGGAATGGAGACACTGGGCCCATTCCCACTTCTGGAATGGCTGAACTCTGCCATTTCATTCCTCTTGTTTGTTCCTAAGCGTGAAAAAAAAAAAAGGCCATTGACAGCTACCTCGCGTTACTGGAAAAATTCCGGTGGCTTAGCTGGGCTATGCCAGGATATACGTAGAGTGAGCTTATGCGCACAAAATGAGAGGCGCTATCAAGCGGCTCCGGTGCAGCGTCAGACTTGGCTACTGCGCAACGGAGGCGCACAGCTGGGCACGCGGCGGTGCCAGTGCGTCTGCCGCGGCTATGACGTCACTCCTCTGGAATGCGCAGACCGGCGAGGCGCGCGCGGTGGCGGCGGAGCGCGCGGCGGTGGCGGCTCCGGCGCGCCAGCTGTGCGACGTGTGACTTCACTGCTCCTCGCGCCTGCGCAGCACGGCTCTTTGGGAGCCACGCGAAACTGCTCAACCTTGGCCAGTGTAGCTCACGCTACAAAAGCAGCATAGAGGTTCTGACGTTACCAAACGCGGAGACAACTGAAAAAGTATGCAAAAATCTTCCTCGAAGCACTCTCTACTAAGCCGAGCGGTGGTCGCAGAAAGCGCTTCGTGGCATTTGGTCTACTAAGCCGAGCGTAAAAGGCTCGCAACAGACGCCAAAAATTAAAACCACCCATTAGAGAGTTTTAGTAGACCGTTTCCATTTTCCGCTCCGCTC
This sequence comes from Ixodes persulcatus, assembly GCA_013358835.2. Taxonomy (NCBI): domain Eukaryota; kingdom Metazoa; phylum Arthropoda; class Arachnida; order Ixodida; family Ixodidae; genus Ixodes; species Ixodes persulcatus. Next base: position 239,123 of record JABSTQ010010463.1, read on the forward strand.
TGAGGGTACCAAACTGCGCATGCGCGGCCTGCTTCAGCGGAATGGAAAGCGGAGGTCCAAAAATGCGTTTTAGTAGACCGTTTTGCGTCAGCGTAAGAGCGTTTTGAGAGCGTTCGAAAAATTCGCTTGCGTAGCCCCACAAGTGGACGTTTATAGTACTAGTAAGACAGAAAAACTAAACGTTAACACCAAGAAAGTGAAAGGGAGCGTGTTTGTAAAGGTGGTAAAACGAAGGCAAGAATAATAAACACAAAAGAGTATTCACACACCCGAAGTATATTACGCTATAAAATATAAATATAATCGTTCCATCCTGTGTGCGAGTGAAGCCGAAGGTATAACAATGAGCAAGTTGCTCTAAACGGCACTTGCACTGCACGAGCGCGCGTGCTGGTGAATGACGCTGAAAGGGCGGCACTCGCTCTTGTAGCTTCTGCTCCACTCGAATTAAAACTGAAACAGATTAACGTATTCGAAGTAAAAAAATGAAAGAAAAGGACGAAGTTTGCGCATTCCGAGTACACCCTTTTGCGAAGTACGAGTACACTGTTGCTCAAGGCTAGCAAGACACCTGCACGATGAATCCCCGCGGTTCTCAATGAAGGAGACTTCTACTAACGAGATTAAGCTGGCGAGACATCGAATCAATGATTTGTATCCCTCATGCCATGAAGCGCCGAAGCTTCCTTTCCGAACGCGGTTTGCTGGATATTGCCAACGTAGAAGATGTGGAGACTCAAGAACAGACAACCGTTTCGCTGGTGTCCACAACCGTTCTAACCCGCGCTCGTCCTGAGCGCGCGTTAGCTTCACCCCCTCACGAACCATCTTTATTCTCTTCCTTTTTAAATCTCCACATCATTCCCCCTCTCGGGGGGGGGGGGGGGGGGGGAGTTTCTTAATCGGGTGGTCTTTGGTCCCCTCCCAGAGCAGACGCCCTGTGAAGCCACTTCTAAGCTTGTCTTCGGGGCCACCCCCTCAACGCCGCTTTTGGACGATCCGGAGAGACTTGCTGCTTCTTGGTCGTCGAGCAGATGACGGAAGGGAATAGAAGTCAATGAGCGTCGAGAAAGAGTGTCTTGATACAGAGATGACGTTGCCTTGCCTAGTTGTCAGACCATCAGAGAACTGCTAGAGAACCATCGACGCATCCTGACGGAACCATCACTGGTTCCACGACCGTCATTGCTTTCGGCACAAAGTAACAGTCGAACTGGTCGACCCAACTGCTGCGGCTCTTTCTCTTTTGCAGCGCCCTTGGAAAATGAGCCTTCAGGAGGAGCGGACAAGCAGAGCCCTGTGAAGTCACGTCTAAGCTCGTCTTCGGAGCCACCGCCTCACGTTCCGTTAGGAAGATCCGGAGAGACTTGCTACTTCTTCGTCGTCGAGCAGATGACGGAAGGAGATGCACATCGATGAGTGTCGAGAGAGTGTATAGTAATACAGAGTTTATGGTGCCTTTGCAAGTGATGCCAGGGTGGCCAGGACAGACGTACTTTCTTGGTCATGACTCGCCGGTGGGGGGTGGTCGGTGAGGCCTTGGTGATGGGCGGTGTCCGCCCCTCGTCTTCAGAATGGTCTATTGTCGCGCCGGAATTTGATGATGGCTTCTATGTGGACGTAGCGGAACGGTTTGAGTATTATTTTTGCTTAAGAGGGTACAGAGTCCGATGTGGTGATTACATCTCGTCGTCGCTAAGTCTAACGTTCGCCAGTTCTGGTGGTAAGGTTAGTGTTGGGCGCAGGCGTTCGGGGCAGGCACGGCCAACAATAAGGAGGGCGGCCTCGATGTCGGCAGGTGTGAGGGCCCGTGATCCAGCCCGCACCAGCGCCCGCTGGCGGTCTTCTCGGTCGTGGTGAAGTGCTCCTTGATGATGTTGTTCGCATGAAATGAGTGGGACGCGGCAAAGTTCACAGATGTCGGCGTATTCTTCATCGTCGTAGGTGGCGGGTAGATCTGCAGCACAGCGCTCCGTCAGTGTCCGTCGCCGGAAGGGATGGGGAACGTCCTCTGGTGCAGTTCCTTGTGGCACTTGAGGTTGGTGTTCCCAGGCCATCCGGGACGCGAATGTCACCATTCGCCCGGCCTCCATCACGCACCAGGTGGCAGCCTCGGCAGTGCGTGGCGGTTGCTGACGGCGGTTATGTCAACTGGCGCGGCGAGAGTGGCCCCGTGGGTTGAATTGGGGGCGTAGGGGGGATCGGGAGCGGCTCCGAGATCGCCTGAATGAATGGGTGTTGCTGCGTCGAGGTGGCATGCCTGGATAGAAAATAACCATGAGCAACGATCTTTCGTGTGGCAAAAATCGACAGGGGACTGTGTTCCTTAGGACATCCCTAAAGGGAGACATGTCTAGAGACAAATGGCTTCAGATCACAAATGTTAACGGGTCCAGTTAACGACCCGTCCTCGACATGTCGTAACCTATACACCAAACGTGATACCCGCGAAACAACTTCCAAGGGACCTTCCCAACGAGGAGCTAGTGATGCCGCAAACCCCTTTGCTGCATTACTAAGCGGGTGCACACGCCGGAGAACGCAGTCTCCTATTGAAAATTCTAGGGGTCTCCTGCCTTGGTCATATTGGTTCCTCTGATCGAGCTGCGCTAACTCAATATTTTGTCGAGCCACTCGCACAGCGTCGGTGATTTTATCACGAAGTTGTTCAGCGAATCTCGCGTACGAGGTGTTTGGTCCCCTATTGTCGTCAGAAAAGCTGTTCTCGAGGGGAAATCGCAGCTCGCGTCCGAAGTTTATTTGGGAAGGTGTGAACCCTGTCGTACGGTTCTCCGTAGTTCGAGTGGCGAAAGCCATTTCCGGGATGTAATTGTCCCAGTCTTTGTGTCTCTCGGTGTATACCACTAGCATTGCTTTGAGGTTCCGGTTGACCCTCTCAGCTATGTTGGCTTGAGGGTGGTAAGGAGTGGTGCACTTGTGCTGGATGCCCAGTGTTGTGCAACAGTCCTCAAAAACCTTACTTGTGAAGTAGGATGCGTTGTCGGAAATTAATTGGGAACAAAACCCGAAGCGGGTAAAGGTGTCCCTTAATTTGTCCCAAATCGTCCTGGAACTCAGTTGGCGGAGAGGATGAAGCTCCACCCACTTTGAGAAGTGGTCGGTGACTACCAGGAGATACCTGTTTCCTTTGGGGCTGCGTGGAAAGGGACCCATTATGTCACATGAAACAATCTCCCAGGGAAAACGACTTTCCACTGACTGCATCAGACCAGGGGGTTTACCGCCCCTGGGTTTGGCTAGTTGGCAACGTAGGCAACTGCGTGTGTAGCGGAGAACATCCTGGCGCATCCTCGGCCAAGTGCCAAGGCGACACAGTTTCTGGTAGGTTTTCTGGCCGTCGCTGTGGCCCGCTAGCGCACTGTCATGAAAATACCGGAGGAAAGTTTGTCTTAATGTACGGGGTACAACCACACGAAAAGGGGACGTTGTGGGGTCGGCTTCGTCTGCCTGCGGTATGTAGCGAAGGAGGAGTCCATCCTCGCTGTGCACATATGCGTCTACCGACCCATCCGTCCCGTTTCCATCGGTTTGATTGGGCTGAGTTAAGCACCGAGATACCTTTTGGCACATGTCGTCTTTTTGCGCTTCTCGTAGCTCGTCCCGGCTCACAGAAACACCCCAGGAGACTTCAGTGTCGGCAACAGCAACGAGTTCCGCTGTGTCATCCGCCTTTCGGGGGGGTATGGGGTGCTCGTGACAGAGCATCTGCCGCGACATTGAACTTTCCTGGTTTGTATTCAATCGAAAAATCATAATTCTGTAAAGCTAGAGCCCAGCGAGCGAGGCGTCCAGCGGGGTGTTTAAGGTTTTTCAGCCATGTTAATGCTTGATGGTCCGTCTGGATGGTAAAGGTCGCTCCATCTAGGTACATGTCAAACTTTCTCAAAGCGAATATTATAGCTAGACATTCTTTTTCGGTTACCGTATAGTTACATTCGGCCGCGGTGAGAGTATGACTCGCGAATGCAACGGGCCGCAACGCCGCGTTATGTTCCTGGAGTAGTACTGCACCTATACCGTAATCACTGGCATCCGTTTGGAGGACGAATGGAGCATTGAGATTAGGAAGTCTCAGAGATGCAGTATCAGCAATTGCCCTTGCTAACGCTTTAAACGCTTGTTCCTGAGTGGAAGTCCAGGTCCATGGAACCTTCCGGCGTAAGAGCTGGTGAAGGGGCCGGGCCAAATCAGCGCAGTTGGCAATAAACTCGCGGTAGAATCCCACCATGCCAAGGTACCGTTGTAAACTTTTTTTGTCTTGTGGCTGGGGAAATTCTATAATTGCTCTGAGCTTCTCTTCTTGCGGCTGGAGTGATCCTTGGTCAACCACGAAGCCAGAAGCTCCACTTTGGGTGACGCAAGTTGCACTTTTGACGGGTTAATTGTGAGACCAGCTTCACTCATGCGCTTCAGGACGACCTGCAGATGGTGAAGGTGGTCCTCGATAGTATTAGAAAACACTACTACGTCGTCCATGTAGGCCATTGCATAGTTAAACTTTGCATCACCCAAGACTGTATCCATGAGCCTTTGGAAGCTCGCAGGGGAGTTAGATAGGCCGAAGGGGAGTCGGACAAATTCTAGCAAACCCCTGGGGCAAACAAATGCTGTCTTAGGAACGTCATCTCTTGCTACGGGAATTTGCAAAAATCCTCTACTACAGTCGAGGGTTGTGAATATCCGCGCAGACCCCAGTGCATATAAAACAGACGAGACTGATGGAAAGGGGTATGCATCTCGCTTCGTGACCGCATTCAGAGGACGGTAATCTACGCAGAGGCGTGCCGTGCCATCCTTCTTGGGTGCTAACACAACCGGAAAAGCCCATGGACTTTTCGAGGGACGGACGGCTCCGGTCCGTATCATCTCATTCAGTGCCTCGTCCAAAAGTGTGCGTTTATGAACACTAAGGGGCCGCGCGTTAAATCGGATAGGCGGAGTGTCCCCCGTATCAATTCGGTGTTCAAGGATGTTAGTCTTCCCAGGTGTTTCTGTAAACATATGTGAGAAATTCTCCAAAAGCTTCGCTATACGTGAACGGTCCGAGTCGGTGCCAGAAAATGACCTCATTGCCGCGTGCAGATACCCCGACGAGGGGAATTTCTCACATATTGTACTCTCTAGAGGACGAGCTGCCGTAGGCATTGGTCTGACTGCAAACTTGAAAGTAGCGGACTGCGAGCCATATCGATATTCTTCTGCTGACAAATTTAGGACTATTTTTTCCCTGGAGATGAAATCTCGACCGAGAAGAATAGGGCAGGCGAGACCCGGCAGATATGTGAAATGTTGTCGACATTGTCGTCCATCAAAGCTCAGCTTCAGTCGAGCTCCTTCAGTGGTGGAGATAACTTGGTCAGATGCCGTACGCAGCTCTCTCTGAGAACGCCGCATTGAGATGTTCCGATCTTTGCACAATTTCCTAACGAAGTCTCCAAAAAGTGAGATTGCAGCTCCCGTATCCAAGAGAGCTGCGATCTGTTGACCGGCAATGTTAACAACAATGTAGGGTTCTGCTGTACTTCTACTTCGGTGACGCATAGCGTCAAGGGATGGTATAAAGTACGTGACTGGACGGAACCTATACATTCGAAGTAGCTTGTCATAGACTTTCAGCCGACTCACCCATGATACCATGGTCACTAGGATTCCCAGGGTCAATGAAAGGCTGAGGATTGTCCCGTCTCGCAGACCCGCCCAGGTCACCTTTCGGTGGCGGGCACGGGGTTCCTGTTGGACCGCACGTGCCATACACTTGTCTACTGGTTCTCCAGCAGGCCGCGCTGGTGTGGTCACATCAGCCGTTTTTCTGGCATGTGGGTGGACGACGGGCGGCCACGCCGCTGCCACTTCCTGCGAGCAGCCGTTGTCGTCACGTCTGTTCTCCGGAGTCGTCTCGTCGGGGACCACACGCCACCAAGAACCGCTCCGTGGGAAGCTCTGGGGTAAGCACCGGTGCTGGTACCACCGGGGGCATCTCCGCGAGCGCCGCCGAGAGCGTCACCGCATAATCCGTGAGCGGGAGCATCATCGGTCCCTCGAGCGGGCGCCACGCCGGGACCTGGGGCATCTCCGCGAGCGCCTCCGAGAGCGTCGCCGCGTAATCCGTGAGCGGGAGCATCATCGGGCGCTCGAGCGGGCGCCACACCAGGTGCTGCAACATCGGGCTCATCACAGGAGGCTCCCGGCGGGGCTGCTCGTGAGGCTGGGCCGGGACTGCTGAAGAACCGAGACGGTGGGGTGACCGAGGGCCTGTAACGAGGAGAAGCCACCGACAGACAGGGCCCTGCTATCGGTGGCCTACCTCGTTTCCCGAGTTGTCGTTCGAAACCCGCCGGGTGCAGTCCCGGCGAAAGTGGCCGAGACTTCCGCACCGGAAGCAGCGGAGCGGAGCTGAGGTGGCACTTGGGTATCGCTCTCTGGATGGGGCTTGGTATTGGCGGCCCCGCTCGCGGACTTGAGCACCATCGCCCAGTCCGTGGGTGTAAGGGTCCAGCGCTCGGGGTACCCTTCCGGGGAGAACTGGACGTGACCCATGCTCATCCATGGATTCCCTGGTCGTGCCTGTCCAGGCGCAGGACGGTTCCAGGCAAGCCTCCGGCGGTGGAGGAGGCCGATATCTTAGTTCGGCCAGGATGTCCGCCTGGATCTGGTGGGCTGCTTGGGCCAACTCGTCCAAACTCCGGAACACCCGCCCACGCAGGTAGGGATGAAACTGCGGGTGGCTTTGCCGGATAGCCCGCGACACCTTGTCTGAGTCAGACGCGCTAGGGTCAGCCCTGTCATACAGAGTTTGTAGCGCCCGAACAAACTCGACTAGGGACTCGTCGCGGTGCTGAGTGCGCGCCCTAAGCTCATCGAGCATTCGCGCGCCGTAATCGGGAGGCAGAAATTCATTTTTGAACTGCTCCGAAATGTCTTGTAGCGTCGAGAAGGGTGGTTGTCTCCGACGCCATGTCGCGGCGCTTCCCGTGAGGGCGATCGGTAGTACGCGTGAGAGAAGTTCAACCTCAGACATTTCAGACACCGCCTGGTATTCACGCAATTCGTCAAGAAAATCGGCAACCGATTTTCTATCTGCGTAGCCTGAATATTTCGGAATCTCGGCATGTAAACGCAATGTCCCCGTCCGAGGTGTTGGAACTGGTGGTGGTAGCGGACGGCGTTGTTCCTGCAGGAGCCGCGACATCTCCGCCAGGAACAATGCCATTTGTTCTGGCAATGGGCCCAACGCGGTGAGAGGTGCCAGCGGCACCGGTGGGGAAGGGCCCTCAGCGGGCAACGGAACCTCCAAATCTGCCGTGGGTATATCGGAGCCCGGTCGCGAGTCCTCCGCTCTATCACCAGTCGCGGTAGCACGAACTGTGTTCGCTGCATTGGGGCGGCTATGGGATCGCGTAAGCGGGGGCGAAGTTGACATTCTAACGGTCACAATAACAACCTCGGCGGTGAAGTAATCCAATTTCCGTATAGGCTCAGGGACTGCTAAGGCCAGCCAAACGTACCTGACTGTACTGGAACCTGGGTTCGGGCCCCACGCTGTGGCGCCAATGTGGAGACTCAAGAACAGACAACCGTTTCGCTGGTGTCCACAACCGTTCTAACCCGCGCTCGTCCTGAGCGCGCGCTAGCTTCACCCCCTCACGAACCATCTTTATTCTCTTCCTTTTGAAATCCCCACAAAGAGAAACCCTTTAGGAGGCAATCCCGCTTAAAGAAGGACCTGGCTGGTCTGCAAGTAGGCCTCCAAATCTCAGCACCAGACAGATCGGCGCAGGGTACGTGTTGCCAATCGGGTCAGACGCTTTGCATGGATCTTTGTCGACTGGCCTATCGCAACCGTCTGTTCGAACTTGGATGAGCGTTTGGACGGAACTCGTCGGTGTTCTCCAGAATGGACCTCTTGGCGAATATGTGCTGCCACCTAGACACGCGAATCGGTTCGAGACTAGGTGACTGGAAAACAACGCGCGCCCAAGGCCTCTCCCACCCGTTCCACACCCAAAACGTCAGCTACATCCTGTTCACCCATTGAGGCGATGTGACCTAGATACGGCTCCCCCAAGCTCACCTTTGTCCCCATCGTGCGTAATCTTCCGCCCCGAGGTCGACACAACGAAACCGCTCAAAGGCGAGAAATGCAAGATGGCGGATTGTTTGGAACTAGATACTCTCGAACCCAGGCGCATGAAATACTCCGCGCATGCGCACCGCGTATTTCTACAAAAGGTCCATTGAGAACCTCATCGTGGTTCACATCAACGAAAGATTTGGCCACCTGCTCGCTGACATGAACAAACATAGGGGGTTGACCCTGGCGAAACTGGAGCTGTGCTCACAGGTGAGACCCTGCATGGTTTGTGTAAATTTCGTGTTTCCATTGTTTTAGCACAGCTGCTCTGTCTAGTAAAAAGTTACTATTTTTGATACGCCAATAATTTACGTCTTTACTTTTGTTTCGGCACAAAAAAACAAGGTGTACATGGGCAGTGTCAGGACAGGTCACGACGAGCGCGTTTTTAATCTGTGAGTTTTAGTAGGCCACTTTTATGAGCCCTCTATGCTCTACTTTACGCTCTGGAAGAAGCATCGCCCCCACCGCGCATGCGTAGCCCGCTCTGAGTTGGAGCGTATAGTTAGCGGAGTGAGCGTGCGCTCCGCTTTACAAGTTGCAGAGCGGACTTCCCTCAGCGTTCTTAGCGTGATCGCTTAGATCTCAAGATGGCTGCACTTGCTCAATACGCGTCGATGTTTTTCGCCTTGACCTCAGCTTGAAAGAGGCCGAATCAAGAAGTAAAGCGTACGTCCCACGCGTGAAAAGTAAACCATTCCATTTGAGTTTTATGTAACACAAAATAGCATAATCAAACGAAGTGAACGAGTATCACTTTGCAACCAACACGGTGTCGGTAAAGTCGTCGCGTTTTTGTGGGCCTTCTATGACTATGCAATCAGATGTACGGGAGCGCGTGCTTGAACGCCAATTATACCTGTACACGCGTACTCCTGTCGAAAATGACACTGAAAGTTGACCACGGGCATAGCGCTCGCTAGCCGCACCAAAAAAAACCATTCCTCTCAACTTAATTTATTCATATTCGCTCGCAATTTCTGAATTGTTTAACTTTCCTCCGGAACTGTTCGCCTTGGATTTCCTTGGTAGATTTAGAAAATAATAGAGACTTGAATGCAGCCTTTTTAAAAGTGCATGCCATGCTGTCCCTATTCTTAAAGGCCGCCTTATTTTGGCCAAGCGTCTAGGGAGCAAGAGAGCTGCGTCATTGTTTGTCGCGGATGCGAGTCTAAATGTATTAGACACGAATGCTGCGTCAATGCTGAATATGAACTTGGTTCTAGTCACAAGTCTTGCACTAAAAGCGATGCCCAAAATATGGCGGCCGAATATGTTACCCGGCGGTGTTTTGAAAAGAGTTACCAAAAACGGTCGAAAGAATATTCCATGTCAAGTTTTTGTCTGGTGAAAACCAGACAGGCATAAACAGTTCAAAATTTATCAAACACAGCACTGGACTTCTAAGCAATAGCGGTAGACTAGAACGCTTTTCAGAAGTTTCGTTTTGAATGCACAGCTTGACGGCCTCAGAGCTTAGCGAAATTAAGAAACAACTATATTTTTTTTTTAATTTACGATACACATTTTTTTGCAACCCTACCATGGAAATACTCTTTATCTTATATGAGTAACAAGTCCCATATCACATGTTTTGGTAGTGTTTAAATACTGCCGTGTTGTAAGAGAGCCTTTTTCTTCTTTTTATTAGGCCGTCAAAGACAAGGGAGCACCCCTGGACAACTGTTGGGGTTTTGTTGACCGCACAGCACGTCCATGCCGTCCATCAAAGAATCAGAAGCCATACTTTTCTGGTCACAAGAGGGTGCTCGTCGTGAAGCACCAAACAGTGATGTGCGCAGACGGTAGAATTTGTCAGCTGGACGAACCCTACGAACACCATGGGCATGTTTCTTTTTTTAAAATACTAGAATGCGTAAACTTATCACAGTGAATCATATCCAAGCTGTTGTACTGAGCGAAATACTCGTCCAACTAGGCTGAAAGGCGTCTAGAAATATTTTAATAAAAAAGTATTTACTAACGACTTCCATTTTACTTCTCAGATGTGCTTGTGAATATTGCATATAATCAAATTACAGTGTTTTTGTTGACTTCAGCATTGTAAAAGTAGCCTGAGTTCCGTGGCCTTCTATTGCAAGAAAACACCGTAGCACAGGTGAGGCTGAAACTAGGCAGGAGCTTAAGCCGAAAAACGCAATTTCAAAAACACAAAAAAGAAATGAAAAGAAGTGTAGCCAAGCAAAATGGTTTCATCTCATCCCTCAAGGCAGATACATACACTGAGCTCCACTGTTAATACGAACACGGCAAAATCGCTTTTATTTGCAGTTTATTTCTTTGACAGCTGTTGAGAGAGCTGAAAGTTTGTCGCTCAGATTAGTGCCCCAAACGAGCGCTTTATTCCACACCAATAGGTTGATGTTAGCCCCTCGTATTTGAGGTGAAAAATAAAAACAGGATATTGATTGTTCCCGGTAACAATGTCGCGCAGTGTACAGAAACACCAAGGTACCCTATCACAAACCGAAGCATACGAAGAAGAAAAAACTAATTTCATTGGGAAAACAAAAAAGGTAGAGATATAAATGGAGCACTCACTTTCGCTAATTTGCACTGTCTTGCTGCCTAAAGCAACCTAACCAAATATCTGTCCGTTTGCCTACTGCTTTAGTCTTTAGCTTTTATTTTTTGGCTCTGGAGAGACGCGGCACCGCGGAAAGGCAGCAGCCCGTACCATGGAGGCCCGCGGTGTCGCGTCTAGGAAACATGATAATGTGATGAGTATGTACATGCAAGATGACGACGACATGGGTTGTTGCAATGGGGGAGGATGGCAGTCCGATTCGCAGAAGTCCAGATTTCGTGGGGGCGGGTTGGGCGGGTGAGCAGCGAGCCATGGGGATCTGGCACGCCGTTCGATCGGTGCATGAAGGAGCCCCGGGAACATGATGGCGCTGTTGCTCACTGGGGTCCACTGGGTTCAAAGCATCAGGCTTCAAGGAGGTAGCCCAGCCAAAGTAGAAGCTTCCGCCTCGGAGGAACCGAGGCCCAGGGGCTCAGATTAAGGCACCGCCGTCGCCCTGTGTATCATCCTGTCAACGTCGTCGTCGTCATCTCGCATAGAAAAATCGAGCCCGCTGGCTTAGACAAGGAAACACCTGTTCCCACCGTTCAGGGGCCGTGAAAGGATTGCAGCCAGCGATTTCCCGAAGCAGCCAGAGGTTTTCGACCAACGTGGAACGTTTTCTTAAGGACGCCGTTTTAAACAAAGTCTGCGCAGCCATCTTAGTACAGCGTGGTTCATAACGGTCAAACGCGCTCCCAAGCATGCTTTCGAGTGGCGAGCACGCATTTCGAATTCCTTTCCAGAAAAAAACACCAGTCTACTGAAGCTTTACTGAGAGTGGAATGCGCTTCCTAAAATGGCAAGGAAAGCGGAGCTAGCGGAGCTGACGCTTCACGCTCAAATGCCAGAGCGGGTCGCGCATGCGCGATGGCGACTCCGCTTTCCATTGAGCGGAGCGAGAAAGCGAAAACGGTCTACTAAAACTCTCTATTTTCTTCGCAAACGCACCGTATACCCTCCACATGTACATGGTCTGCGTGTTGTTTGTCTGATGAGATAATGAGGCCTTAAAAATGTATAGTTAGTCCGTGGTGCAAGAAGCAAGCTTGCTCTCTACTTCGAATGCTTGCACATGCAGCACCACGCACTGTGGTTCTGTCGTGCAAGTGCGCTGTCACAAGCGACGCCGCTTATGTAGTTCATACCCCAAATCGCCCTGCACTGCGGCAATAACACAAAACCACTGACATAGTGCAATCGCTATGGTGCCAGCACAAGGAACGGTAGCACCATGTTATGGAACCTGCCTTATACCCAATTCACACGGCAGCGTAAAAGTACCTTTAGCTTAGGTCCCTTAGCTGAAGGTACCTGTAGTAAACGGCGTTCTTGATCACACGATAAATAAACGGAGCACTTTAAGTTGATGTCGACTGCATTCCTGCTAAACCGCGAGAGGAGCACATGATAAACAATTATTCCTCGAAATCAGTTTGACGCGCAATTTTTGATTATTCTGTGTGAAATATCACATTTAAAACCTAAATATTATTTGTGTTTGCTTTTGCGGCACTTTATTTTTTTTTTCTCTAACTCTAAGGGCGCACCTAAGTGAGTCTTGCTTTAAAACGTCCGACCTGTCTGGCCACACTGGCCCTAAATCATCTGCGGTTACGAATAGACCGATCTCACCAGCTAGTTTGAGTACGCCACCGCTGCCAACATGCATCGTGGGAGCTGTAGTCTTTCTGCACGCGCGACAACCCTGCTGGAGGTCTGCGCGAGCAGCTGAGCACGAGGCGGCATGAGCTGTCTCGTGAACTGGCGTCTGCCTCCTACGAACTACAGTTATGGCGGCGTCACGCATGCGTGGAACGCTTGGTGAGATCGGTCTATTACCATTGCGAGGTGGGCGACCTTTTTCTGCTTAGCAGCTCCATTTTTCCGCAGTTTTCACTAAAGTAACTAAATAGTGCCCGCAGAAACGGACCCCGTCGGAGTCTCACGGTTATGTCAGTCACACCATCGAAAGAGATGGACGACGATGAAGATAAAAGGTCCTGGGCGGGAGAGTCGGACGATTTGTCCACAACATCGAAAAAGAGCTCGCGGTGGTACATCGCGTTCGGGTTCGTAGCAGACATTGTTTTCCACGTGCCGCCGCTGCTACCTGCTAGCAGGAGTATACGTTCCTCGTTAATGTATTATTACATCGCATTTGTATCCACAATCATTTCGTAATTCGCTACTTATATACATTCAATTTGTTAGAATGCATTAAACAAGATATATTTATATATCTGTGATTTTTATTTTGAGTTTTTGGGTCCGAGGCTATTCCCTGTAGCTGTAAAGGGAGCTCGGCGAGCTCCGTTTAACACAGGACCTCCCTTAGCGAAAGGGACCTTTATGCGCCGTGTGATCACGTTCTCCAGCTCCCTTTACGACAGGTACCTGGGCTAAAGGTACCTTTACGCTGCCGTGTGATTTGGGTATTAGAGAGGGGTACTTCAACGACATTTGAAATATACCCGTCGTGTTCTGAAATAGGCTGAATATGGTCCACGATATCTGTAAATTACAATCGCACGTTTGTGTTTTGAGTCCGATGGCTGTATTTTTTGTTATAAACGGCCCACTCTGGCAAGCGCTAGGAGAGCCGCCAGTGGAGAGCACGTGACACCCGCCGCAATCGTGACGTAGTTTGTCTTGGGACGAGCAAAGCTGCGGCGAGGCTGACGTCGACTGGAGCCACTATATGAGCTACGCTTAGAGTATCGGCATTCCGTTCCCCGACATTGTTGTGTACGCCGCCATTTTGGTGCTTGTGCAGAGCAGACGCAACTGCCGATCGTCATGATTCAAAAGTGCGACTTCCTCAGCATTAGATTCGGTGTTAGGAAGCTCATGTAATTATTGCTTTGGTTTGTCGCGAACTGTTTAAACATTTGTGGAGGACGGAAAAAAACGTTTCCTGTGATTTCAGATAAAGCTTCAGATAGCTGGCAGCCATGATTTTAAGCCAGAATATGGCCAAGTGTCGTTACTCTGAAGCGTAGCTTACTTAGTGGCGCTAACGTCGACAAGACGATTGCATGCAGGCCATCTGGCCGCCGCCATGTCTCTGCACGTGCGGGCAAGTGCGTGCAATTACAAGCTTGCCAAAGCTACATTCACGCGCACGCTGCACATGCTTGCACACATGGGGCACCAGTGAGGCTATAGTACTAGGCGAGACAGGCATTGTCTGTAAATGTTCCTAGACAGACTTTACAAACGAGGCTTTAGCGACATTCACCGGGAGCCATTGGCTAATTGTTTAATTCGTTTTAAATATTCATTTTCGTGTCTTTTTCAACAAGAGATTGGGGTGTCCGATGTCATAATGCTCACTTGAACACGTTTCGGTCACGTCACCAATAGACAACAGACCGCGATCTCACAAAGCGTTCGGCGCATACGTGACGCTGCCACTTTAGTTCACAGGAGCATAGCCTCCTATAGACATTTTCATCCTCCTCCGCATGGGCGCCGCCATCTTGGAATCACGTGACGCGGCAGCCATTAGGCAAGAAAATAGACGCATAAGGCAAAAATAATTCCTAAAGTCTCACGACAGACGAGAACGTAAACCGAGCCTTCGTACAAAAAAGGCAGCAATCTGAATAACATGACCAGAAAAAGGAAGTGTCGAAGTAGATCCCGAGGCCATGAATCATGGTGACATCTGTGACTAGCGGACTGAGGAACAAAAAGATAAAATACAATCTCGCGTTTTCGTGACATTTTCAGTAATTTTGTCTGGATTAAGCATTAAGAACTTTGCTGAACGCCACTCAGAAACACGATCAATATCCTCTTGTAAGATACTGCAATCGGAGGGCGACCATATATATTTCTAAAAATCTTCGTATCATCAGCAGACATTAACAAACGTTAATTTTAATGCACTTTGCAAGGTCGTTTACGAATAGGTCGTCAAAATAAACGATATCTACTTGACCACGAGAAAGAACTGTTGGGACTGAATAATCCAGAAATTAACAAAGATTCATTTCCACCGTCTTTTGAAAAATCCCATGTTGAACACTACTAAATTTATGTCGAAAGTAATAGGAAATACGCGAGTGTATGATTATTTCAAAGACCTTCGAGGATGCACGTAACAAAGATGTTGGTCGATAATTGTTTAACTTACAAGTGTCGCCGTTTTGGTGCACTGCTATGACAACTGACCTTTTCCATGGTGATGGAAAAACACTGGTTTTCGAGGAAAGGTTAAATATGTGACATAAAGAAGGAGCGAACACATTGGCACAACCCTTGACAATACAATTTGGTATCATATATCCATTCCTTGAACCTCATTCGTATCAATGACTCCTAGTTAGTGAGTCCTGGAAGAGACACATCTGGATTTCTCCGCCCACGTGACATGCGAACTAAACGGATATCTGGCTTGAACGTGGCGTCATATCATCCTGTTTGTGGTCCTTCTTCCATGTTCTTGCCGAAAAAAAAACAAACAAAAAAAAACAAATCCGATCGTGCGAAATGCATGCACCCGAAGATAGGCGCTCAGCATATGCAAAGGCACCAAAACGGCCGCTGGTGGATGTAATGTCATTGTAAGCCACGTATAAGAACGACGACTCAAGTAAGCTTCTCACTGGATTAAACAGCCGTCAAGGGCTGCACTTTCTCTGTGGGCCGTTTTCTGCGAGCTCCTCAGCGCACCGGCGGCGCTAAGTCCCTCGTTGACCCTTTTCCGGTCTGCTGGCTCCGTTCGCTGTCGCCGCCGATTCGCAGCGCAAATTCCCGTCTCCGCCGAAAGCGGAGTTTTCGCCGGGTTGGTTGTTCCCGAGCGAGGGGAGCCAAGGGTGTCGTTAACCCCCTCGTCGGTGCGGCCACCGACCAGAGATGCGCGGCGTCCGCGGTATACCACGCGGGAGAAGACTGCACACGCGATCGGCCGTTCAAATTTCACAAATGGGTGCCCCCGAATGGATAGTGGCATTGCAGTTCTCTTTTCTGCATTGAAAAGCGCCCAACTGCGGGATGCTGCCGGAAGTGATGCACCAGTGCTGTCTCGGAAAAGCGGGACCAAGGGAGTTAACCTATACGGTACACAATGGCCGATGGAAGACGCCGTTGTTGGAAGTTAGAACCATCAACATCCACGCGTCCGGGTTCTGTCCCTATTTACTGAATTTTGTTTTTCTTCTTCTAATTACGCTGTCACTTTTCGGAACGGCTTCGATCAAGTCCAATGTCACGTAGGTCCTGCATTTAAAAGGTACTACCCTTCTTTCTTGCTCTCGACTGTTCGTTTTCTCGAGCAACGTTTTCGCTTGAGCGAAAATACTGTGACGTGGAGATTCTAAACGGTGGAAATAAGTGGCGAGAATAATCTGAGTTCTGCTGCCGCCTGATTTCATCAGAACGCCGGTTGCGCAGGTAAATGACGTGCTTTGTTTAACGCTTGTCTCCAGTCGTGCGTCGCACGCACACGCACACACATACGTATACGCACGCACACGTACACCATATATTCACGCGTGCACGCAAAAACACACACATACATGCACAAAAAATGCACTCGTCACAAAACAAACAAACAACTTTGGCACTTTCGTCTCATGAAAGTATACATTTATATTGGCTAATCTCTATAGTGTGCAGTATTCACCAAACAGGAGCAAAAATTAGGGACACGACTTGCAGGCATGTCTCAAAAACATCTTGCTACTTTTAATAACCGTTTCACGCTAGCGTTACTGCGATGTATCACCTTGCGAAGGCTGGGAGACAAATCCAAGTCCGACGCCACGCCTAAAAACTCGCCATGGAGCGAACAACGTGACCCGTTAGACTCGGACTACCCCATGACTTCGTGCGTGGTAATGTGATCGTTAAACAATGCCAAACAAGCGGCCAGACTTTGCAAGGACAGACGCATGGCGACCTTGCGTCAGAGCAGGTGGACGATTCACGGCTTCCGTGATGCCCTTCCGCGATATGCCTTTCAGTTTGGTACCAAAAAACATAAAGTTTATATACAGGTCTTGTTGTAATGGGATTCGCTACTGTCGGGCATCTGAGCTTGCGAGTCTAGCTGCCATGACGATTCCCTCCTTCCTCGTATAAAAATATGCGAATTACCACTTGAGGCTGCTGTCTCTTTGGGTGGTCACCCTAAATAAATAAATAAGCTGTGCGAGTGGAGTGCATGCGATTTCAAAACAAGCACATGAGAGGTGAGCGTCTAAATGTTCATTCTTAAACGGGTACACTGCTCTCTAAGGCTAAAAAAAAAAAAAATATCATTTCTGAAATTGTGTTTATGAACATATTCAGTTACTTGTTATTCTTAAGTATTTTCATGAAATAATTCCTATTTATTTTCAGATGTTGCCACGAAAATGGAGTAAAATCGGTCTGTTAATGTTTTTTTCCCCAGTTATTTCGCAATAAAATTTTTACGAACCTCGCTATCTTATGGAAGCTCTGCAAGTATGCAACCAATCTTTGTCACTCTTCCTTTTCCTGGTAGAAGTATAACCGAGGTACCCCGGTGTAAATATGTTAAATACGGCTTAAGTAGTTTTTATATGCCTCCAACATGACTTGTAACAATTGCAAAAAAAAACAAAAAAAAAACAACAACAAAGTTTTATTATAAATTTAAAAACCACCTAGAGTTTTTATTTATATTTTATTGGATTCTGTAGACCTATAGTTTACTGAGATATGTTTTATGTAATGATTTCAATATTTGAATTTGTCTTAATCCTACTATAACCTTTGCTGAGGAAATTTTTAAAGGGATACTGAACCAAAGAATTTAGTGCCCATAATAAGTGGCGCACGTTCTTTCCACGAGCCAGCAGCCGCCGATGTGCGCGAGCACACGCAACGAAAATGACGTCAAAGACCTCCATTCGCGCTTAAGAGGACAGAGAAATGCATGGGCTTCGGGCCAAAGGAGAATAAAGACAGGCTTTTCGTCTCTAGAAGTGAAAGCTACGTGCTTGTTAGACCAATTAATCGCTCACCTTTTACACCAGACACCACTCCGCGAATGGAGGTGTTTGACGTCATTTTTGTTGCGTGTGCTCGCGCACACCGGCGGCTGCTGGCTCGTGGAAAGAACGTGCGCCACTTATTATGGACACTAAATTCCTTGGTTCAGTATCCCTTTAATGGTATTCGAACCAAGTAAAATAACATTCCAATCAGATCACTAATAAGAAAATAAATAAAAAACTCCTTTAGAAGCATTGTACCCTTTAAAAGGGGGTAGCACTATTTAAAGGTTAAGAATAACATACTACCAAGAGAGTCGATAATTGCGTACATGAGATTTTGCGGTATACCAGTATCAGTGATGTTTTTGCGAAGAAGGTAAACACCGCCACATTCGCCCTTTATCGGTGTACCTGCACTCTAATCAGAAGGTATATGTGGTTGGAATAATAGTTTAATTCAGATTGATTAATTGCAAATCATCCCTGAATTCTCATATTATGTACTAAGGATGCCCAAATGCAGATTTTCATGAAAATATTGCATATTTTTTTTTTTTTTTAACCCAGAAATATTTGAAAATGCTCACTACACCCCGCAGATACGGCCACTGTGTAGACTTCTTACCTTGTCTCGTGCATGTGTGTTCAGGTACGAAAAAGAGAGAGGGAGGCTGAAATAAATGTGGGGGTCCTCTACAGGGCCTCCTACCCTGTGAAAGACGAACCGGTGTGGATTGGTTCGTTTCTCCTTCTCATGTCCAAGTGACCTTTGTTTTGGTTTCCCGTCTCCATCTACTAACGAGATCTTGCGCACAAATGAGAAACAAAAATGCGAAATGGGTCGAACTTTTATTTTTTTATTTATTGTTATTATTAATAATATTTTTTTCTCGTTTTTTTTTTAATTTTGGGAAGAGGCTTTTTTTTTTTTCGCTGGCGTTCAACTGTAACGCTTGCTTGGGTCGACGAAAAAAGGCCTCCCACTTCATCGCAGCATTTTAAAAAAATTTCGAAGCCCACCGACCACATTCGCCGGGCCTGTTTACTTTACAGCCCCCGAGCACAAGGGCAACAACAATTGCGGCAGACCAACGCGAGGGAGGAAGTCGTGAAACCTTTCGGCGAGGGTTACTGGCCTTCCTGAGATATTCGGTAAATTGTGCGCGTCCCTTTTCCTTTTAGGATCGTCTCTCTCCTCCTTCCCTCTCTCTCTCTTTCTCGGTCTATCTCCTCTACTTTTTTTTTTATATATATATTGCATTCGCGGAGTGTCAAAGAATGCTTTGCCCATTTTCCTGACTAGCTCGCAATTCAAAGGCGGGGTATTGCCCGCGCGGAGCTCCTCTCAAAGAGCCGTTCTTGTGGACTGCGACGAACACTGGAAATGTGTTTTGTAATCGGGAAGTGGGATATGTTATTTTGCGCGCGACGCGTGCGCAAGCCGCTGGTGGTCGACGCGCGAGTGTTGGGCTGATAAGTATCCAAAGTAAAAGTAACTCAAGCGCTGTGAAAAGGGGGAGCTAGAGCAACAACAAATAATAACGCATAAAATTGAGGTACAAACGCAAATACTACTTGTAATAATAATAATAATAATAACAATAATAATATAATAATAATATTCTGTATTCAGGAACATTATTAATAATAATAATAATAATAATAATAATAATAATAATAATAATAGAATGTAGGAAGTTCGTGGTCGTTGCCCCTTCCCGAGCCTCTTTCTGGCGAGAAGCGGGTTGGAATGTTTATTTTTATTTTTTTATTCTTCTCCAAACCTCTTTCGTTTCGAATCAAGTGACGGGCTTTCTTCTACTGACACGTTCGAGTAGCTGGAAATGCACGCGAATTGATGGACGGACGGATTGGACCGTTGATCACAATGGATGCCGTTGCTCTTTCGCGAGAGACTTCCTCGTTGGTTCCTGTAAAAGGAAAAGAAAAACGCGCGAAATCAATTTTAACAACATGATGCTGGAGTTCCGGAAATTGACATTTTCACGGGACATTGTAGATGATTGGCCTGATAACCGAACTTGTTTGTGGCATTTATTTTGTTTGTATCGTAATGCAATTTTTTTTTTCTTGGAAAAGGGGGGGTTCGGACATGTTTGTCGAGTCCGATTAGAGAAACGCATGTAACTATGGTCATTGATAGCCTAATAAAAGCAGGGCTCGGCTTATCATGCTAACACTCGTTGCTTCGTAATTCTAATATTCTAAAGATATCCTGTACACGCGCCATAAGAATATTTCCGGCTGCCTTGGGCCAGGCGTAGCCGAATATGCTGAATCCTCCGCGGAGTATTTGTGCCAGTTTTTGCGCAATCCGGAGATTTCAGTGACGAGTAAAGAATGATGAAGAAATGAGAAAATCATGAATACCCAACGTTTTGGGTACCCCCAAGCATTCGGTCCCCCTATTCTAAAACTCTCCACTACCTTTTGTCTATTGTTGCAACGAAGAAGAGGACAGTTGTGGGATTAGCGAGACATTCGGAAGATTCCTATTCTTCATAACAGTCGCCGCTCTACCGAGAAGCGGACCTGCGCAAAGGTATACAGCGGAGTCTACAGGGTGCATGCGGCATAGCATAATAATTCGAGACTTTTCGTAGATCATATATGCGACGGATGGCGGGCGCTGCGGGCACAATTCCGTGCTTCAAGTGACGGCACGATCTCCCTCTATCAACAGGAAGCTCTTGCGTCCGATCAGTTCCTATACGGAGGGCAAGTGTTCCAAAAACCGTCTTTGGCGCATCAGAACGCACAGGAGGGCACGCCGATTAGTAGACAGCGAGCACGGAACCAACACCTCCGAGATAACAAAGCCGTAGTGCTGAATAAGATGGCGCCATCAGAGAAGTCCAATGCTGGGCACAGATTGGAAATGACGGTTACGTCAACGTTCGGCTCAAACTTGACTCGAAGCCGATCGCTGACGCAGCACTCGTTTCCGCTCTGCGTCTGCACCGTTGGCCTTCGCTGGTGACGCAAAAATGTCAGCACTACGGCCTTGTCTTCTAGGCGGTGTTGACGGAACGCGCGATGACCAGGCGCGCCCTTTATTGGTTGAGATCAACCGAGGGGAAGGGAGACGACAAAAGCACGCGTGTGCGCACCTGGAGCGTAAAGGAACGCACCAGGGCGAGCAAAGAGCAGACGAACTTGCATGCCGTATACACGAACTCATCTCTGTTACGTCACGGCGCGGTGGTGGCGCGTCGGGCGCACTTCCGGTCTAGGACTGTGGGCGAAAGCCGCCATGGGGCACGTGCCTTCGTGTGTTACTTTGGAAGAAACCGGACAAAAACCTGCCTTCTCGTCAAAACGCTGCGATTGGGGCTTTACCAAGAGTAGGGAAAGGTTTGAAGGTCAGTTTTCGTTTTCTGCCTGCTCGGTTCGTCCGAGAACGTGAACAGGGGCCGTGAAAAAGGAAAAAACAGACGCCATCGGACCACAAACGCTTGGGCGGAAAGCACTTTAGATTGAATTCACCGATACTTGTGGTCGTGAGATTTATTTGATTTGTTCCAACATGAACGCGGGAAAACCGTCAAGTTGCACGGACCACTTGCGGAACGTTCAGTGCGTCATCACGTTCAAACGGCCGCCTCATCGTTCGAGCTGTCGTCTGCTCGTTCAAACGACAGCGGCCCGACGACCAAACGTTGACTCTGTAATTGCGATAAGAAGTGTAGACCTCAAAAGACGTTTGAAGGTTGCTTCGGGTAAGTATGCTCGGTGTAAACAGTAGATATAAGAAGATGTTGATAATTGTTACAAGCGGCCATCATCGACTTGTTATGCCTGATTCACTTCGTCCGATTCTGCTTGAGATTTTAAGTATCGACGTCAACATCTCAGCTACGGTTCAGGCTTTCGCAGCCCGAGCGACTTCATGACTGCAAATAGCGAGCAGAACCTCACCATCTGAATCAGGCTTTAGCGTCCATTTTGCGGCGTTCACGCGGAATGAATCGCCGCATGTTACATTATTCACGCCGAGTTTTGCGGTGTAACGAGCCTCGTTAATTTCGCCGAGGCCGCTCAAATAGTGGGACATTGCCAGGAAGGCGTAGATTCAACAATTCCAACGCGAAAAAGAGCGCGGGGACTCACACCGACGCCGACGACATCCCATTCCAATGGTTTGTTTATGGGCGACGGAGAGCTTCTTGCCCATCGCGCATGCGCGGCGTCGGTGGCGTCCGCTAGGGGCGCTCCTGTTTTTTAAAAATCAGAGAAAGGGTGAAGAATGAATGAGTAATGTAAGCAAGAAAGATAGAAACGCAGCCAAGAAGTTTTGGGAGCACTTGAACTCACTCGGTGAAACGACGCAAGCTAGACAGGTTCATACTCTCGCATCAGGGAGATCAATTAGAGGGAGATGATGCGATACGATATATAGGAGCAGTGATGGAGGAGAAATTTCGGGAACGGGTACATGGGGAAGATAGGAGAACCGACATCGCGGATTTTGGACAAAGAGAATGGGAAAAGGCGGAACGAAGAGTCCCCAGTGGCACGTCGACAGGCACAGATGGTATCCCAATCAAGCTGGTGAAGAATTTGGGTCCTAAATCTAAGGCAAAACTAAGGGAGGTAGTGAGCACTATGATAACAAAAGGAAATTTTCCAGATGAATGGAGGCTTAGTAGGATGAGTATGATATATAAGGGAAAGGGAGATAAGTCTGATATTAGGAATTATCGTCCAATAACCGTGACACCAGTTATTTACGGGTTGGTAATGCAGATTATAAAGAACAGACTGGAGGAATGGGTAGATTGCGAGGGCATACCGGGCGAGTTACAGAACGGGTTTCGGAAACAAAGAAGGTTGGAGGACAATATATTTTCTCTAACACAGTGTATAGAAATAGCGCAAAAAGAAAACAGACAGCTCTGGCTGGCATTTCTGGATATCAAGGGTGCCTATGATAATGTGAACCAAAGGAATTTGTGGGAAATAGTGGAGAGCTTAAACCTAGATGAAGGACTAACAGCAATATTAAGGAAAATTTACAAAAATAATAAGGTGATTATAACATGGGAAGGAAAGGTAACGGGGAAAATAGAGATAGGATGAGGCCTTAGGCAAGGGTGCCTGTTATCGCCTTTGCTGTTTATGTTGTATCGGAGAGGATTGGAGGATAGACTAGAGAAGAGTGGGCTTGGATTCGACCTTTCGTACAGTAAGCTAGGCCAAAAAATTCAGCAATCCTTACCGGGATTGATGTATGCGGATGATATCGTACTAATGGCTAACGACAGGATAGATTTGCAGGAATTAATGAGCATCTGTGGTAGGGAAGGAGAGGAATTAGGTTTAGAATTCAGTAGGGAAAAATCAGCAGTCATGATTTTTAACAATGATGAAGTTGAGAGGCTGAAGATACAGAATATTACAGTTGAGAGAGCTAGTAAATACAAGTATCTAGGAGTATGGATATGTGATGGTGCAGAATATTTCAGTGAGCATGAAACGTATATAATAGGTAAGGGCAAGAGAAATGCAGCTGTAATGAAAGATAGAGCACTTTGGAATTACAACAGGTATGAGGTGGTGAGAAAGATTTGGAAAGGTGTCATGGTGCCTGGATTGATTTTTGGAAACGCAGTGCTATGCATGAAATCCGAAGTGCATGCAAGACTAGAAATAAAACAGCGCGGAGTAGGTAGGCTGGCTTTGGGGGCACATTGAAAAACGCCAAACCTGGGAGTACAAGGAGACATGGGATGGGCGTCCTTTGAGGGCAGGGAAGCTGTGAGCAAGACAGAATTTGAAGATCGCTTGAGGCAAATGGTTTTGGAGGAATGGGCACGAAAGGTTTTCAGCTATTTATACATGAGGAGTATAGACACAAAGTGGAGACAGCGCACTAGGAAATTAAGAGGAACGTTTTTATTCTATAGTGGGGTTACGGAAGAGCAGGTCTCAGTTAAGAATAAAGTTAAGGCCACAGAAAGATCGGTGGCTACAGGGAATGCAGACAAAGACGGCTCTGGAAAGCTATAGATTAAACAAAACAGTTATTGTCAAAGAAAGCATTCATGACAATTCTAGGGGAAGCTCATTGTTGTTTGAGGCAAGGACAGGTGTTTTGCGTACCAGAACATGCAGAGCGAAGTATCAGGAAATGGATACAGTGTGCGCTGCTTGTGGAGAGGAGGACAAGACGGCTGAGCACTTAATACTCTATTGTAAAGGTCTTCACCCTATGCCTACCGATGGCAACATAGATTTAATAATGTCATTGGGTTTTAGAGACAGCGAAGGAAAAATGGATTTCAAGACAGTAGAGATTACCAAGCAAAGATTAAGTGAATGGTGGCGGAAAGTGAGAGAAAACTAGGTATTTCCTTATTAACTGATGGCAAGGGGGTTTTATAGCCTCACTTTTTTTTCAGGGCGGAGTGAATATAGTTTTCATATTTAAATATTCTAAGCTTAAAGGGCAGTTTATACTCCGACGTCGAGCGCAGTGAACGCAGCGTAGCGCAGAACGCGCGCCTTTCATTGGCCGGCAACCAGGAACTCGATATCTGCGACCAATCAGTATCTGTGCGCGCTGCGCTACTCCACGCCCGTTGACGTTACGTTGGAGTATAAATGTACCTTAAATGGTAAGACAAAATGGCTAGGTAGTGTAAGCTACCGCCCGATCCAAAGGGCTCAGCCGGATTCATCCATCCATCCATCCATCCAAACATGAGTTGTTGTATACGGCGTGCAAGTTCTTCTGCCTCTTGCGCACCTCGTGCGTTTATTTACCCACCAACTGCGCCCGCATGCTCTTGTTTCCCCTTGACCTCAGCCAATAACGGCGTGCGTTCGGCTTCCTCGTCACCGCGCGTTCCCTGCGCGTTCCCTATGTTACCCTTTGGTTAGCGTACCCCTCCTCGCCTTCCGATGCGCCAAAGACGTATTTTAGAACTCTTGCTCGTGGTATTGATACTGCGGTCACTAAGTGCCCGCTCGCTCGCCTTGACAAGGATCAAGCTGGCTTCGCCCACCGGTACCTCATGCTGTGCGGGTGCGATGCATTAGTCGCGTCCAGCTTGACCCACTCACGACTTGCGGTCTTCCGTTCCGCCTCAGTTGACCTGACAAAGCCGCTACAGGGGGGGGGGGGGGGGGTCTCAAAGTACCCCCCTCCCCAGCTTGCTACTATAGCATCGCCTGCCTTACGCAGAAGGACAACCAACCACACCCTCCAAATTTAGCTATACTGTGTTTGGTTTCTTCTTTGGTCCGTTCCGGTTTTCCGCTGCTGTCGGTCTTTCTTTTTTTTTTTTTTCACAAGAGGCAGGACGACGCTATTTTTTTTATTTATTTACGCAATATAGTGGATCAGGAGTAACGCTACGAGTCATTGTGGCCAGTCGAGCGTCAGGAGCGTGGCACGTGACCCTATACGTTTCACGATGTGCTACGCCCATTCGCAGGGTCACGTGGTTGCATCTCCTACGGTATACCATTTACCGTGGTCCACTTGGATTGAAGCGGAAAACAGTAAATGGCACGTGTGTTGTTTCACCCGCGGATGGAGCGTAGCAAAAGATGCGCTCTCACCCGTGGGCTCAAACGGAGCGGTGTCGCAGACTCAACTGGTGACGTGTCGCGTACTCGACTCTCGAATGGCTCCGCTGGCTGTGACGCAACGCAGTTACGGCCCGTGGCTGGTCCGGGCCGAGTCGTAGCCTCCACTACAGTCCATCTGAGTATCAAGCTGAGTTTGGACGGAGGCGCGAGGCCTCCTGTTTGCTTCCAGAGCCGCGCCTCGCTTGCGTCGGCCGAATAAAGCGCAAGTTCGGGGTGTTTGTGGGCCCGCAGTGGCACGCGTATGTATGCGCGACCACGCGGCGTCCGGTCGTTCTTGCGGCCCGTTGGGAATTAGTGTCCTCGGCGGAAGTAAACAAGCAAGGCACAGCCGAGAGAGACGCGGCAGAATGCGCCCCGCTCGTGTATTGCCTACGTGCATGACACCGCATACAGAAACGTGCCCTCAAGATACGCTCCACTAGCTTCTGTGCACGGCGCAAGGGGGGAGGAATGGAAGGGGGGGGGGGGGGTGCACGCTCCGGACGTTGCTGCCCGTACGCCGTAAACGCCCAATGTGCCTTGGGACCCCTTCGTTGTTTTATTTTCGGTTCCTTTTTTTTAATATATATTATATATAAACCAGCTTTCGTTTGATCACAAACCAAGTTTCTGTACAACCGTAGCTGTTTTCGATTAAACTCGTTCACACACTCACAAAGCTGTTCCCAACAAGCGTTCAGATATTACTGTTGTTTCGCGACTCCAACAGTGTGCGCATTTAAAATCCCCGTTCCTCTGTTTCTCATTTTCGCCACCAGGCCGCAGAAGTTTTCGCTGCGCGTTTCGACAGGCGAGAGCTGTATACGTTTCTAAATGTTACGACTTGGCCGCTGGGCGGCCATCGCCTCCTCTTTACGAATATCTCGTGTCACGTCATGGAGGCTTGACTCGGCATTGTCGTAGTTTTGTGACGAAGCTTAAAGATTTGACGGTAGTGACGGCTGTTAATGACTGCGCCAAAATGCCACCTCACCTGGTGCCCAAAACACGAAACTATGAAATGAGGTTAAAAAACAAGTTTCAGCTGCTATTAGTTGTGGAACTTTCACTCTAAGGCGCTTGAACTCTTTGTAAAAATTGTATTTCGTTCAACTCATTTTACACAGAAGCGGCTAAGCACAGCGCCAACATACATACTCATGCATTCGGTGCGTTCCGGAAAGCATTCATCAAGACAAAGGCATTCTGATGGTTGAAAGCAGACACTTCGCTCCACGCCTCCAGAATCCTTGAAGCGTGAAGACGGATTGAAACGAACCAAATTA
The DNA here is from genome assembly GCA_013358835.2 of Ixodes persulcatus. Taxonomy (NCBI): domain Eukaryota; kingdom Metazoa; phylum Arthropoda; class Arachnida; order Ixodida; family Ixodidae; genus Ixodes; species Ixodes persulcatus. The sequence continues at coordinate 265,715 of JABSTQ010010463.1, forward strand.
GCACGCCTAAAATTCATGCAAACATTTCACTTTTTTTTTTTTTAAGGGAGTAAGATATATACAACGGAACTTACTTTCTTTTTTTTCGCTCTATAACGACGCTTGCTTCTTGTTTTTCACTATATAACGAAGCCATGCTTTCTGTTTTTCGCTGTATAACGAAGCTCGCTTTTTATTTTTCGCTGCATAACGAGGCTAGGTTTTTGTTTGGTTTCCAAACAAATTTGCGCGTCTGCGCGTGCGTGTTTGTTTTGAGGCTGAAGGTAGTCTCGATGAAGACCAGAACGTCGTGAAAACTCGTTTTCTGTTCTTCTTTGCGTGGGCCATTTACATTTCGGAGTGAAAGCGAAGGCAGCTCATAAAAGAGTGCCGCCCCTGTTAAGTAATCCGTCGTTGGCATTCAGTCATGATGTTTGCACGCTTGGCTGGAGTCTTCACTACACTGAAGGCTCGAGAGAAGCCTTTATTGTCCACAGACGGTACAACAACCCGAAAAGCGTGCGAAAATGTTTAGGGGAAGGTGTCGCGACGTAATTGCCTTCGAAATGTGCCGAAGCACTATAAGAAAATAAAGCGTAAATGGCCTCTTTTTTCTACAAAAAAAAAGTGATAATGTTTACAGGGTAGGTATGAGTGAGGTTAGCTGGACTCTAGACTGAAACGCATATCCAAAGAAGCGAGTCGAAAATTAGGCAAAAAATTGAAACATACCAAAATCGTTGCACTTATATATAGTAATTTTAAATAAAATACAAAAATTACAATATAAATATAAATTATAAATATATAACAATATAAAATTATATTGTTATATTAAAAGTTAGAAAAAATAAAAGTAGCCACGTCAAGGAATTTGTCACACGGATATCTCAAATATATGGTTTTGTTAAAAGCTTACCTATTCGCGATTTTTGTTCGTGCATCTCTCTTCATTAGAAAAACATTCGTCTCTCGGATAAATACACAGGTGTGAATTGTTTTTCGAAAAATAGTGTGAAACCTTCGTTTTTCACGGTTAAAATTACATTAAAATGTCGGCACGTTTTTTTCTTTTATGTTTTAGCTTTTTTGGTGAATATCTGACTTTGCAAGTCGATCGATTTCTAATAACAAACGGTTTGCATCACAATTGTGTCTACGCGCAGATCGTCTCTCATCGCGCTCACCGAAACTAGCAAATAATGTCTGATACCCATACTAAACTAAATCCGATACCCATACTTTCACCTCATTAATAGGAACAATTTCGAAATTTCCACTCTGTCTGTTCTCCACCTTTGGCATTATGTTCCGTGATCTTGCCATTGCGTAAAGCAAAACTAGAAAGCGATCGCCGTTTTTCTTTTTTCTCTTAAAGTAAAAAAAAACGTTTAAACAAAATCACTAGAGTAGAGGAAAATGGCCATTCAAGAAAGTAGCTTAAGAGTAAAGTTTGGTGCTCCTCAGTGACATGTCGGCGTTAGGATTGCGCCGTGCCACTCAGTGTACAATGTTGATACATCAAGAATTCCTCCTCTCTCGACATGAACCGCATCCTTTTCAAGATCTTGTTGTCGGCGCCCTTATTGGTGTTAGAAGGCTTAGTTACACAGTTACACAAGCCTTGCGTGAGAAGGGCTTTTCTGGGCGTACTTGGGACTTTGATTGGGCTCAAGGAACAAGAAAGAGCGTACGTCAGTTTCTGCAGCGAGCAAGTCGTGCACTTGAGGACCACAATAGGCGCCGTGCCATAGCTGAAGCAAGGTTATGTTAGGGGACGTAGAGATCGCAACGAATCGTGGCACAACGATATTTTTGTTGCCTGGTAGATATCTCGTCGATCCTCCACTGACGAAGAGGTCATCAGCGGAGAACGTTTGAACGACACGTTAAATTACTACTGCAAGTATGACTAAACTTGCGATAGACGTATTGAAGTCAGTTAAAAATTACGCCTGAATACATTTCGAACACGACTGCAAACATTTTTCTGGCTATGGAGAGCCCTTCGAAATAAACTGGGCACAAAAGCGGCTAATACTCCAATAATACTATACCTGCTGTCTCGCAGGCTAAAGTGAACCCGGAGCATTTCGCACTCTAATACATCATAGCAGCCTTCTCTTTTTCCTAAACCGAACACACAAATACGCACACACGTTATTCGATTGACCCCCTAGGAAATTCTGCGTAAGCGTCGACTTTTCTTCCCGCCCTTTAGATTAAAAGGGCTGTTTGTCACCGTCGTCTTGGCCAAGCAGGCGCCAGGCCGTGCCAGAACCGGATAATGCAAACCGCAAAAGGAGGAGCGTCAAAGGATTCGAGATGCGGGATGTCCGCATCTGGATCTCGCTGGGAAGCAAATTAGGCGCCCGCACTGCAGTAGGCTCTCTCTCTCTCTCTCTCTCACACAAACACACACACACACACACACACACACACACGCACAATGAAAAAAAATCTAGGAGTAATCTTAAACCGTCGCTCTTGCAGCAAGAATCCGGAACGGGAACAGCCGCAATCAGAGGCCAGGTCCGCCAAAACGGACCTAGCACTTCTGCCGGTTCAATCTGATAAAAAAGAAAAAGAAAGAAGCAAATTCAGCTATCGTAGGCGCCTTTCGTCGAGAAGCTTCTTTCGCGCCGTGTGTATAGAGCGACCTCCTTCCCCACGTCTCCGTCTTTCTCGTTCTGCTCCTCTCTCGTAGCCCTTTTCTCCGCACGCCAAAACACCGACCGCGGAAAGACGGGACTTTCTGTCTCCCAGGCCGCGCCCCCTTGCAGGGCCGCTATACTCCGCTTCTTTCACCTTGTGGCGCACGGCTCTGTCCCTACTAAAGTCCCTCGGTAAAATTCACGCTTACAAGTACCACCAGCCATTGTTGCGGAAACGCGAGACACGTGCCACGAGCGCGGCGCTCTGCCGCCATTCGCTTAAAAAATAAACAAAAAAAAAAATTGGGTTGTGTGTATGTTTATACAGCCTAGAACTTGGTCTACCTCAACGGGCGACGAGTCTCCCAGCTGTAGATGAGAAATTTAGCCAGTGCAGTACAACCGCTGGCCCGGGGTCTTTAACGTGCACCACGCAGTAGTGATACACGACCGCACGCCGGTACGATGCTCATCCAGATCGAAAGGGGCAGGGGTAAGATTCGCTTCCAAGGGCCGCTCATTTCAGTGCTGCACCGCCATTTGCTTCCGCCATTTGCGTCCGCCGCCATTTGCCTCGTGCACTGGCGCATTCGACGCTACCTGCGAGACAAACGCAAACGCGTCGGGGGGCTTTAATAATACCGACTGGGCCAGCCACCAACGCCACAAGAATGTGGCGTCGTGGAACGTCATCACAGTCGGATGGCGCCGAGTCGGCAATCAAAGCCGAGCCCGACGCGTTCATTGGACACGAGGCCCAGCCGAACGCTGACGCAGCATTCGTGTCCAATCGGCGTCTTCGCTCGATCTCACTGCGATGACGTCGAAAGCCTAGTGCACAGGCTTTGATTACGGTCAGACTCGTGCGGTACTCATTACAAGTATTCATATTACTCGTAATCGATTACTCTTCGGAGTAATTTCGTAATCATTCGAATACATTTGTTAGAAAGTAATCGAGAGAGTAATCGGATTACTTCGGAAGTGTTAAAATTACTCGTAACCGTTACTAGGTTTTCCCCTCCCCTTTTTTAATGGCGCCCCTTTGTCCGTACAAGCTTCCCGCCAAGGAATCCTCGAACCAGTCTCCGACAGGAAGACGGTTTGCCAGAATGTGTGCAAAGTCCCGTTTTTAAACCGACAGAAAAATGTGTCGTTTTGAAAATCTAAAGTAATTGGAAAATTAACTGTCACTTTTTCGAGTAGCGACCAGTTACTTCTCAAGTAATATCAAGCACCCTAATTGGATAAGTTTTAGTCACGCGTACAAGACTGGTCCGTTAACCCCTAAGCTGAGACTGCGGTGGGAGCTACGTGCCCGCCGGACCAATCAGCCGCCTTCCTTCCATCGCCTGGCCCGGCTCTCTGCGCCATGCGGGTATGGACGAGAACTCGTTCAACGGGGACCTTGCTTCCACCGTAGTCTCGGCTTGGAGCGGTCCAGTGCTGGAACCATATCACGTGACTGCGCTTCCCTCACGTCGCCACGCCCCTCGGGAAAGCCACCTGACTTTCACGCGGCATCGGGTTAGCTGGGACGGCTCTTAAGCCCTCACACTGCTAGTACATAGTACGAGAGACGGTCCGCAGACACTGTCTGATGCGTGCATAGTAGAAGGGTCCGGATGGATGGATGGATGGACGTTAGTGGCTATACCCTTTGTAACGGGCGGTAGCTTGCGCCACCTAGCCTAAGTCCAAAAAGACTTAGTCTAGGTGCTATCGCATTGGTCCCACTAAAACTGTCCGGGGACACTGTTCTAAACATGTACGAAGCCAGCGTGCTTCGAACATCCGTGAAGCGTGTCCGCGGACAATTCCGCCATCATGTTCGCAGCGAACGGCGTGTCTTTCGTGTGACGTGGGAGCGGTGTGACTGCTTCTTTGGCGTCCGTTGCGGTCCATGGTAAGGTGAGGCGCAGTTATACCGCTGGCTGTCCTTGCTCGCACTGTGGTCGAGTCGAGGAGGAGGCCGGTCGGTTGACCGTTACGTCTCGCGATGTTCCGAGGAGGAAGAAGACGACTAAACGGAGGTCCGATCCGGAAACAGGAGTCCTTCCCTGTCTCACCCGGACAAAGAAAGCTGTTAATTGTCGGCTCCGCTTGACGCGGTCCCGCGCCGATGCGACGTGGACGGTGGCCCCCCCCCTCCGTCCCGTTCCAGCGACCTCGACGGCTTCGATGCCGGAGGATCATGGCGCACGCAGAAGGGCCCGATCCTTTCGAGTCCTCCTCAATAAATGGTGTCACACTGCCAGTTGTATACAATACGTACATTGAAAAAAAAAAAAAAACGCACAAGAATTGTGTGTTGGGCGAATCCGACGTCACGCCGCTACGGTGGCGCTGCTGTCGGCGCTGGCGCATGCGCAAATGCTGCACTTGACGTGAATCTTGTTTCTGCGCACGCGCGGTGCCCACGCCTTGTGTGTGGGTAAACGCGGACTTGCCTGTAAACAGTGCGTTGGTTACAGTTAGGGTTCCGCTTTTTCGGTTTCTATTTTTTCAAAATTCGGCGTACTTTTTTCGGCGTTTATTCTAAAATTCAATTTTCGTTTTTTTTTTCGGCGTATATTTATGCCCACAAAAGTTTATTGGCTTTTTTCGGTAAATATAAAATAAACACGAATGGACACCGGATCAGATGATCCTTGTAGTTCTGATATTTGCGATCACTCAAAAAATAACGGCACAGATACGTTGAAAAAGAAATGGACGTTTTATTTGGCAAATGTGTGCAACTGTAAAAGAAACAAAAAAAAAACAACAAAAAAACAACACTGAAGTACGAGCAAGTCAGATATGAAGCCTATGCCCCAAAAAACATGGAACTTCACCTTCTGTACATCAGCATTACGTGATCTTATTATAGTACACACACATGTACTTTCCCAGGTTCTCCTCGTTGCTCCGCACTCTTTCTTTCCTGTTAATATGATCCTGAGCTTCGAGAATGCCCTCTCAACGCTAACACTGGACACTGGCAGGCTGAGGAGATGAAGTGCTGCCTGAGCCCTAATCGGCCAATCAACCAATTGCGACCGCCAAAAGAGACACGGTGCGATGTTTTGAAGCCCAACACACGATGCAGAGCTTGCATCAAGTCAGTCTTCCTTACAACGAGTTTGCAAACAGGCTCGTACATGGCGAAGTCATGGGGCATTTCGGACTTCACGTTCCGATCGATGATGCGCACATGAAACCAAAACATCCTGATGGCACCCATGTTTCCCATACATTCGGACACGTTTCGAGAGACACTGTCGTTCCACTTTTTCGCCACGACTCTGCGGTATACGACTGGAAGGTCGAAGTGACCTTTTCCGGTTAAAACTGAATTTTAGAAAATGAATTCGACGTGCTTTTATCGGTTTTTATCGGTTTAAATCGAAAATGCCAAACCTAAAAACGGACCTTTTTCGGTTAAAACTTAATTTCCGAAAATGGATTCGGCGTACTTTTATCGGTTTAAACCGAAAACTCCGAACCCTAGTTACAGTTTATGCGCACAGACGCCTCGATTTTCCGAATTTCCGGTAGCTCGTTCGATGGAAACACGTTTTTTTAAAGTTGAGCTCGGTAGTGCCATATTCGTGCGCAGCTCATGCCTCTTGAAGGGCGTAGTCAGGGGGCGGGGGTGGTGGGGAGGCGGTGGGAGGTGCTTTAGCTTCTCCCTCTCTGAAATCCAGCCGACCCTATAATATATATATATATATTGCCCTTTTGGCTACGCCACTGCTCGGGGGCAGAGGAGGTAGTGTGAAAAAAAAAGAGAAGATGAGAGTGAGACATTCTGAGACATTCGTTCCTTGCACCCTTTCTTAAAAGTTTCAGCAAAACTGCGTAAAAAAATTATTCGGGCTAAGAACTGCATAAATCGTAATATTCCTCGAAAGCAGTCTTGGGTAACGCGTTACTGTAACTTCGTTACTTTTTTGGTAATTTAGAACTGTAACAAGTTACTTTTGTAAAAATGTAACTTGTAACTGTAGTTCTGTTACTTTTTTTGAGGTAACGATGAAAGTAACGACGTTACTTTTGTCGTTACTTTCCAGTTTTTTTATGAATAGTATATCATTGAACGAGTCAGGCACGTAGCCAGGATTTTGTTTCGGGGGGGGGGGGAGGAGGAGGAGGAGGAGGAGGAGGAGGAGGAGGAGGGGAGGAGGGGAGGGGGGGAGGGACCGCCCATGAAAAAATGCTGTTTGAGGGGGATCGGGGAGAGGAGGACCCAGCAAAATGGAATTAGAGAATACAGGTACCTTGGTATTGTCATTGCGTCAGATCTAACGTGGAACGCGCACATAAACTACATAGTACCAGAGCGTCGCAGAAACTGTGGTTTTTAAGAAGAAAACTAACCTACTGTACACCCAAAACAAAGTTAATAGCATACACAACTTTAGTTAGGCCAATACTAGAATACGCTGACTTGGTATGGGACCCATACACAGGAAAAAACATACAGCAACTAGAATGAATTCAGACCAAAGCATTGCGTTTTGTTTATAACAGTTACGACAGGCTGACTTCCGTCTCTCAACTGTATACACTGTCAAGCATACCCGAACTCAAAACACGCAGGAAAATAATCGCCTTAAGTTTCTTTATAACATAGTCAATGGCAATGTTAAACTTCCATTCGAAAAATACATGCAATACAATACATCCAGACAGACACGCAACAAACACGAGAAAACCATTATAGTGCCACAATCTAAAAAGGACTCTTTTAAATACTCCTTCATACCACGGACTGTTCATGAATGGAATAAATTACCTCTAACCGTTATTAATCAGCTCACATCTTCTTGCTTTGTCGCGGCAGTTACTAATCATTTATTGTCATAGAATAACTTTGCTCTTTGTGTCTTGAATATCTTCGAGTGTTGCTGGGGTTTTTCTTTATCATTTGTATGCTCTTGTCACTTTGCGTTGTATTGCCGATTTAGCTTATTTTTGTTATGTTATTCTTTGTGTGTATACATTGTACAGTGTACTTGCTGTACCGTGCTCACCTTGCCTTGGACACCGTCTAGGTGTCAGGCAAGATTTACAAATAAAAGACTTCGGGGGGGGGGGGGGGGGACCCAAGGCCCCCCCCCCCCCCCCCCCTTCCTTCGTTATGTGCCTGGAACAAGTACAATCTAGCTATTCCTTGCACTTTCCAAATTGCCTGTTCCAACATTTCGAGTGTCAAGTTGGCCTTGCTTAAACTTGTGAATACCTTCTTTCTCGCGAGTCACGACCCGAAAATAGCCACGTGTAGATGTGATGAAAAAAAAACCTAGTTACCTTTACGCATCCGCTTGTACTTTGTGACTGAGCACTTACATCTCAGTATCTTGAAGCAGTATCGATGTTGTGTTTTTTTTTTTTTTTTTTCTGCGCAAGAACGTTTTAATCGAGTGAATCAACCATGAAAAAACAATACACACGAAGGGCACTGCGAATGTTTCGTATTTTGATTAGCGCCACTACTCTGCACTGCGCATGTATTGAATTTTGATTTGCGCCACTACTCCGGCGTGGTGTCAACAGTCGAGGCAAAATTTGCTGCTGTTTGCGAGGGGTTTGCTTGTTGGTCTGGTTGCGCGGGGTTTGTTTAGCAAGGGCAGGGACGCGTTCGCCATCAAACGAGGGAAACTTTCAGACACTAATTTCGTGAAGCAACTGCTAATAAGTTACAATATGAAGTAAAAAGTGTACTTTTTAATTTTATACAATAAAACTTCGTGAGGGGCGTTTTGTGGTTTTCCTAAATGTTTTGTGTTATAGAAAAGTAACTGAAAAGCAACGTCGTTACTTTTTAAAAGTATTATTTTGTTCCAATTGATACTTAACCTGAATGTACCCCCCCCCCCCCCTTCATGTAATGCCCTTAATTGGGCCTTTGAGGTACCATGAATAAATAAATAAACTGTAACTGTAACGAGTTACTCTTTTACTGCGGTAACTTCGCTACTTTTTTTATAAAAGTAACTGTAACTGTAACGAATTCCTTTTCAAAAGTAACTTACTCAAGACTGCTCGAAAGAATTATAGACGGCGATGATGGAAACTTGAGCGTATACTTTTTATTCCTACGTCTGACATATTTGTTTGCAATGGCTCATAGGACCACGTTTAGAAAATTTCAAATTTATGCCCATCATTTGAAAAAAAAATATATATCTTGTTCTTGATGTTTGTAATAGCGTGAGACTTATAGCACATGCCAAAATTAATATTTGATCATTTCCACAACTACTTCAAATTCCTCGGAAACTTTTAGCATTAGCCCCTGTAAAGCTCTCTTTCCTACCTACACTGACGCGCTGAGGCCAAACAACCTTTAAAGGGGGACCAGCAGAAATATTCTTCAGCCTGGCGGAAAGTCCTCCTCGCCCTCTTTTTTAAGGGCGAAGCTCCTTAGGGGCTAGTCATGTCCGTATGTCCGTCCGCCGTCGGGTGCTCGTGCTCCTGCTCGTGAGCTCACGAGCAGGAGCAGGAGCACCCGACTGCTGGTCCCCCTTTAAGGCGCGTCCACACTGGCGACTATAGGCAGTCGCGAGAGCGACCAGCAAGATGCGACAAGCGACCACCGACGTTCACACTGCGGGCTATCGGCGAGTCGCTCCTCGGAAGATCTCGGGAGCCGCCGTCGATTCGGTGCACCCCGCCACAGCTCGAGGGGTTCGCGTTTCGCTGCTTTTCCATTTTCGTTGTCTCACAGATACACGTGCGTCGTCGTTGTCTTATGAAAAAGACTCGTTATGTTGACCTGAGTTCTTGTGAACCGTACACAAAGCACAATAGCTACATCGGCGTGCACTCGCTCGAGCTACCGCGTCGCAGTACATACCTGTCAAGAAGTGGCAATGCCACTTCTTGACAGGCCTAGTGCTTTTTTTGGGAGTTCGTTCAAATCGGGATGCTGCGTTTATAAAGAAATGGGCATTGCCGCCGCAGAGGCCTCCGTGGCTCCGTATCCACGGCCGCTACCGCGAGCCGAGGCATTGAACGGACATGTTGGTTGCTGCTTTTACCCTCGGCGTGCCGGATGTAAACAAACGCGAGGCTCACCTCACGTCACTTCTGAGGCGCCGCTGATTGATTCAGCCGCCGGGCGACTCGGCGACAAGTCGCAAACTGCCATCTGGAAGCGACTGCTCCAAACCTGGCGCTTTCGCGACTTGCGACTGTCGCTTTTACGACAAAAGTCGCGCGTCAGCTGCGACTTGCCGGTGTGAACGCGCCTTTACGGAAGCTCATGTTCATGTGATCGATGGCATGAGGCTTTTGTAAAACCTTTATCGCTTGGACACCAGATGGCGGTTTGGAATGAAGCCAAAACGAAATGTATCGCAATGTTGGCCACGAAAAACCTTCTGAGCGGGCGATCTTTTTAAAATAATTTCTAGATTTTGATTGGAGAGCATTTAGGATGCCTAAATACGCCCGTTAAGTATGAGAGCATTTTTCTTTCATGTGATGGGTTCGTACTCTACTCTATAACCTCGTGTTCAGTCACTAGCGCACACAAGGAGTTCAGTCACTAGCGCACACAACAAAATAATGGACTAAACTCATGAGGCGTGTATCTGCCGTGCGGTCTTCCTTTGCACGTGGTATACTGAGCCGTCGTGCGGTAACAGACTTGGTCTTTCAGGACACTCCGAGAATTAAATAAATCTGTGAAGAAAACCAAACTTGCGTAGAAGCACGCGAGCACGACGACAGTTTCAAAGCACGGCGTATTTGAGTTAGTCTAGATGCACTTGTATTAAGAAATAATATTTCTAATTTACAGTGCAGTGGTTTATCAAATACACGTTTTGTAGAAGGCGAGTTAAGTAATTAAAAATTAAAACGATGGCTGCAGTTGACTATAGTGACCCATTTGGAAAAAGTAATTTCTTCTCGTCGATGCACCATTGCAGAAATGAACATCCGGCCGTTGCCATTTCCAGCGTGTGTACGTACGGCGCGTGCTTTGTTCTCTTTTTAAGCGACAATCATGCCCGTGCTGGGCTGTGGAGATCGCACGCTGGGCTGTGTGCTTTGAATGATGGGATGGTGCATATTTGTGCGCGCATAATCTACCCCGGATCAATAACTCAGTGCAGTGCAGAAACACATATTTTGCGCAGAATACGTATTTGTTAGATTTAAACGCTTGAAAGGTCACGAGTAGCTATAAACCAACACCTTGTTTACAAACAAGCCCGCGTTTGCCCACACCAGGTGTGGGCACTGCGCGTGCGCAGAAACCGAATTCGCGTGAAGCGTCGTGTCTGCGCATACGCAGTGCCGTCGACAGCACCACCGCAGCTGCGTGACGTCAGGGCCGCGTGTTGGTCTATATAACACTCAGTCGTCCAAGCATTGTATACTTAATAAACGAAGCATTACATATTTATCTTTTATTTGGCAATAGTTTCATGGGACATCGTGTTCTTCGGTCTTGACAATAATCAGAACCATCGCTATATTTACTATCCGCTTCGTTGCCGTTATCATTATCTCCGCTGATATCTGGCTGCTCTTGTAGCGAGGCAGGTAATTCGAATCTGGCCTGCGCCGAGCGGGCTCGCAAAACGTACTCTGCGCTACACAGTTTCGTTATATATATATATATATATATATATATATATATATATATAAGTCATTTTATCACCACTACTAGGTTCGTGGAAAGGGCTCATTAGGGGCACTTAGCTAAGGGGTACAATTTGAAGCCTTCTAATACCATTTTGAAATAAAATGCGAAAAAGCGCAGCAGACGTTACGTTCGTTCTAACAGTGTCGCGCAGTGCACGTTGTGAGTCGTTTTACAGCGTGAGGTCAGTCTGCATATAAGATACAGGGAGCGTGGGCAACAGGGAGATATCCATGCAGCAGTGATTACAGGACCACATGCCGGTGCTATGGGTCGGGGCGGGGATCAAACCTGATCAATCTCTGGTTTTGATCCCCGCTTCAGACCATCACACCCGCTAATACTTATGACCCACCGGTAAATAGGTGCGCATAATCGTACAGCTAAGGCATAATAAAAAAAGTAATGAAAAAAAGAAAAGTAAATAGGAGCTACATTGTAACCCCGAAGCGGCGACCGTACTGCACTTGTGCGCTTTCGCCAGAAGCACGCGGCCGCTGCCAACACATTCCAGCCCCCGTGTCTAAGCAGGACACACCTGAGTCTTTCGTTCCGGTGACTGCAAAAAAACAAGAACGAAAAGGGAAGGGGGGGGGGGGGGGGAGCCCCCGGAAACAGAGCGAGCGAGGAGGAGTCGAACTCGGAACGAAGATTCTCGGAGTAGGCGAACTGCAAACCCTCGAAAACTTTAGACAATCCCTCTTGGGGCGGACGTACTATCTGCCCCGCTCTGTCGCGAGCGAGAGCCGCTGTCACGGTCAGGGCTCCGGTGCCGTCTTTGTTCCTGTCCTGTCTTCCTCGGAGCACGTTCACCCGAGCGGCAAGAAGAAGCAACTGTCCGCTCGCTGACCGCCCCATCTGTGAATCTCTGCTCCGCTAAGCCCTGGGCAGACAGTGCGGTGGGAGGCACGCTGTCGCCGGACCATTGAACCGACAACACCTGACCACGCTCTCTTCGCGTAGATATAAAAAAGACATGTACATGTGACTAAAAAAACACACGCAAAAAACTAGATACCGTTATTCGTTACTCGCTTAAAACCGAAGTACTTTATTGAGATTCAAAAGGAGCGATCAGCTCGAACCTAACTAGTTACTTTCTCGTTACTTTGAATGTGTCGGTTTTCTGGAGCAGTAGGCACCTTACATTATTTGGTGTCTTTAATAATGCCTAGCTTTTTAACGCATTCATGGACATCGTTTTATTTTATTGTCGCTTTTTTGTGCCGTTAAAGTCACAGGCGCGAGCTGGGATGAAAAAAAAAAAAAAACACGTGAGGTAACTCGCATTGTAATACGTTCTTCTCCACAAGTGAATAACTATACCGTTCTTCCAGTTCCCGCCGTTCTTCCATCAAAGAGGAAACAAAAATGCGTTACTCGCTATTTCGTTACGGGGAAAAAAAGTAACTAAATCGAAGTAACGCGTTACATTTACAAGTCTGGGTACGGGCGCTGGAGAGTGATCACGTGGCGAAAGATACACTTCCGACTGGTCCGACGAGTAGGTATAGCTTCCACCGCACTGTCAACGTGGCGGAGTACATGGCGGTCGCGCTGCGGCACGGCGCTGCGGCTGCTGGACCTGTCTCAGCTTCCTCCGCTTCCCACCGGAGAGGGCTTCCCGCGTTTCGATTTCCGCGTGGAGATAGTTAAACTGACCTCCACGACGAGTGCGCAATAAGTAACGGACTTAGGGGCCGCAAACGCAACGGCAGCGGCTTAAAGGGACGGGTGACTAAATGCCCGTGCCTCGACACAGGGAAATCTGAGTGCACGACGCGCTCTTGTGTCCGCTCTTCCGCACAACTGGCCGACGGAGAAGCCGGTTGTTTAGGGCCGTTGCTTCGACGCGCGGCTCTCATCTTCGCGTGGAAGAGATGTCCGCTCAAAAAGTTCGCCTTAAAAGTTCGCTTTAACGGTAGTTATTCTTTTTTTTTTTTTTCGTGTGAAGATGTTGTTTGCTGCGATTCTTATCTCGAAGTCTCTTTCGTGTTGTGGATGTCAGTTTAGCTTTTTGTCAAGTGAAGGACCCGTTGAAAGTAAGCTGGGTTAAAGGTGTAAGAGGCCCGGCAAATTAGCATCTTTGGCATGAACGCACAGCCAATGAAACAATTAAGTTCCACTATTGCAGCAGACATCGGTTTCTGTACTCCGATATGTGTTGTCGGCGAACAATTTAAAGATACCTTCCTTTTTTTTTAAAAGGGGGGGGGGGGGGTTGTAAATATTGTTTAAAATAAGCTAGCCATGTGTAAATTGACATGTCTGCGAGCAATGTGTTTTGCATGTCTTTATGTTGGTGTAAGATTTACTGCGGAAGTGAAACTACAAAATAGTTGGGTTTCTTGTGAAATTAAAAAGGAACAATGAAAACTGATAAAAAAAAAGACAGGGCGTTGAACTTTCAAGCAGCGGAAAGAGAAAATGAAGTTTGAGAGCGTCGTAGTTGTCCTATATCACACTAAAAAAAGTCTGTGCGTCTACTTTCCCGCACAACACTAGATTATCCAATTACCGCAACTTACAGTGGCAGCTCATCGATTGACGATGCCGAAACATATGATTAGACCAAAAACGCAGTCTGAGTTGTGACATTAAGCAATGCAAGCGTGACGTTTTGCATTGCTTAATGTCACAACTCAGACTGCGTTTTTTAAACTAATCATATGTTTCGACATCGTCATTTTCGGAGCTGTCTCCTTAAGTTACGGTGATTGGCTATCCGAGTGTTGTGCGGGAAAGTAGACGCACAGACTCTTTCTAGAGTGATATGACTGCCCAGTCAAGCCGATGAACTCATTTAGAAGTCTAGCAGTAGGTTTTGCATTGTGTACGGTCGACGAGTCGATATACTCGGGAAGATAGTGTAATTCTGCCTTAGGGTTCCCAATCTCAGCTTCAAGGTGTTTCTTCGAAGAGCTAGCAACGGTGCTTATCCCATTTGGAGGAGAACACTGGACGACGATACGATGAGGTGAGTGATAAACTCCAGTGGTAGTTCGCTTGGTAAGAATAACATTTTAACATTATAGACGGAGTGAAAATCAAGCGTGCATCTGTTGTAAAAGACCTTGGCGTGTATCTCAATAATGAATTCAAGTTTACTGCTCACGTGTCGTTTATTATTGGTAGGGCGACGAGAACGTTGGGTATTATATGCCGAATTACTCAGCCATTCAAGAACCCGGCCTCCATTATTCGTTGATTTCGCGCTCTAGTTAGGTCTAGGCTTGAGTTCAGTTTTGTGGCCTGGAATTCGTTATCAAGAACTCGAGCAATGACCATCGAAAATGTGCAACACAAACTAATACGTATTATTTATAATCGCTACTTCCAACGCCGTTTCTATTTTGACTACACTTTTCTGCTTAATAAGATTTTGTTGATATCATTGACCAATAGAAGAGCAGAGCGCGACTTAGTTTTTCTGTAGAACATTGTAAATAGCGTATTTGACAGTGCTTCGCGTCTACGTGATGTAAACATTCAGATCTCTCCTCGTTCCACTAGGACCCGCAGTACTTCCAGCATTCACACCATCTGTAACCCATCTCCTCTGTCACGGATACAATCTCTGTTTACCAATATTGAAAATGCCGAACTTGATATATACAGTGACATGGAGGTGTTCAGGAACCAAGTGAAAGTGCTTGTTGCCGAACTTTAAATATTGTTTTTTTGTTTGCGTTGTGTTTGAAACCTGCAATGTTTTTCGGTTTTTCTGTTCATATTTATATATTTGTGCACCAAAGAAGAGACCTGCATGGTTGTTTTTGGGGACGTAAAAAAAATAAATAAATAAATAAAATAAATAAATAAGTAAATAAATAAATAAATGAATAAATTGCTACATAGAAAAGCTCTGTGTTCTTTTTTTCTTTTTCTTTTTTTTTAAGGGCTTGATCAAATGGGCTAGTCGTTACCCGGCTTTGGGAAAGTGACGGCCAAGGAGGGTCAGAAGAAATGAGGACTTTCAAAGACAATCTGCTAAAACGTTTTCCTCAAAACAATTCAAGATGCTTTACGAGCCGTCCGAGTTAGTCCAAGTTGTGCGTCAGGAAGGACCTCTTCGGTGGAATAGCTCCACCTTCCTGACACAGCTCGTAAAACATTCTAGGACATTAGCCTTTTGCGATTATTCGTACTCAGTGCAGACGTACCAGTACTACACGTTCGACGTCCTCGAGTCCTCTTTTGTTCTTATAGTTAGGGCGGCTGACAGATTAGAGCTCTTCCCGGAGTGCAGCTTATACCTTCGCTCAGTTTGTCCCACGATGGAAAAACGAAGAGTCTTCTCTCGTTTACCTTCGACCCTTTGGTGTGGCTGGCGTTTCGGCACCCACACCAACCTTCCACCAGCTCGCAGGTAAGCTAACCGTTCGTTAGTATTATTGCGTTTCAGTTTCGAGACGTCCTATTATAAAGGCAAATCACTACCGGCAGCGCGTATTATAGTGGTACGCGTTGTTTCTCTCAAGTCCCCGTCGCGCTACACTGCCCGTACATCGTACGAAAGACACGGTATTTACTACAGACACGACGACAGAATTATCTGCGGACACGCCTGAAGGTGCATGTCTGCAGACACTTTGTTTGTGGGGTTAATGTGGCTGGACCGCCACACAAGGAAGAAACCCGTCCCAGGCAATGTCAGTAGACCGCCTTTTTGTACGTTGCATTAGCAAATATCTCAGCGGCTTCGGCGTTCACTTTGCCTGAAAATGAATGAACTTGGCAAACATCTTTTAGGCAGTAACATATAGTGCCTAGAGCTAAACTGTTCCTCGGATGGAAACGATCTGGCAAAGAGCTGTTTGTCTGCCGGTAGGTCGACAGCTATATAGTTTAGCCGCCTGAACACC
Organism: Ixodes persulcatus; assembly: GCA_013358835.2. Lineage (NCBI taxonomy): Eukaryota > Metazoa > Arthropoda > Arachnida > Ixodida > Ixodidae > Ixodes > Ixodes persulcatus. The sequence goes on from JABSTQ010010463.1 coordinate 281,854, forward strand.
AACGTTTAGATAAGTACACAATCAACGAGTCAAGTCGTAAAACAAAGTCAGACGGCCAAAGTACGCAAGTGAGTACACGCCATTTTTTTTTGTTTTTTTTTTGTTCAGCACACACGTTTGCTGCCGCGCAAACCGGATAGACTCGCGTATACTTCATTTACTCCAGCACGGTATACGGACACATCGCACCATTGGTGTTTGCGATATTCCGAGCGTCTGCGTGCCTACACCGTGAAGAGGGTGGCTAACTTGTAGATGATCGCGCGAAACCATATTCTACGGCAGCGCAAACATCCAACCCGATCTCTTCCTCTGGGGGTCTTCGCAGGTAACGCAATCACATATAACGAAATACCTAGCGCCTGCGAAGAAAAGTTTATTGTTTGGCTGTTCATATTTCGAACCCCACTGAGTTCTTAGAGTAAGAAGTTTAAGGGCACAAGTGTTTGCGTGTGCGGGATATTTGTACAGATACAGAGGTAGGACTTGTATACAAATAACTCGTTTTGGCCCGTGAATAGCAGCCTGCACACTAACTCTTTCGCGCCCGCCCGTCAGTACGACGCAGTGGTATGTTATTTTCTAAGTACACGTGTAAACAAGTACATAAAACAAAAAGTAAACAAAACAAAACGGCTTTGAAATATGGACATTCCAATCGAAGCTTTTCTGTAACGGATTCTTCTTGGGGCGGACCAATGGAAAGGCAACAAAGAAAGCCCCTTGCAAGGTGACCTCTGGCTCCGCAAGGACACAGCAGACCCTTACGTCACCAGCCATGTCCGGGCACCCAATTAGAAGCCCGTCGCGGGCGTCTCCCCGATCGTGCAGCGGTATACACACCGGGCGACGTCATCGTCCACCGTCCGCGCCAGGAAGTGGCGGGGCCCGCTGACCCGACAGCACGCTGTGCCGTCGCTTCTCTGTGTACCGCGCCGCGGTTCCTTCATCCGTTTCGTATGTGTACACAGGCAGGCAGGCGGACATCGAGGTGCCCGGGAAGATCGCGTGTCAGCGGACAAGAGAGAAAGACGTCTGGCGAGCGCAGCCTTCCTTCAACGTCAGGGACAATGCCAACTACTGGTGGAGGACACGCGCATCTTGTAATGAGCTCTTGTTTCGGAGCGGCAGCGGCGGCGGTTTCAGTTGAATGGGACAGTTATGCGGAAGAACGCTCAAGAGCCACCGTCGACGAGACGCGTCAAGTCGCCCCTGATGGAAGAGCCTGCGCAGCGCAAACAACCGGCTGCCAAGAGGTCGTCGGCAGGGCTCCAGCGCTCTCTCCGGCAACGCCACAAAAACACATCTCGCCGACGGGCGGTCGCTTCTGTTTACACTGATGCCACTTCGACGCCGACTGCACTTTGTTGCGCCGTCGAGTGTGGAGTCGGACCGCAGCTCAAGCTGTATCGTCTGCGAACACGTCAAGGCAGCCGTGCGTGGCGGATGCCCTCTACTGCATTCATCCTATAACTAATCAGCTGTTAAGAGCGTGCCATGTTGCAGCTTTGTTCTGCAGGCCGAAACAACAGTCAACACTTGGCGTATGTGGGCCGTCGGACGGCGTTTTCCGAGCGTGTATATACGCGTGCGTCTATTCGTCGTACAGTCCATCTTAGGAACGGGTTCACATATAGGTCGTGATTGGCGGTTATGCAATGATTGTGTCGGTGTCGGGGGACATTGTCCAGTCGCGATGACAATCGGGCAGAAGGGGACGAGAGAGATGAGACGGGCATATGTTTACGGACGCGACGGGCGTGCGAGTAGTTACTCTCCGCAGCTATCAAGTATAGAGATCTAAGATCTCTCGTAGAGAGATCCCGGAACGTCAAGCTAAGAGACAACATAATCACGCATTCCCGATCTTTAACAACCGATAAAGCGCTTGAGCGCGTGCGCGGTGTACGAAGGGATGGGTTGTGTACGTACCCGCGCCCGTGCGTTTTTAATGTTTTATCATAATCGAAACCCCGAGACACGAGGAAATAAAATAACGGACTACAGTCTCGTTGCGCAAAGAGTCAACCCCGGCTGAGCTGTTTGAAAAGCAAATCTTTGTTTATTTGTATTTTAGCGGTACAAGTTTCGACGTCATTTTCTAAGTTTACTTTTCGCCGGGTGAGCGAATTGTACCTCGAGGTGCTCGAGCGGATGAGAAGGTCGTGGTACTTAATTTTCCACGTCATCATAAGGAGGCGGACACAGCCGTATTCGAAAATCTTCACCAAGAATAAATCCCCGCGACTTTGTCATTAGGCTCTGCGAAAATAAGCTTGAGAGAAAAAAACAATAGTCCACTCTCACCTAAAACATTTAATGGCAAAAAACAAACAAGAAAAACATAAAACACTCCTGGGTTTGTGGTGCGACTGTACTATGTACTTGAGTTAAACAAGCAAATATCGCTCGGCGTGTCTGCATGCCCTCGTCATATTGGGTCTCTAGAGTCACTGAGAGCTCAAAGGAAGGCAGGACGTGGCTATTTACGAGCATCGCTTCGCAGCCAATAAGATTGCGGCATAGTGGATAAGGACGCAAATGAACCAATCACGAAGCAAGAAGCTCGATTAGAATGGTCCACACCCTGCGAAGCTGGTAGCGACTATAGTGGTCAATTCCAACTGATAACAAGCGAAAAAATTAACTATATATTAATTATATTTTGACTTTGTGCTCATACTTCGTTTCATTTTATGTCAAGGCGCGTAGCCGACCCTACTAATATAACGTCATGACGCAGCAGCCGACGCTGGCAAACAACGTCAAAAAGTGCAACGTCATGGTGTTCCTCAAGTGTCGTATGTGTTCTATCATCGCTGATCCAATCATGCACAAAAAAAAACCCAGTGACTTGCGCTTTTCACGCTGTTTGATATACACTTGTAGCGTCGGCATATCGTAGTTCGCACGTAGATTTTCACTTTCAAAAAAATAGTTAAAAAAAACTGGCAGCGATCTTTACCTTCAAAATCCGATAATGCGTAAAATGCTTTATAGGGAATGGGTGAGAAAATTGGTGTGTCACGTGACGTATATTTCCCCCTTAAATTTAGCGGGAAAACTGAGTGGTTGTATTGGTCACGTGACGTCAGGTCGCGTGACGTTGATTTCTCCCGCTACGTTTAACGGGGAAACTGGATTGGTGTCTGGGTCACAAGAGGGGAATTTTCCCGCTAAATTTAGCGGGTAATTGAGTTGACGTATAGGTCACGAGCCGTCAATTTTCCCAAGGTGTATAGGTCACGTGACTTCACGTGACGCCACTTTCTCCGCTAAATTTAGCGGAAAATTGGCGGATGGACGGAAGGACGGACTGACAAAGTTTTGTGATTGTAGGGTAGCGTGAAAAAGCAGTTCATGCTTTAAAAGGCACTGCAGGGCCCCTTTAAGCGTTCTATAATCCAGACATCTCCGATAAAGGTGCTTCCAGCCACAGCCACTGTGTATGTTGGTGTGTTTGACACCCCATAGGCTCGCCCGCCTGCACTTGGCATTGGTTTCCAATGCGCCCAGTTGCGGCCTCAACGGGCACATGCACTCGATTTCCTCTTTCCATTGTTTACAAATTCATAACACAGCGCGCGCTGTCCAGAGCTCTTCAAGCGAGTCTTCGTCACGTGAAAAAGCGAGCAAAGGCATGAACCATGCTCACAAACACCGAAAATGGCACACACCAAGGAAGTATTTCTTTTTATTATTATTGAACCGGTTCAATGGAATTCAAGCTCCACCGAAAACATTGCATCGTTTTTGTTTTTTTTTTGTTTTTTTTTGGTTCGACGTGTACACACACACACGACGGACAGAACCAGGCAGAGAGAAGCTGGAAGCTAAAAGCGAAAGCGGCAAAGGAGGCAAACACCCCCAGGGGGCGCTGACCACGACCAGAGAAATTCTCGGTTCAGCACGCGCGGCCTTGCGGAAAAATGCCTTTAGACCATTTTCTTAATTTTTTTTTTTCCGATCCGAGGGTGCGGAATGCGGGATTACGGGAGTTCGATCTGCTTGGCTGGACAAACTCCTCTTCTTCGGCTGTGCGTGGTGGTAGCCGCTGGCTCGCTCCCGACGATTCGCCAGACCCTCCGCATAATCCGACCTCCGGGCTCGGTCATCCTAGGGTGCCTTCATGCGCTTTTTGCTTAGGGTGACGACATCTGACTATTTCGTTCCTAACACTTCTTTTTATTATTATTATTATTCTGGAGCGTGTGAAGCAGCGTCTCTCCAGCACAAGCTCTTGGCATTGACTGTGTTACGACGGTATTTTGTTACCGGCAGTTTCTTCTACTTTTCCCGTGAGCGCGTGCTGTTGGCATCGAGTACTACAAAGAGTGGCATCACAGTAAACAGAAGGACACTGAGACAACCCGATCCTATAAACCGCTTTCAGTGTACGTGTGCGCTCTCTTCCTGCCTGCGTTCATGTAAAACGAAAGCGAACCTGTTCACTCTCGCTGTCGCTTGAGCAGGAGAGGAAGTGCCGGTGCGGTTGACCGCGAGGTTTACCTTGTATCTCCGAGAAATCGGTTGGATCGGCGCGCCTTTGTTTTACACGGTGCAATCACCGCGTCATCGGCTATACAACGCTTTATGAGCGTTTTTTTATTAATTATTTTCCCACCTATAAGCACGACCCGAAGTACCACATACATATGGTGATTTTAACTGAAGTGTATGGCTGTGACGGGCCGAAGTCGCTCTGGCCTTCCTCACGTGTAGTTTGCAATTATTTCATGCGGAAAGCAAGTTCGCCTGCCTCTTGCACAGGGGTTGCGATGATGTCAGAACGACGAGCTCTTATTGGCTGATTGAACAAAATCGTGGGGAGACCTCGAGGCATCTAGCATTGAGGTCTACCCACTATCCTTTCAAGCGAAACCAATCAGAGTTCGGCGTTGTTCTGACGTCACCGCAACTCCTGCGCAAGAAGCAGACGAACTTGCGCTCCGTATAGGCTGCCTTTGTAATCCATACTCCGTTCGCCATCAAGTCCTACCGGGTGTGCCAATGCTATGAGTCGATGGAGGCAATCCAGCATCTCCAGAAGGGCATCGTTTCGGCGCTCGTCGTCCTCGTGCGTTTCGTATCGCCGGTTAAATCCGATCACGCAGCGAAGAAGGCGCACGATAACGCCGGATTCGCTGTGCGTGATTGGGTTAGCCGCTCATACCGAATGCACACAGACAACGATCGCTCCATGACGATACACTTTCGACGCTGCTTCATCCATCGGGTCGTAGAGGTTGGGCGGTCGAACTTATGTGAAACAAAGCATGGCTGTTCGTCTCGGGTCAAACTTGAACCCACATTTAGGCAGCGGCAAGTCGGCAATGAAATGACGTATATGTCGCCCCTGCGTTGAAATATATATACAAATCGTGCGTGCGTGCGTCCGTGCGTGCGTGCGTGTGTGTTTGTATGTTTGTGTGTGTGTGTGTGTGTGTGACGAAACTGAAAACCGTTTTACGTCATATTTTAGCTCTCGAACTGTTTACTTCTAAAGGACCAAAGGCGGATTGTGGGATTTGGGCTATCGTCAAAGTTCCCGTATTTGGGAGCTCTGCAAAACTCAGATAGCTTTTGCACAACAAAATCTTTTTACATGTTTTCTCTAAACTAGAGGACAAATCGCCAAATCTTCGTAAAAGTGTGTTTTTGTTTTTATTTATCTATGTAAACCATTCAGAACCTCGCCCTTTTGACGATAATTTACCTGGTTTTAATAATAATAATAATGTTTGCTACATTACATTTGATGAAATAAATCGTGCCTATTCATCAATTAATTCATACGTATTCAGCAAGCACAATGTAGTTTTAGTCAAATAAAAATATCTTAGTGAAAAACGCCTTTGCTTGCTAGAGGAAAGTCTAAAAGTAGGAATTTCAACATATATTTTCTCAAAAAGGTCCTTTTTACTTTTTTATTATTTCTTTTTATGAGCCAGATGTACCATATGGTTTCTACATACAAATTCGTAGATTTGAATAGACGAAATATATGTAGTTATATTTTAAGACGCTAAGCTTGTTCGTCATTTGTATGTCCATTAATTAATTACTATTGACACCTTGTCAGAGTTGCATGTCAACATACCTCGGAACTCCGCCTGGTAAGGGAATCAATATAAAAGGGGTACTCAGTAAGCTCTAACCAATTTCTTCATCGTGCCCAACGTTTCGAAGCTGGCTCGGCTCCTTGTTCACGGATGTGGGCCGGGTCGCAGTCTGTCGTCGTTCTATTCTTTCTGTCAGTATTGTCTTCTTTCTCTTCTCTTTCTGTGTGTGACGCATCGCAGCTCGTGTATATTCGAAACGTCGGGCACGATGAAGAAATTGTGGAAAGTTTACTAAGTACCCCTTTCACCTCGTCCGACAAAGTATTCGTTGCCTTCGATTTAACACCCATATAAATAAAGCTGATGCGTACGAGGGGCGTTCATAAAGTTCGTATTATCGGCACAAAGAATTAAAAAAATTTAACAAAACAGGCATGAACATGAGCGCGCGTCCCTCTAGTTTCCACACAGTATAAACATCGCATGCTATAGTAGCTCGTAACGCCGCTAGGGAGTCGAAACAAAAATGTCATCGCCCCTCGGTATCAAGCACATGCAACTGATCCGTTTTCTCCATTTGAAGGGAAGCAATGCCAAGGATATTCATTCCAATCTGGGAGCGTTGTTCGGGGACAACGCCCCAGTTTATGACACTTGGTTAAATGGCGGAGACGCTTCCAGTGTGGCCAAATAAGAGGAAAGCACTTCAAGGACGGTGACAAAGTGATTGCTGAAGTGGAGCGATTCCTGAACCCTCAAAACTAGGAGTTCTATAACAATGGCCTCCGGTATGTGGTGCATCGCTAGAAAAAGTGGGTAACTTTTGGTAGCGAATATGTAGAGGAAGTCTCAAATCCTACTCGAGTTTGATTGCTGAATCTCTATTCCTTCGTGACAATAATACGAACTTTATGAACGCCCCTCGTACATGGTATGTTATGTTCAATTTATGAGAGTTTTCCTACGCATGCCAAATTTTTTAGCTTAAAAAATAAAAATCGCAATTAAAAGGGGTTTTAAAATTTTCTTATAAGAATTAAAATCTTTTAGATATTTCCCTCCAATAGTTTTGTGCGGAATGATAGAGTCATCGGGAACCAAAATATTTTTTATGGGACAGCCTTAGCATAAAAGCTCAACTTTTTTCAACTGTCGCGTCTCCAGGCACGGTGAGCCTTGTGAGAGGGTATGGCCGTTTAAACCGACTAATATTCGTGTTTTTGGTTGTTGTTTTTTGTAAAAAAGAAGTTTGAATGCATTTTGGGGAAGTACTTACAGTTACATAAAATACCTGGTGACGCAACCTCACGAGAACGTCTACTGTGACCCAAAAACGCCGTTAAAGCGGGTTACAACATTGCTCTCGGTGCTTAGCTATATGTTTAACATAACACTAAGGAACCCGTTTTTGTTTCGAGTAGTCTTCGTCCGTAAACGTCATGAGCGAATTTTCTTCACCAAACTTGCAGCATTTCGTGCCTCTTTCTTCGTATCGAAGTATAGTGGGCCATACGTGACGTGACGGCATGCGGGGAGTGTCAGGTGCGTGTCACGGCGTGGTGAGACGGCTCAAGCATCGAGCCTCCTTGCACAACCTTCGGTCCACAGAACCTGAAACAACTGGACGCGCTGATGACTTAATTCAGCTAGTTGCGCCTGAAGTGCCTGGAATGGTTCTTCCGAAAAGTGATGCAGCACATCTGGCTCATTTCCCCAGCCAATTGGCCAGCCGCTTCGCTCCAACCCTCCAATCATTGAATTTTTCTGATTGTGTCACGGAGCGAGACGTTGTCTTCCTTTCAATTTGCCTTTTTCTTCCACGTTTTGAGGCGTCATAGTTTTCTCGTCCCAGTCTCGGGTAATTTAAAGAAATGGTAATGCTACAGCTGCTCGCCTGCGCTCTCACTGTTATGTTTTGCTTCATTTTTGTAACTTCAACTTGCTCCTAACTCCCAAAATAATATAATTTTCGGGTAAACGTTTTTTTCTCCGTGTTCCTACGTTTGATGAGGTCCGTTTCAGCGCAAATTTTAAACCAGTTCAGAAATCTTTGAAGGGCCCCTTTACGAGTGAACCTTTAACCCATTTTAACGCCGCTCTGTGGTCACAATAGGTGCTTGTGAGCATGCGTTATTAGATATTTTATGTGATTGTATATACCAGGGGTGGCCAGGCTGACCCGGCCTAAGAGCCGCAAACAAAATCACGAAATGTCTAAGAGCCGCAAACAAAACCAAGAAAAGTCTAAGAGCCGCGGTGGGGGGGGGGCAAACTTTTGTCTAGTGTAATAAACGAAACTCGAACTACTTTCAATCTATCCGAATCAAAAGCAGTCCAACTGTACGTAAGGTAGCAAGCAGTAGCTCAAGACTACCAAACCGCTATCTGTCTTTCGATTTAAAATGCGTTCCATTTCTCTTTTTGGGGAAGTGCTCGTGTGACTGGGAGGGTGGCCGGGGGGGGGGGGGGGGGGTATAGGGGAGGGAGCCGCGAGCCGCACTTTAACATGCGAAGAGCCGCATGCGGCTCGCGAGCCGCAGCTTGGCCACCCCTGGTATATACAGTGCTCCTCAAACTTAATGCCACCGCTTGGTTACTGAAATATTGGTCTATTAAATATTTGTCATATTGAAGCCAACCAACACTATCAGTAAGTGCCAACCAATAATGAATTACCTTGCAGGAACAAATGGCTACGACTTACTTGTCATTTTAAAATATGACTTTAAATATATCGTATTTTAGAACGCGCGGATTCACAGGTCCAAACCATATATATTACATCTGATTTTTACTGTAGGTCCTGAACCAGTGGTTCTCAGATAGGGGTCCACGGACACCCGTTCTGGGGATCCGCAAAGCCCAGCCGCATCAGTCAAGCGCGGCAATGGAGCTGTGTTTGAGACTCTGTGTGTTGCGCTGTCCTTCATCTTTTCCCCAGTCTGGGGGTTTGTCTTGACATAAACGTTGTATTTTTTTTAAATTGAGAGGAGACGTTTCAATTTTTGGTTGAGTTTTCTCGTGTATATGCCAATAAGACAAGTATACTTCACACCCGCCCTTAGTTACATCCATTTATTAAATCACCATCCTAACTAACCTATACTTTCCCTTCCCCTCACCACGAACGGGGTCCTCCATCATCTCCGCCGATCCACAAGGGCTCCGCGAAACGTAAATGATGGAGAACCATTGTTCTAAACCATTCCAAGAGCTCTTCATACAAAAAGTAAAAGAACGACAAAAATAAAACTTGCCTTTTTGAGAACATTTTTGTTGAAATTTGTGCATTTAAAGTTTCCACCCGTAGTCAAAAGTGTTTTACGCCACAATAAATTTATTTGACTATAACGATATTGTACTCGTTAAATAGGTATTTGCTTAAGCGTTTATTTGATATATAATTTATGTCCTAACACTTAATGTAACAAAAGTTATAATAATCCAAACCAGGTAAATAATAATAAAAAAACAAGACATTTTTTTTTTTGCAAATTAAAAATAGGAACATTTAGTGAGTTTACTCTAGTTTATAAAACCACGCAAAAAGTTATTCTGTGTTGCGGAAACCATCTGAGCCTGATGAAGCTCCCAAATACGCGACCTGTGACGATCGCCCAAATTTTTGCATACGCCTTCTTTCATTAAGAAAGAAAAAAAAAAGAGATTTAATATTAGGATGAAAAACGGTATTCCGTCTTTTCACAGTGAATATATATATATATATATATATATATATATATATATATATATATATATATATATATATATATATATATATATATATATATATATATATATATATATATATGTGTGTGTGTGCATGCACTATTTGAAATGAAATCGCCCATATGCATTTCTGGAGTCATGCATTCTCGGAAGAGTTGAAGGGCTATCTACTTCTTTCGGAAAATAAAGCGGAGCCAGAATAGAATCTCCGAAGACCTGACTTTTCGAAACGCTTTTATTTTTCCTTTAAGGTTGCGTCGCAATTGCCCGAACGCGTAGCCTTTGTCAGTACCCACCCGAGAGTATCACGAGTTGTTGGTCGATGTACGCGAATAACATCCGCCTACGTCGAACCCTGAGGCACACTTCCACCTGGTCACGGTACTTCCTCCTTTCGCGCCGAGTGTTGCTTCGGCGGCCCAAGTCGTCTGGGCGAAATAACAGAACCGCCTCACGCCATCCATTCACTTGTCAGTAGCTGCTGCTGCCGTAGTCCGCGCAGCACTCTCCTTCATGTCACTGTTGGTGTTCAGTTTAAGTGGGCTGAACGAAATAGACCTTTTTCTTCCCAAGCATAAAAGTGTAGTCGCGATATATATATATATATTTTTTAAACCATCAGTAGGCGTGACGGACGGTGCTTTCAGAAGCCATTGGCTATGCCTATGCAGGTGTTGAACGCTTTCTGACGGAGTAATGGGCGCCATCTATGGGACTGATTTGAGCGCATCGAGTGCACGCTTGCTCTGACCTTTTTTGACACTCGGGAAAAAAAAAACAAAAACAAAACACATTGGTTTCGCGGAAGACGTGCACCAGTGACGACCGCGGGCCAATGCACTGGTTTTGTGTTCAACTGTTAAAGACGGTTTCAGGTAGGGATTTTTTTTCTTCAACTGACTACACCGCGAGGGCAGGGTGGTTACTGCAAGGTCGCATACCACTTCTATCTGGCGCTAGGGTTTTTGATTGGTTCTTGAAAATCTGAGTGCAAACTAGTGTTTTCTTCTTTTTTTTTTCCCACTTCTTCCTGCTCGCCACAAAAATCGAAAATCAATAACATTGTTCTTCTTTCCTTTTTATTATTTTTTTTTCTTTTTTTTTTTTGGGGGGGGGGGGGGGGAGGGTTGGGTTGGAGGGAGAAAAGGAAAATAAAAGGGGGGTTTCGGATAACTTTTTTTTCTCGATTTTTCAACGATTAATTAGAATTCTATTCGATTAATTCGTCTAAACGCATAATAGGCATAATTACTTTTTCAGGTCCAATAGGTGAGCGGCGTTTGGCAACTTACCTTACGAAATTTCGTTTCACTGTTGACAGACGACGACAATGAGCTGCAAGCCTCTGCAAGCATGGTTCTGAAACTTCCAGACTATAGTTTTCAGAACCATGCTTGAACAGGGTTGCAGATCATCGTCGTCGTTTGTCAACAGCTAAACCAAATTTCCTAAGGAACCGGAAGTTGCCAAACGCCGGTCACCTATTAGAGTGCAAGTATGTTCACTGTCAACTCCGCCAACCCTGCGGCATTACTATTGTTTGCGAGTTCTAGAGCAGTCAATAGCACTTTAGCACATCCACTCATCGGCTATGACGTGCACTAAACCTCCTTTACTAGGTTTAAAGCATAGATATATTTAATGCAAACATAACACAAAGATTTACGCCATCTTCCATCCAGTCGAACTATCAACTCTTTGTCATAGGAGCTTATATACGAATGTACGTTTGGAATCGTTGGTTGATTGAAATTTAGGACATTATAAAGACCTTGCACTAATGGATCGCTTTAACGAACTTGTACCCACACCAACCTGTCTTTACATTCCTTTCTATTTTCCTGTTTCTGTAAAGTACCAGCAATGTTAGCTGAGAATTACCTGTTTGTTTTGTTCCTTTGCTAAGACTTCGAGATGTATCCCCCCACCCTTTCCTACCCCTTTTTTATCTAATGACACTGAATAGGGCCTTGAAGGGTGCAATAAATGAATAATTAACTGACGGAATGAATGAATGAGAAATAAGCCATCCACTGCATAAAAAGCTTTTTTTCTTCGAACAATGCCGTGCAGGTGTAACGAGGGCATTATTGCAATAAGTGCGACGTTACGCGAAGAGTTTACAAAAACATCCCGAAGGAAATTTTGGATGTTGCGATATCCTAAAATGTTTCCTTTTTTTCCTTTCCTGATTTTTTTTTTGAGGTGTGTGTGTTTGTGTGTGTGCGTGCGTGCGTGTGTGTGTTTTTTAGAAGTTGTATAGGTGTTTTCGGATAAATCCTGAAAACTCCGAAAAATACTCCCCCCCGTAAATTGTTTGTCAATTCAGATTTATCCAATAAACTCCGAATTAACAATAGCCCCCCCCCCCCATATAATAAAAAGACCTTATTTTATAATTTTGTTTGATCAGCACACAGGGTCAATGGTCTTGGGAAAATGCCATCACAGTTATCTTTCAAATCTCGGCCCATTGACATAAGGGCTCTCACCCCTTATCTCGTCAAGGTTCATTCAGGACTACACTGTTTTAGTTTCCAGTTTGGGCCATACTATTTGTGATTCTTAGAGAAAGGAGAGGTTGTGTTTTTGGGCGGGCGGAGAAAAGCTCCCCAGAGGAAAGCTCACCAGAGAAACTTTTACCGGAGAAAAGCTCACCGGAGAGAAGCTCACCGGAGAGAAGCTCACGCAAAATCGGCGGGTGCGGAGGAAAGCTCACCGGCCCTTGAGCGGATGCGAAGAAAAGCTCACCGATCTTTTTTTATATTTTTATATGGAGGCTGTTGGATCATGCGTAACATACATCGATATATAACCACCAAATTCGTCAGTTCTGTAAAAATAGAAATGTCCTTTTTTGTTATATTTGTGAAGCTTATTTGGTATATTGCTCCCAGATGAATAATTGCGGGCGAGGGTTTTCTGTGGTTTACTCTCTAGGCAACGAAAGCCTAACCGAAAACTTTATGAACTTTAAAAACAGGAAAAAGTTCGAAACTTAATAATGTACGTCTGCCTAAAACCCGAGAAAAGAAGGAATAAACTTCCAGCTTGTCCAGATTTTACAACCTAAAAACGAAATATTGGGGGACTTTTACGCCGGCATCCAAGATTAATAATTGGAAATTGCTTTACGGTAATGCCCTCGGCCCAACACCACGCCTCGGATAATCAAAGCCTGTGTGCCTGAATGTTTACGTCATCAGAGTGAGATGGAGCGAAGACGCAGGTTGGATACGAGTATTGCTTCGGTTCTCGGCTTGGCCTCGTGGCCAATCAACGCGTAGAAAGACGCTCGGCAACGCTCTCACCAGCTATAGTCGGTTTACGCCCCCCTCCGTATCACCATACATCGTGGGAACTGTATATGTATTCTTTATGCACGTGCGACTACCACGCTGGGGGTCTGCGCTAGTAGAGCACGAGACGGAACGAGCTACCTCGTGCACGCATGCGTGGAACACTTAGTGAGATCTGTTTGTTGGCGCCATCCGACTGTGATGACGTTGCACGAAGGAAGAATGGGGCGTTTCGGAGGCCTTCAATATTCGAGATGGTCTTGCCTCAGCTCGCAACTCAAATCTCCTACGTAAAGCGCCAATCACCGCATACAATCTATTGAGCCTGGCTAACAAATAGCAAAAGCAAAAAAAAAAAAAAACAATTGCCTATTAAGACGTGTTTTGCGCTGGAGTAACACGTATAGAAAGTTTCACGCGCCGTGTGTATCTGGGTCATTCTCCCAAAACGTTAAACATTTCTGTAACTGATCTATGGCTTTAATAATTGTTAGCTGCGATCATTTTTTTTTTTAATTTACTGTTGGGACAAAATGAGGCTGCATGTTCATAAAAACAAACAAATATTTTGGATTAATTTTAGACTTCATACGTTTGGAGTACATTGAATAGATCATGCCTCCCATGGGTAACTACGTCAATTAGGTTGCATCTAGTAACTATTACACAGGTTGCAAAGCCTTTCAGTTTACTTCTAACAGACCGATTTCTTAACAAACTGATGTTTCACAAAAAAAAAAAAAAAAACGTAAAAATATATGTCAGTCAACCTTTATGAAATGACCACAGTGTTCAGTGTTTCCAAAGTATTTATATTTTTATAATTAGTAACAAAACACGGCTGTAACCGCATGAAATGTCAGTGGTGTAACGGAGAAGATATGCATTAATATAGACAGTTCTGTCCAAGGTATTCAGTGTGCAACCCCATACACTTTTGAACCCCCTTTCACGACGGCCTTACCAAACGCGATGTTCACTTCGCGCAAAACGTTTAGATCTTATAAACCAAAGACTAAATACAAACAAATATGTATTTTTTTACCCTGGTGTCACGCTAAACTTATGTCATAGTTTCGTTAATTTATTTATGAAAAACTAGGAGCATATTGACAAAACAATATGCCTTCCTCCTGTTTTAAAACTACTCAATTCGAGCGAAGAGTTTTGTTGAAAACTTTTAATTTGCTTGAAATGTCAGTCGTGTGACGCGTCAGTCGTGTCATGGGTCAGCCGCGACCGATGGCGCACGCCACCACTGCTAGTTTTAAACGACGTGCGCGCTCATACCTATAAGCAATGTTACATGAGAACGGTAAGTGCTAACTGTCTTTTAAAGTGCACTATAAAATACGAGAGCTGCGCAGATGATTAAAGGATGGTGTAAACTCTTAAGCATTGGCATTGATCGGCACGATCGATGGCCGTCCATCAACTCTGGAGACAGACACCTGGTGAGCTTTTCTACGGTAACGTAAGCTGATTTTGCAATTTTCCAAATGTTCGCTTCTGTAGCTGCAAAATATATATGGTGAAAGTTTGAGTATCGATCATCATAAACGTGAGAAAATGCCATGACGCTCGCTAAGCACAGAGTCGTTTTTGTTTCTTATTTTCGATCTCCGTCTTGTCCTCTTTAAAATAATTTTCAGCATGTTTTTGCGAAATCGACATTTCAGCTTGCCACTTTAAAGACAGTCATTTCTATTGAGAACCACTGAGTGCAATAATTGACTTCCTCCCCGCCGCCGCATCCACGAAAAAAAAAAAAAAAAAAAAAGGTACGCCGCGGTGCTTTGTGGAGATGTGAAAACAAATAGTGATTATATATCTGTTTCTGTAGTATATCTTTATTTTTTGTAAAGATTCCAAACCGTTGAACAGGACCTGCATCTGCTAATAAAAACAAATCTAATTGTTCTTTAAAATTAAACTTCTTGGCTCCCAACACAACAGTAGATACATTTTTCTCTTTTTTTTTTTTTTTGCAAAGAAGCAGTTTTTATTAGAATATATCTTCGCCTGGAAGCAAAAACGGGCTGTATCAATTAAGAACATGCTATTGCAGATGTAAATCGCACAAAAAAGTATCAATATTTATGTTGCGATAAGCGCGATAAAAAAAAATGTTTAAGATTGCCATTTTTTTAGTGGGGTATACATATCCTACAATATATTGAACTATAAAAAAAAAGTCTGGGAGTTTGGCTATGTTTTCTATCAAGATTACAAATGATTCCCGCAATAATCAACAACATATTAAAAACTAAAATCAATGTCGCAAAATAATATTTTTTTGGACCCAAAGATTAAGTCTTCGGGAGAAGGACCCATCTACGTGAAAGGCGTTTTCCAACCAGACCGCCTTTTGAGACTCTCCATTCACTACACACTCAGACCCTGATCTCGTTGATCAGCCTGCTGCGTTCCCTGCGGTAAGCTAGGCTAGCTAAGCATATGCGCCGAGAAACTGAAACAGAGGAGGAAACGAGAGAGCGCATGGATATCAGAACGCCGATCTCTGGTTGGAATGATTAGGGGGTAGGTCTAAAGGTAGCTTCTTTTGTCTCCACTGCACTCGTCGAACGCGTTCGAATGCGAGAGCCAAGATACCGGACGCCGACGTTCCGTGTTCCAGCTCGTTCGACGAGTGCAGGGTAGACAAATGCAGTCCGCTTTAGTTATACCCACTAATCATTCCAACCAGAGATCGGCGTTCTGAGGTCTCTGCGCGCTCTCCTCTCCTCCTCTCCCTCGGTTTCTATGCGCATAAGCTTATTTGAGAATGAGAGTTCATACTTTAACCACATTTTGGCAGACTGCGGTCGACTAGAGGCCGGAATTTTAACTTTCGATTGGGGCCCATGCATTGGGACGTTTGAAGATTGCACTATATGTCGACGCCTCGCACTCGACCTTATAAAATATAGTGAGTGTAGGAAGCCTGTCACACACTGGACGTAACAATATGAGGCCGCTTTGTCACTGTCAGCTTAAAACACGCAGTACTTTGCTTTTGTTCGCACTCTAGCTGTGGCGTTCTTTTGGTCGCCTTTCTCTACTGAAGGATCCGGTGGATAGGAATCGGTCGGCGGAAAAAAGCTCACCGAAGAAAAGCTCGCCCCAAAACCGTCCGTTGCGGAGAAAAGCTCACCGAACTTTTGATGGATGCGGAGAAAAGCTCACCTGCTAATCTGTGAACCAAACATTCACTCAATCGAGATGCGTTCACTCAACTGAAGTATGTTCGGATGTCACACGTGCATGCACTTTCTGTACTTTTAAGTATACCTTAACAATACAGAATCGGTTGCCCGATAAAACAAAAATAAATAAAGAAAACATCTATCAACCGGTAATTGAAGGATAGCCAGGGAAAAATATAACCACTGTAGTAGGCTACAGCCTCAGTCTTTCTTTCCCGAATTGTTTTATATTAAATTACCTTTCATGTACTACTCGCGAATTCTACATTTCCAAAACTTCATCTTTCGACATTTAAGAAGGCACGCTTCCAATATTCTAAGCTCTTCCAATGAGCAGCTAAATAAATTTCTATTTCCTCTATCTCGGTTGTCACAATTAAATATGGCAACACTCACGAGAAAACGGTCGATATAAAAACCGAACGAGGGGTGTAGCAAAGCGCCTTGCTGCGAAATTTATACCACCCGCATGGGACACGCCAGTGTTCAACTCGGTCCAAGAATACAGGAACAAATTGTTCATTTGATGAAATATACATTAAATGGGCAAAGATCACCCGCCATGGAAATTGAATTCTAGGTGAGCTTTTCTCCAGGTGTGTCTAGAAAATTGGCGAGCTCTCCTCCGGGGCCGCACAAAAATAGGTGAGCTTTTCTCCGGTGAGCTTTGCTCCGGGATTCATATGAATCCTATAATATGTAATGAATTCTGATGACGCACCCGGTGGATCTGAATCATAAGTGGCAGGGTATCATGGCAACGAAAACGAAAAATGTTCAGACTCGGGCCGTCCGTCAAGCATTTGCGAAACAAAAAGTGCCCGAAGCAAACTTGCTCTTGAAATTCCGCGCGGCTGCGAGCATGGCAGTCGCCGCTTAGCAATTGCGACCAGTTCACGTGACTTCGAGCCGTCCGATCAACTAAACACACCGTTGAAGACCGCAAGTGTCAGCGCGCCTTCGGAAGGTCCCATCTCCTTTCTAAACAAGTCTTCCGGAACTCATGTAATCACGGGTTCCTCGACTGACGCGTTAAGCTTCGTGCAAACAAGCGGGCAACCGCACGGATGCCACAGCGTGCATGCCGCCCGCCCGGCACATATCGGAAGATCAATGTGTAAACCGAGTAGCAGGGCCCACAAGATGAACCACAAAAAAAAAAAAAAAAAAAAAAAAATCGAGATTGCTTTTAAGACAGGCGGTAGCTCGCTGCACACGTCTTCATCAGACGGCAACCGAAGTGAAGATTTGCGTTCAGGCAGCGGACAGGCGGACTAACGGACAAAGAACCGTTTTCACACAATGTCCCTCCGCGGGGCCGCGCTTGTTTATTCGCGAGGACGGGAAGGGGGGTCCTCGATCAGCGCGTTGGCCGGACCGATGGCGATGTTACACCTTGCGATGGACCGCAACGGACGCTATACCAGCCATCCCAGCCAGTCCAGTGCTGCGAACGTGTCACGTGACACGCCCCGTGCGTCGCTGATCCCGGGTCACGTGCCACTTACGCGCAATTAAATTTTCTCAGGTGGCTCGTAGCGTCTTACAGCGGTCCATTGCGAGACAAAACGAAGTATATGCGTCGCGACGCTGGCTCTCGGCCAAGTCAATGATACAGTAGCCGTAGCTCACTGCGAGTAATCACCGCTCTCGAAAAAGGGGCGCTCGCGCGAAACCCTGCGAGAGCTTGCGAGGCGCTCTGCTCTTTTAAAAGTGCTCCTCCTCCGCCTGTCAAACACCCGTTCGAGATTACCATGCGCGCAGCGTTATACACCGGATGCACTACGAACGGTTTTTTGGTTTCATCGTTTCGCAAAGGCGTTCGTCGCTCTTGGTGTGCGCGTCTTGTCATCGCGATCGGAACGCGTGAACAAGAGAGTGCGCTAGTTTGTAGACACACACACACACACACGCACACGCACTCGCACACGCACACGCACACGCACACGCACACGCACACACACCACACACACACACACACACACACGCACGCACGCACGCACGCACGCACACACACACACCCACACGCACACGCACACGCACATGCACACGCACACGCACACACACACACACACACACACACACACACACACACACACACACACACGCGCGCGCGCGGAGAGTGAGAGAGAGAAAAAAAAAATGCCGGAGGGGTTTAATTCAGACAACTCTAAACTCGGTAAGTTTTAACATTTGTTTGCAGATTTAAACAGTCTCGATGTTGTTCTTTTCACGTTCTCATGACTTGCCCTTTGGATTCAGCAACATATCTTTATGCTTCGTTTTTGTGTCTAATTAAGGAGCGAAGGTCGCGAGTGCGAGCTCTGGAATGTGCGTCGGATGCATAAGCTGGCAGTTTGGGCTCGAGCGGAAGCGGGCTGCATTGAACGCCGCTTACAACACGAACGTGCGTGGGCGGCAGGCGGGCTTAAAGACGGTACTTTAAAGCGTTGAGACGGCACTTCCAAGAGCAACTTGTTTCGTGGCTCAAACTTAATTCTAGTCACACTGGAAATTAGAACCCTCTCAACAGCAACGCACACGGCAAGCAGGGCGTTTGTTTATGTAATTAATTGTGTCGTTTGTATGTTTAGACAGCGGGAAGTTGTTCAGGGTGCTCCGGTCGCGTGTGGCGGTCGCGTAAGCGCCGGTTGCGTAAGCTCCCTTCGTGTAAGCGTCGATCGCGTAAGTGCCGGTAGCTGAAGCTGGCGTGACCTGACGTCCTTGAGGTCGTCCTAGATGTCGTTCTTGACGTCGTCCTCTAGGACGTCGTCCTCGACTTCGTCCCATACTCCTTGTCACTAGTTGCGTGAAGTACAGGCGAAGGCAACGCCAGGCCAAGGGAGAAAGGGCAAGCATTAGAAAAATTGCGGAGGAGGAGATAAACCTCCTCTTCTCTCTAACGTTCCTAGTGCTCGCTCTTTCTCCCCTCGCCTTCTTCTCCCGTCCCACCTTCCTAGTGCTCGCCCTTTCTCTCTTTGCCTGGCGTTTCCTTCTCCTGCACTGCACATAAATTGTGACACGCAGTACAGATGCCGTTCTTGATGTCATCCTCGATCTGCGTGTGGCGTATTACAACGATTTCATCACCATACTATTTCCTTTCCTAATTGTTTTCACTAACGATGTTCCTGTAAAGCTACCGCATTTCATCGCGTTTGGTCGAATGAACAAAGCTGCATCAATTTTTTTCTTCTTTCCGACAGTATTTCCCGGTGAATGGAACGGCCGCAGGCGATAGCTTTGCGCGCCAAGAATCTCGAAGGCCATGGCCAAGAACAGCCAAAATTTTCCAAGTTACACGGGCGCAGCTTGTAAGACGAAACGTAATACTCACTGAACCGTTGTGTAGATAACAACCGGGCAATTTGGAACTATTTTTAATCCGCTCGTTATTAGATGGGGAGGCTCAGAAAGCTTGGGTAGACAATTGCTTTGTGTGTTTTAGTTTTATTTGAGTGATACTGTGAGCCTCTTAGATTTATACGTTGATATATAAATTCATCAAAATTTAGAAAAACTGGAAAAGCGGTTTAACAAAAAATTATATGAAGTGCAGGACTAAACCAATTAATGGTGAAAGCTTTTCTTTTAGAGATTATTGAAGTGAGCTCCAATCGTGAATTGCCGGAGAGGAAAATTATTATTTCGCTACACAAAGAGAAATACATTTTATGGTTCGTGTCGTGATACCGAGCTGTAAATGCAAAATGTCTTTCGGAAACGATGTCGCTCTATACTTTCGTGTCGTTATTCTTTTTTTTTTTAATTTCTAGAGGCTGGATGAGGTCACATCTTAAATATTAGGGCGATGGGAATGTTCTATAGTTTATGTGTTTCATAATTGAGTGGGTGATTCGCCTTCAGCGCGAGCTTTCTGTTATTGATAACACACCGTCTCAAGGGCGGCCAAGACACGAAGGAAGGCAACGCGCGCGTGGTGGGGGCGGAGCTTGTACAGAAGTCTCAGCCTATCACCGACTGTAGTCAGTGACATATCTTAAGAAACGCAGGGCGCGTCTGATTATGATCACGATTCTTCCTTCGTGATTGGTATCTCATTGGCTGAGGAGAGACAATAAGATGCCCGAAACTCGCCACGCCTTCCGTTTCTTAAACTTTCAGCGACAATATAAATCCGTTAACCTTACTTTAGCAATTGATGTGTTACTGTGAGAAAAATGAAACACTCTCGGCGGCCATCTTTTTTTATCTTTTTTTTTTTTTTTTTGGGGGGGGGGGGGGGATCGGAATCGGAAGTTTTTCGAATGCGTATACAGATACTTTCGTCTCTGTATACGCATTCGGAAAACTTGGACAGCTTGAGCTCAGAAGACGGCAGTGTCGTTGGACTCATAAAAAAATAAAAAAATAAAGTACAACAAAACGCATTCCGTTCTCAACCAACCTCTGACGACACGGGGCAGAGACGACTTTGCCAGAAATGCAAGCAGCTTCTATTATTTCTTTCTGGCAAACGCACAGGAGAAGCTCCCCGCGCACCTTTGTTTTCTTCTAAATTATGCTTGGGCCGCAGCGTGGGAACCGAACGCCTTGTTTACAGCCCCGGGAAAGACGACGAACTCGCACTTGACGAGTTAACGAGTTTCAAATCACGGCTCTTGGTTTGCTTGGTTTCCCTTTCTTTAGACGACAGTCACTTCAAGTCCTGCCCCTATTCGAGGTTCGCGACAGTACACCTCGGCGTTGTCGGCGCGGCACGACCCTTTCTGTTTAGCACCGCCTCTTCCCATTTCAATGATGGCCGCGAACGTGTACCAAATAGAGCCTCTTATTTCCGCCGTGTTCCGAAGTGTCGACGAATCGCTCTCACGGGAAGCGAAGGTGTTTATTATATTTTGTGTGAGTGTGAAACCGACGTTTCAGCGTAGCTTTACCGCTAGCAAATGCTACAGCTCGAGCCAGTGAAAGTGACAACGCGAGTGAGTCGTGACAGCTGTCCACAGGAGCGTATACTCGGACGATGCGTAGTCGCGTGCATCGCTCTGACGCCCTCTTTGGCGCTCCCTGCAACGATATTGGGTAGGAATGTTTCTAACTTTACACAAGCTTACTGGCACTCACGGACCCAAGTATACTCGTACGCAACGCCGCTGTTCAAGAAGCTTCTTCTGTCGCCGCGTAATTTCAAGGATAAGAACGGATGTTTCCTTTCAGTATCCCTTTTGCAAAATTTGATGACGAAGTTGTGGATCGTACTGTTGGCGTTGTCTGTCAGCGTTGCAAACGACGCCATTCCCAGGATTTCGTCATCGAGCTTTCCGATGCCCGCGGTGACAATATTTAAATGGGCCATAAAACGAAATTTTGGCCGGGATAAGTGATTTTAAATTGGGATTTTACTAATCGAATATCGTTTAGTGGGTCAAAAGAAAGAGGGCAGAAGGCCAAAAGCCAGCTTTTCGGTACGAACATTTGAAAATATAGTTGACTATTTCGTACCTTTTTTTACTTCGAAAGTTCTCCGCCTTTTCACAATGATACATCCGCAGTTCCCCCAAGCACGTTAGCGGTGCCAAAATGACGTCAGCCGACCCCAGCTCACGCATTGGATACAAGAACTGCGTCATTCGGACGTATCCGCTCGTCAACAATCAATCCGCTGACGAATATTTGGATTCGTGTTCTTGGCCAATGAGTCCCTGACGGAACTTATCGTCACTTGCGAATGACAAGTTCTATGGTGTGCTTAAAAAGCACGGTGGAAGCTTGGAGCCATCGCACTGGTGCCCAAGCATGTCACGACGACGGGATTTCTCATTTCGCTTTTGAGTTGAGGATTAAAGCTAAGGAGGAAGAAGTAGAAAAATCGTTTCCTGACCCCTTTAACCCCCCATTCACACTGGAAGCGGATCCGCGTTCGCGAAGCGGTTGCAAACGCGGTTGTATAAAGATCTAGTGCAATTGCACGCGCATTTGATGTCATCAAATGCGCGTGCAATTGTACTGAATCCTTATACAACCGCGTTCGCAACCGCTTTGCGAACGCGGATCCGCTTCCAGTGTGAATGAGCCCTAAATGCGGCTCATACATGTGGACACGAGCACTGCGGAGCGTTCCAACAATTGCGAGCATGTCACCCGACTGGTGCCCCATGCGTGCGAGCACCTGCAGTGTGCGCGTGAACAAAGCTTTGGCAAGCTCGCAATTTCACGCACTTGCCTGCACGAGCAGAGGCATGGCGGCCTCCAGATGCCCTGCTTGCAATCGTCTAGTGCTCAATCGCTAATTGGCGACGTGCGCGATCGAAAGCGTCGCTGTGATCGGCCTTCCACGATTGGCCGAATGCTGACTATGACGTCAGCAAAGGATTTCACTTGGACGGAAATAAGAGGAGTGAAAAAACTTCAATTTTGGCAGTGTTCGCAGCGTTGGTTTCAGAGCGCAGTGATTTCAAGCTTCCACCATGCTAACTGGAAACACCATCGAACTTGTTGTTCGCGAGGTAATGACGTCACGAGAGGGAACCATAAGAGTGCGCCACCAAAACATCTCGCCGCTAATAGCCGAAATTCAACTATAGACGATTGCAAACAGGGCATCTGGCGGCCGCCATGCTCTTCCTCGTGTAAGCAAGCACGTGGAATTCCAGGCCTGCCAAGGCTATCTTCGCGTGCATGCTGCACGTGCTTCCACGGATGGGGCACCAGCCGGGACGCCATGCTTGCAAATGTCTATAGACAATTGCAAGCATTGCGCCACATCTGGTGCCCCATGCGTGCAAGCGCGTGCAACGCGCGCGCGGTTGAACGTAGATTTGGCAAGCTCCTAATCGCACGGGCGTGCCTGCTCGAGCAGAGACATGGCGGCGGCCAGTCGCCCAGCTTGCAGATGTTTCGGTGGCGCCCTCGTTCAGTTACCTTTCGTGACGTCATGACGTTGTGAACAACAAGTTCGATGGTATTTGTAATGGGCATGGTGGAAGCCTGAAATCATAGCGCTCTCAAAGCAACACTGCCAACACCGTCAAAATTGAAGTTCTTACATTCCTCTTATTTGCGTCGATGATAATTCCTTTGCTGACGTCATAGTCCGCATTCGGCCAATTGTGGCGGGCCGACCACAGCGACGCTTTCGATCGCTCACGTCGCAAATACTCAATCTCACAAATGGCTGCAGTCATAGCCTCTTCTATACTCACAAAGCCTGGCAGTCCGACGACGCAGTCATAGAGTCGCAGACTTGGAGCGCGAGGACCTGGTAGCACAGAGCATCAAAGAGTCATTTCTCGGGGAACCTGGACGTCAGCGCACAGATTTTGCAGCGGCGAGGACCCCAAACACACTTGCTCGCTCGGGAAAAGTGTGTTTCGGCGTCTCGCCGCAGCGGGGCGCCAGACATGTGCCTCTCCTCTCATCCGTTGTCTGCCGCTCCACCTTATCCATTTCGGCGGCCGCTTCTCGTGGCGATCTGCCAGGCTTTGTCAGTATATGGGAGGCTATGCTGCAATAAAGAGAAAGGCAGAGGCGCGTGAGCTTAGCTTAGCAGAATGCTTTTGTTTGTACCAGATCTCGTGCATAACAGGCATTTTCCAAAGCCCCGCGCTCGTGCCCATGCCTTTGTCTGCACTGCAGATGTTTGTGAGATGGAGCATACATGGAACTTAGCGTATGCCCTGTTCTTTCCCAACCATAGCGCGTGGCTATGATAAACGTTGGCAGCACGTAATCGGCTCCAGATCACGCGGACGCTTGTTCTGGCTGCGAGTTAGGGAGGTGATCTCTAAAATTACTGGATCCTGGTAAAATAGTGTCATTGCTTCCCTTGCCTGCTAGCGGGACACAAACAGATACTACAATACAGACGATCAAAGCATCAAAATGCGATTGGCTGATCGGTCTTTGTTGCCATGGCAATCGCCATTTTCGTTATTTCGTATCTTCGATGCTTCGGAAGGGTCCTTCTAAACCAGTTGTGCCGAAATCGCTAGAGCATCATCTCATACTGAAAGTGTTCCCCGCCCATGTAAGCGTATTTGGCACTGCGTATGCTATCAACTTATCAATCATGCTTCTCTCCACAGATCTCATACGATGATATTGCTCTTCTTACGTATCTTGAGACAAGGAAATTATTTTTTTCAGTGCCTCCAAGCACCGACACCGCGTGTGTTTGCGGTACGAAGATGTACGCTTGTTTCGCCGATGTATGCATAGAAAAATATCGGTATACAAGAAACCTCTCTATAAAGCTACCCGTCACCAGCGAATTTTGATCGGCTCACCAAAAGAATGGAGAGGCCAAAAAGAATTAACTCATTTCATGGACCAAACCGGCTACTTTCTTTCTCAGAATTCAGTGACTAGTGAGCCTTGCTCGTTTTGTCAAACATTTTCCTGCAACTGCAATTAAAAAAAAAAAATAATAAATAAATAACACGTGTTTTATAGGTTATGAATGTCAATAAATAATTCTAAGCTCGGTATTGCTGAAACGAAGCATAGATGGCGAACTTCAGCGCATAATGTCAGCTTCGTTTCATTTGGAATATAGCTGACATTATACGGGTTTTGAGCATAAAAATGGAGAGATGGGCTAGTTGGGGCGTAACCCTTTAAATATGCGCCGTAAAACAGAGCCGCAACACGAAGCGCACTTTCAACTGAATCTTTACTGAAAAGAACAACAACAAGACTTCATACATCCTATCAGTTTGCTCGCGTAGAAATTCAAATTTCTTATCGTATAGGTGTTACGGTGCACTTGATAAGTGCACCGTCAGTTAGCAAGTAATTTATGTCTGCTACCCACACAGCTGAAAGGGGCACTAAAGAGGATTCTGCAGTCGTCTGTTCTTGGTCATAACTGATTCTACGGGCCCTAAACATCCTTCGTTCGTTTTTGCATTTGCAAAAGGTCACTGACGAACGAAGTCGGAGGTAGAAATAAAGCTCAACGCATCGATTCGCTCCGGAGACGACTGCTTTTTGCTCGTGTTCAGTCCGATATAGATCTTTCTTATGTGAGCATTCTTTGATTTAATTACAGAACGTATGACCATAGAGAAAGCATCAAATAATGAAAAAAAAAAAAAAAACAGGACAAATACATCTGGGGATTATTTTGGGGGGCAAAGTTTGATTTAAATCATCCTAATAAGACCGGTCTGATTTCTCCACCCTGGCTGTAACCCTCGTTCCGCTTTTATGCCAACCCATATCACGTGTGTGTTACCATATTTAATCCTGACGTAGCCGGGATAGAGGAAATACGACCTTTTTCATTTTACGTTCGAATAAGGTAAGGATTGAAACCACTGCTTCGTGAAATGGCGAGATTTGACAATGCGGTGTCGGTATACTAAATAGAAGGTCATTTCATAAATCAACTTCCAGAAACTACTCCAGCTAAGGCCTTCTACACTGGTTTTATTTCCCTCCGTAATATTTAACGCGGTAGCGTTAAGGAGCTCGTGTCCCAGATAATCGGTGGCGTGGCAGAAAATCTGACGTCGGTGGCGTGCCGCGAAAATCGAGATTGGTCGATAGGGTCATGACGTCACAGTCACATGACCTCGCGCGGGAATTTCAAACAAGCCCTAACGCTCACGTGAAACGTGACGTCACGCGTGGAATGAAAGTTATTAAAAAAACATGAAGTAATGCGAATTAAAGGTCACCGCATGTCTCAAGTGATTTCACCCCATAAAGTAATTATTTGCCTTAAAGAAAAATTGAAAACTTCAGGCGCGATCCGAACTTACGACTCTTCGGTTGCGAGCCAAACACGCGACTGACGCAAGGCACGCTTGTACGGCTTGGGAACGAGCGGGATCGCTCGTTCCCAAGCCGTACGTTTTCGCCGTCCCGCAACGCTCTCCGCAACCCGCTACGATACCCGGAACTCTACAGTCAAGGCCATCGGCGCGCAGGCGCAGTAGCGGCCTCTTCGTTGCAGAGGACTTAGCTGAGGTAGAAACGCAGTCTATGAAAACTCCCTTATATGTTTATATGTTTCGCTATCGCGTTTCACTCTTTCTTAATTAACGTTATATTGAAATTATTTATTTAATTTTCTTCGGGCAACTCCTAACGTGTTAGAGGATGTTTTTATATTTTAAAAATATATTCTGCTAGTGAAATTCAGAATTGAACGCATGCGGCATAAGGCATCCCAGCATACTTCACTTGACTGAGCGCTCGATTCTTAGAACCGTTGGTGAGCTTTTCTCCGCATAGGCAGTTTAACGGTGAGCTTTTCTCTGGTGAGCTGTTCTCCGGTGAGCTTTTTTCCACCGCCCACCGAATGATGCAGCCTGCATGGGAGGTAAAACGCGTTTAATGATTTTGTTTCTGTTCTGTCCGCTTTGTCAAGTCGGTGTACTTATTTTGTTTTTGACATTTCCTGGCTTCTGAAGTTTCTTGAATCTCCACTCCCATTTCAATAGAAATAAATAAACAAGAAGCCGCATGTTCAGGCCATGGTCGACGTATTCGGGCAAAGGCGACAGGGGGCCGCTGTGGGGCCCCCGTTTTAAGTTGCCGCGGCCGAGGTCAAAAACTTGAGTTGGAGACGAGACGAAAACCGTACACAACTCCTCAGACCTAGTCGGCATGCTTGCGCAACCGTGTCTCCGTAGAGCTCTTCGAATGAAAAGAATAGCTCTCTTGTGCACCAGTGGCGCTGCTTCGGCTCCTCGCGAGATTCCGACTCTTTCGAATGAATAAATGCCAGCCGGGTACCTGTCCGACCCAAATAAGCGCATGTTAGAGGTACGCATGACGGCCTCGAAGGGATTCTTGAGTAGGGCTCGTGCAATGCCAGCGTTGCTGAATTGCGTTCAACCGCAACTTAGCGACCGCGAGGGATGTTTGGTTTCTTTCTTTATTTCTTTCTTTCTTTCTTTAGATCAAGTTCTTCACTTCTTCTCGATAATTAATTTACCTATTGTTTCTTTTGAGACTGTCCTGGGAGTTAAAGTGGAAGTTACTAAAAAGGACGCCGAAATCTACGACTTCTAAACGCCCTAATTAAAAAAATTAATAAATAATCCATGGCTTTACTTGTGAGAAAAATATTTTTTATACTTTGAAGCTTGTTTAAAAGTAACAAAAAGTATAAAAATAACATTATAAAAATTGATATGTTGTTATCAGCGTCTGTTTAAAGTTTTCCCCGTGCGCGTCAACCAATAACACCTGTACATTTGTACTACTAAATGGTCACTTCATAGTAGAAATGATTAAACCTTGTACGGTCACTGACAGACTAAGAAAAAAAGAAACGCAGGGCGCGGAGAGTCCCCTGGATCTCATTATCTCTCCGCAGCCAATGAGCGGCCGGTATTAGTCGACGAGAAAGCCGAAGAACCAATCAAAAAACAATGAGCGCGTGTACATAATCCGCGCTTCTAAAGTTATCAGTGTCTATGCAGGCGGTCTGACGGTGGGAAATTTTACTTGCCGTATCATTCCGACCATAGTCCGCGGAACGCGCAGGTATATAAAAGTTGAAATTTCACCTGGTGCTGAGGACTATCTAAGAGTGCGGACTGTACACTATGAGGATTTGTGTTTTTCTAAGTCGTTCATTATGATACGAGACGTGACAGGTTTGGTGAAAGGATGTGTGAGTCGAGGATGATTTATAGGTACGGTACAATCTTCTTTGTCAGTTAATAAGGCAGGTATTTGTCAAGTGTCGGAAAATTGTTTATGTGCAGACTAGAAATCGGGTGTAAACAATGTAAAAACAAATACCTTTTTTTTTTTGCATTTTGCCGAAATATGGTGCGGAAAATACGATATTAAATTTTTCCGGGTCATTTCGCTTGTATTGCGCGAAAACGAAGGGTGACACACACACAAAAAAAACAAACAGATGTAGGTATGTTAAAAGAATTGTCTCTTCTATTTCATTTCTATTCTTTCGAATACATGTGGATAGTCTCGTTAGAAGCAAGTACCTTTTAAATAATAAGGTGCCTTCGGTGAAGTCACCACTCTTCGTAATTCAGCATATCTTTGTGTGCGACGACAGCGGTCGCTTCTGGGCCAAGAGAACAGTTAATTCCCTCGTAATTTTGGGGAAAGCAATAATAATTTAATACTCTAATGTTACCGTGGCTGCAGTATCCTCATAGCAACAGTTTATGGCAATAATGATGTAACGTATTTCAACATGTAGCTTCGACAAATCTCATTCTCAAACATTCTGAATTCCAGGTTCACCAAACAAATAAATACAATTTTTTTTTTGATCCTGATGAAATCAGCATTCACGTTTGAAAACCTTATTTTCAAGCATGCACGTTCAAATGGAAAGCACATTTCTGAAGAACAACGATAGTATAAAATACGCATTTCCTAGAACACAATATTCAGAGCCCCGTCAACTATAACCAAACGCGCGAATAATTATTCTCAATATTATTTATATATTTACTTATTTAGTACTACTACCAGTTCCATTCGATATTTTAGTATAGGTGGTTACAAAGTTTTGAAAAAAACATACGTTAGCTGGTAGTTCAGTTTGAGAACAAACGATAGGTGGGAACAACTAAAACCCCTGTTACGCGGTTACCCTTAACAGCGGTTAACTGCCGTTACGCAGCACCGCAGTTACCGCACTATACTCTCGGACAGCTATTTCAGAAGAAGTGAAGAGAGCGCGTGCACTGCTTTGATGGGTGCTCAAGATGCTCAAACGCACGTTCGCCCAGACGGCAAAGCCGCAGAATGTTGTGTGCTATTGGCGACGTGCGCGATCGAAAGCGTCGCTGTGGTCGGCCTTCCGCAATTGGCCGAATGCTGACTATGACGTCAGCAAAGGAGTTCTCATCCACGGAAATAAGAGGAATGAAAGAACTTCAATTTGGACGGTGTTGGTAGTTTTGCTTTAAGAGCGCAATGATTTCAAGCTTCCACCATGCTCCTTACAAACACCATCGAACTTGTTGTTTGCAAGGTAATGACGCCACGAAAGGTAACCATAGGAGGGCGCCACTAAAACATCTCGCCGCTAATTGGCAACGTGAGCGATCGAAAGCGTCGCTGTGATCGGCCCACCACAATTGGCCGAATGCTGACTATGACGTCAGCAAAGGATATCAAATCGACGCAAATAAGAGGAATGTAAACACTTCAATTTTGACGGTGTGGGCAGTGTTACTTTGAGAGCGCTATGATTTCAGGCATTCACCATGCTCATTACAGACACCATTGAACTTGTTCTTCATAAGGTAATGACGTCACGAAAAGTAAACAAACGAGGGCGCCACCGAAACCTCTCGCCGCTAATTGGCGGCGAGATGTTTTGGTGGCGCCCTCCTATATGCTTCCCTCTCGTGACGTCATTACCTTGGGGACAACAAGTTTGATGGTGTTTGTCATGAGCATGGTGGAAGCTTGAAGTCACTGCGCTCTGAAACTAACACAGCCAACACCGTCAAAATTGAAGTTCTTACATTTCTCTTATTTCCGTCGATGAGAAGTCCTTTGCTGATGTCATAGTCGGCATTCGGCCAATCGTGGAAGGACGACCACAGCGACGCTTTCGATCGCGCACGTCGCCAATACTCCGTATCACCTTATTTTGTACCTCAGCGAAGGCTATAGAAGCGCGAGCTCATAGCGTTGGCAGCTGCCCTTACTGCACGAGAGCTTGTGCCGCCGAGATCTGCCCCGGAGCAAGGACCTCGGGCTTATAGCCTTTCCTGCGGTACAACATAAGGTGAAATAGAATATAGTAGTGTGCGCTAACTGTGGCTTACCGTAACTGTAGTTAAGTGTGCCCGTGTAACAACTAACAAGGGCATTACACAAATTATAGGGTGAACATAATTATACTGTATGATGAATAAAGATATATGAACTATTTTAGGCCCGCGTCACACTGCTCATACATCATAAAAAAAAAATTTGCAAACACGAGTTATGCAACATCAATGGTTCGAATGCCGGGTGCCGAATTTCCTCCCTGAACTCATTACCATGCGGCCTTCGAAGCACGGATCTCGCGGTGACTCGCGTTCGAATCTGTACGCAGACTGTCTTTTGTATTGTGTATAAGCAGTGTGACCCCGGCTTTATTTACAACGTAATGCACGACATACAACATGCATATTTAAGAGGAACAATTCGAAGTGCAGTGGGCAGATAATAAAATGATATATTCAGTAAGCCTATAGTATGCGCAAATTACGTGAGACAATTGTCCGAGGCATTTGCGAATGAATTTACGGAAGTGTAGTGAACAATGGACACACAAAGGATTCAATTTAGACACCATCCGCGGGAACAATAAATATTAGAATAAAAAGTCGTTAATTCGACATTTTGTTATGTAGCCGCGGTTACTTCTTATGGCTCTGGGTGTGTGCTGACCGCGATAGCTATTTGTACCTATAAGGGTTTGGACATCAATAACTTGAAATAAACATTTAAGTCTCGCAATATTAACCCTTTCGTCAAGCAATGCTAGATCGGCTTATTTATAGAACTGCGATTTCGAGTCTGCGTATCGAAATTTATTAATAAATCTTTCAGCCAGGCGTTGCACCACTTCTATTTTAGCTGCACTTGTTTTGTAATGCATGGGGCAACCAGTTGACGTTAGCGTACTCCGACTATGGGACGCACCAATGTTTTTTGTGCTAATAGTTTTGTGTCATTAGATGCTCATTTTAATAGTTTTGTCGTGTACCAGACCAGCATGGACTGTGAATTATAACATCTGCTATATAACGCACTCGAGCTTGTTCGATGGCGTGTTTCGGGGTTCTGTGACTCTGTGATTCCAGTTAGAAAGTTGTGCTTTTTACTGAATGCTTATTATTGTTTTTTTTTCCACTTTATTGGAAATTTTTTAGGTTAGATTTATTTCGCATTTTAGAACATTTTTTACCAAGAATTAATATTTATTTATTTATTTATTAACAATGTACCTACATCGCCCTGTGGTCATTATTGTAGGGGGGTTTAAGAAAACATCACGACAAGTGGAAAAAGAAAATGTCATTGTCATCAATGGACACAATATCTTCCGGGAGGTAGTTTAACACTCTCGCGGTTCTGACAAAGAATGAATTAGCAAAACTGTCAGCACTGTAAGCGGGAACAGCAACCTTTTTAAAATGATCACAACGGGAAGAGACGTAGGATGGCTCCATAAGATAGGTGGCTTTATCAATTCCTGTTTTGTTGTGAAAGACACGGTTGAAGAATTTTAGTCTTAGTTTTTTTTTTTTCTTCTACATTCGAGTGTTTCCCATCCCAGCATAGCTTTCATATCTGTAACACTAGCATAAAGGTCATAGTTGTTCAGTACAAAACGCGCGGCCTGATTTTGAATTTTCTCTAGTTTATTGATAAGGAAGTCGTGATAAGGGTCCCACACAACGCACGCGTAATCAACGATCGTTCTTACCAAAGAAAAATAAAGTGTCTCTTTAACGTTTCATGACGCAGATCTAACATTTCGGCGGATAAAATAAATCCTTTTACTATCCTTTCCGATTGTACTACGTTCTATGTGGCTGTTCCATTTTAGGGAATCCGTAAATAGCACTCCTAGGTAAACATACTCGAATACAGTACATAAAACGGTCACGTTGATTAGGTGGCTTTGAGAATCGTGCAGCTTACTTCTCGAGAAACGAATATGTTTGCATTTACTTAAATTTAGGCTCATTTTCCATTGATTGCACCAAGAAGATAAAATATTTATGTCGGTTTGTAATATGGCAAGGTTGTCTGACGTGTTTATTTCCCTGTATGATACGTAGACTGTATATTTTCGGTGATGTCATTGATGTGTATGAGAAAAGGTAAAGGCCCTAAGACACTCCCTTGTGGCACACCCGACGTAACCCGAGTTGATGTTGATATTGTACCGTTTAGGACAACACACTGCTCTTGACCTTCTAAATAATTTCGTATCCAGTTCAGGACGTTTGGATCTATGTTTAGCAAAGCCAATTTATACATTAATAACTGATGTGGGACCGTGTCAAATGCCTTTCGAAAGTCTAAGAACACGCAGTCGACCTATTTCTTGCTGTCTAGTGATCTGGATATATGATGATAAAATTCTACCAGCTGGGTGTTGCAAGAGTAGCCGCTTTGAAAACCATGCTGTGAGGGGGAAAA
This sequence comes from Ixodes persulcatus, assembly GCA_013358835.2. Classification (NCBI taxonomy): domain Eukaryota; kingdom Metazoa; phylum Arthropoda; class Arachnida; order Ixodida; family Ixodidae; genus Ixodes; species Ixodes persulcatus. The sequence goes on from JABSTQ010010463.1 coordinate 314,263, forward strand.
GAAGTGTATTGAATCGAGGAACGAGTAGAGGTTACTATAAATAATGTGTTCAAACAACTTACATGAGATCGATGTTAATGAAATAGGGCGATAATTTTATCCGCCGGCTTTGGATCCCGATTTAAAAACTGGTATGACGTTTGCCATCTTCCAATCCATTGAAACCATCCCCGTCTTTAAAGATTCACTGAATATAACAAAAAGATAACGCGCTATAGATTCACTGCACTCAAGAAAAATAACAGGGGAAATGCCATCAGGTCCGACGGCCTTGGTTGCATTAATTCCGCGCAGCAACTTCGCGATACCGTTCATGTCAATTGTAAGGCTGGGCATTACGCTTTGCTGTGTTTGGTAAGCCACTGGAGATACCAGATGCGGAGAGTCTTCCAAAAATACCGACTGAAAATACGAGTTAAAGCATTCAACCTTCTCGTTATCAGACAGCACTGTACCACCACCAACTGTCAACGCAGCAATAGAAGTGTCTTCCTTTCTGTTCGCGTTAACAGACTTCCAGAATTCTTTAGGGTTTCTTTTTAGATTTTCGTTAAAATTGTCAAAGGACACTTTTTTGTTTAGTTTTATTTGCAATTTGAGAAGCTTATTGATCTCTTTGCACCTTTGCTCAGTTTGGACTGACCAACTTTTGGAAAGCGTTTTGTAAGCACGTCTCGCTTTACCTATAAGTCTGCGAATTTCTACATTAAACCAAGGTTTATTTTTTTTTTTTACGCTTCCTAATTTGTTTCGATGGAATATACACCTCCGCAAGCTCTAGTACTTTATTTCTAAAAACATGCTATATAGTTTCGACATCACTATCCTCTGAGAGATGTCTGAATATATAAATATAGGATTCAAGCTCTGCATCGATCACGTCGTAATTACCTTTGTCGTACAAAACTACTTTCCGTGAACACTCCGCTTGCTTTCGCGTTCCGGCCTCCGAGAGCTTAGCAACAACCACGCAGTGATCACTTACGCGGGGGGGGGGGGGGGGGGGGGGGGTATAGTGACCTCGGATACAACACCAGGATAATTGCAAAGAATCAAATCCAAGACAGAATTCCCTCGTGTCGGTTTTTTTTAACATATTGTTCGAATCCAAATACACCAATCATGTCAGCAAACATTGAGTAAGCGCGGGGCCCATCCATAGCAAGAATCAGACCGATTGAATCTTGGCAAATTTAAGTCTCCTCCCAAGAGTATACGCTATCTGGAATTGTCGTCAACAAGTCATCCAGTTTGTTTATCGAGTACGCATCACTATCTGGGGGACGATAAAATGTGCCAAAAACTAAAGTGGTCCCCTTAGGTAAAATTACACGACACCATACAGACCCAGTGTCGTTTTCGGAAAAAAAACTAGTTCACTGCTACTCCAGTCTGATGAAATTAGCAGACACACACCACCTCCGTGTCCATTTCTGTCTTTGCGGTATACAATAAAACCAGGGGGGAAACTTCGCAATTAGAAACCGAGTCATGTAGCCATGTCTCTGTTCCCATAATAACTTTGGGTTTGATTGTCTCGACTAGAGATAAGAAATCGTCCACTTTATTTTTTATGCTACGGAAGTTCAGATCACATTATTTGTTGTTTGTTGTATATGCTACGGAAGTTCACATTATTTGCATCAACGTGATACCTTCTTGAATTACCCGATTGTTGGCACGGAGGAGCAGCATATATATGTGGGTGACCTAACGCTTTCTAGCGCCTACAGCAGAAAACCTTAGCATCATGACTGCCCGTTCCCTACAAAGCCCGGCATTGGTACACATAAAAGAAAAGGATGCGAGCTAGAAGAGACTTAACTTGATACATTCAAACGGGCAGTTTTTTTGTTTTTTTTCAACTGTTTATGATGCGCGTTGTAAGAGCAAACACAAGCCGCCACCTTTAAGTTACGAGAGGTTGTCAACCCTACCTGACCTAAAAGAGGAATATTAATCGAGGTCGAGGGAACGGAAAGGCAATGAAGAAGGCGTTTCAGAGCTACCGGACACCAAATCTTGGATGCTATGACGGGTGAGAGGGCCTTTTCGTTTCTCAAAGTTGTTTTTCTCCGGAAATAATACGGGAAATTAAGCATCCCCACAACGTTACCTCGGCAGTCCTTCGTCTTTGAATGCGAAAATTTGTCGCATTGTCGACCAGAACGAATTCAAAAGACGTGAAAGCGGACGATTATATGCAATCTAGGTTATCAAACACATACAAAAAAGAAACACGTTTAACACGACGCGAAATCATTTTAAGCAATCTCAACGCTCGCTTTATACGAATGCAAAGGTCGTCCGGTACAGACCATAAACTCGGAATAAAACAAATCCTCATCGCACCAAAAAAAGAAAAAAAGAGTGGGTCTAACAAGTTTGGACGGCGAGAATCCGGAAGCTAACCTTGGGGAATTAGAATTCCCAATCGGTGATACGGTCCGCCATAAAACCGCCCGTAAAATTCTCGGACTGCGACGCTATATACGACCGGGCAGAAGACCTTGGCGACTGGAATCTTGCGAGAAACAGCTGGGTAATCTTGTCCTCTTCTCATCGGCGCGAGATTAGAGTCAAAAGACCGTTATTATGGGCTTGAATGGTTCCCACTACCATTGCGCTCGAGCACCCTGAACCCTGTTCTCTCGATACGTAAATGAGCAAAAAGAAGATAACAAAAAAAAAAAAAAAAAGACGATGTAGTTTTGAGGCGATTTGCATACTCTCTGTGAGGGTACCGCGTGTGATCTCACGATGAATGATCACGAATTTGCCGTCAACAGCATTGGCATACGGGCATAAAGAAAAAAGAAGAAAAAAAAAAAAGGCGATGAACTGGGCGAAGGCCATGCTTCCACGGAAAGAATGACTTTCAAATTTAAAAAGACCGACGCCGGTGGGGCTGAAATACACGTTCGCGCCTAATTATATAAAAAAAATAATCCTTACAATTTTCAATTTTAAAGATAAAAAAAAGCAAAACAAAAATCGGTCATTAACGGAGCCGATATACATTTTTTTTTAAATATGGGGGGGGGGGGGGGGAGGGGAGGGAAGTGAAGCTGAAGCACCATACGCCTCCCCTGGCTACGCCCCTGCTACCGGCAGTCTTTTAACTCTGAAATCCATTTGACTGTATCCTAGCACTCTTCGTAACCAATTACAAACTGAAAACATTATATAATAAGGAGTATTCACTGAGCGCCATATTTGTGGGTGATGTCTAGAGCGCATGCTCTGAACGAGCCCACAATAATAGGTTGCTAAGACCGGCAGTCTCGAGGGTGCGGAATGCACGTTACAAAAGAACTGTGGAAGCTTCTACAGTTCTTTTGTAACGTGCATTCCGCACCCTCAGGATTGCCGGTCTTAGCAGCCTATTAATGTGGGCTCGTTCAGAGCATGCGCTCTAGACAGCACCCACAAATATGGCGTCCAGTGAATACTCCTTATAGACCGATCTCACCAGCCAGTTTGACTACGCCACCGCTGCCGTAATGCATCGAGGGAACTTTAGTCTTTCTGCACGTGCGACAACCTCGCTGGAGCTCTGTGCGTGTGGAGCATGAGGCGGCACGAGCCGTCTCGTGCACTGCCGCCTGCCTCCTGCGAACTAAAGTTATGGCGGCGTCACGCATGCGCCGAACGCTTGGTGAGATCGGTCTATTACGGAATGCTTGACAAGTTAGAAATTAAAAGCTCTAGGCATTGGTACGTTGCAATCTCAACAGGCACACATCGTGTAACGAAAAGTTGGCGAGCTTTCTTAAACAGAGCTGGCCAGTTCACATGACCGACTGCGTCAGATCTACGAGCCTAAGCGCAGCGAAGGGCAACACCGATGGAAGGGTCCAACCGTAGCGGCAGGCAGACCATCTTTCGACGGCTGCCATCCGCAGACGCCTGCTCATCCATCGCGACGCATCCCAAGCATGGCGGGGAAGCGAAACCAACAGGACGCGACGACGGTGAGAGAGGAGAAGGACCTCTTACCTTTGCCACCTACCTTACGAGCCGGGAAAGGAGAAGGCGAGGACGGGAGAGGGGACCAGCTGACCCGGCCTCTTATAAGAAACCGGCGCCCGGAGCAAAGCTCCATTTGCTCTCAAGAGAGAGAGCATCGTCGCTGGAGAACGGTGCTTTCAACACTGCCGGGGACCTTGTGGTGAAGTGTGCTCGCTGCGGACCACGAGCGACCCCCCACTTCGTGTTTGTGGTGGTGTAGCCTCTGCGAGAAGACACCCGAGGGCCTATGGTACGCGCGGGACTCAGCTGAGTCGCGGACTTTGTGGGAGCAGCTCCGCACACCTGACGGCGCCTTGGGATCTTAGCGCGCACCTCGGGGACACAGGTGAGCTGACGTTCTCCTTCGCGCTGCCTCGAGCTACGAAGTGCGCGAAGGAGCTGGGATTGTCTGCAGCTGTGGCGGGGTACGCGAATATGGTGACCGTTAAGCCTTGGTCACCATGCTAATATACATCGCACAAAAGACAGTCTGAAAACACTGTCTGAGGCGTGTCTCTTGCTTGTTCAAGGTCGCGTCGGTCGTACGAAAAATGTCTGCAGACATGTCGGAAGAATACATACGTGTAAATCAAACACGTTTCGAGGATGTTTGAGTCGTGTCCGCAGATGATTTTATCATCGTGTCTGTCTGCACACACCGCATGTCTTTTGTGTGATGCAGGAGCGGTGGGACATCGGCTCTAGAAGACGTTGCTGAATGTGTGGTGTGAAATTAGGGATATTAATTCGTCTACGGAATGTCGCGATTCTGGACATTGCATTTTAAGGGGGAATCGTCATACTGTATACCAGTGCTCGGTGAATTCGGTGGGGATCCTTGTGCCCTTAGTTACTTCTCCGCCCGTAAGCGTCTATTTACTAATTATCGGGGGAGAGCAGTCCCCGGCTTAGACCAGTGCACCGCTGGTCTTGACAATTTATATATTGTGACCTTACGGTAATATTTAGTAATTTATTCATTTGTTACCTAAAGCGCCCAAAGGGCATTACAGTAAAGGGGGGGGGGGGGGGCACACACATAAATAACATTCAAACATATAACATATAATAAAGTTCTGACGTATAAAAACAAACACATATAATCATGTTAAAGAATAACAAAACAAACCCAGATAAAAGTTTGCACGAATTTCTTACACAGAAACAGTAAATAAGGTGTAGCAGGAGGCACACTACATAACTCGCTGGAATTGTGAAACAAAAGTGTACTTTCGAAGGTCGAAATTTTATTCGGCAAACTATTCCCTTCATTTATTATTCGTGGAAAAAAAAAAAGAGTTGCGGAACAAATCAGATCGTGATGTGTACTCGCGAACCTTTTGTTCGTGATGTGCTCTGCGCGACACATCAAACGGATTAAACGAATATTTCGATTTTTAAATTTTTGACAAACTATAAACAAATGTCTTGAAGAAATTTTAGACGCCTAGCAGCTAGTGTGATTTCCATTGCAGATAAATGCTTTGTATTGCGGGGACACTATTTTAAAATAATTATAGTTATTTGTAACAAACCTAGCTGCATGGCTTTGGATATTTTTTTTTTATTTTTGTCTATCAGGTTTTGTTGGAAGGATTCCATACAACACAAACACATACAACGCAAGAAGAAAAAAGCGTCTGTTTTAAAGAAAGCGGGACACTCTAGAAGTTTCTCCATAGAAAACCCAAGGTTCTACGAGCTTTTCTCGTTACATAATTTACATATGTGAACCATCATAAATCATCAGAAAAATGTACTCCACGATATTTAGCAGCTTTTTTTTTTTTTTTACATGTAAACGTTATCCGTGCATAGTGTACATTGACTGATAATAATTACGTTTTCTTGTGAACCTGACATGACAACACGTTGAGACGTTCCAAGTCATTCTCCAGCGTAAAAACCGCAAACAAATTTTATCTAAATCGCTTTGAAATTCTAATATGTCCGAGTCTAAACTGATTTCCGGATATAAAATGCAGCCGTCAGCGTATAGCCACAGGTGCGAGTCAATGCCTTGTGTTGTGTCATTTACGAAAATTAAGAAGAGGTCCGCGGTTAAGATTTGTGGATCCGTGGTTAAGATATATATGGCCGATCCGAAGAGCACATCCTTGATTAATTCTGGGTATGACAAACATTATGTGAGGTGTCATAACTCAAAGCACAAGTTAAACAAAAAGTCGTTTAGTGACAGCTTCGTTTTAGTTGTGTATGTAATGTGAAATAGCATAAAACTCACGATATAGTTTTCAAATTATCTTTTACAGCGAAGAGGCAACACGGCTTACTTCGTGGCTGCCTGACCACAGGATGTTTAGAGTTATGTACATCCAATTTGAGTTTTTCTGGTGGTGTCATTTAATAAGTTAGGACCGGTGAGTTGCGTTGAAAGCACGTAGCACGCCCACGCCAATAAATGCTTCGCCGTGTTTTGCCGACTAGACGTTTCAGTGTGGCGTCTTCTCATATTTCATACCTCGGACGTCACCGCAACGAAGTCACCTGCTGTATTTTTTTTTTTGTTTTTTTGTTTAATTCACTTATTATTATTTGATATCAACAGCGTCAATTATATGCGTAAGAACACTACGCGAAATTCGTAACCTTCGGCGGCAAAACTAAAATTTGCCTTTTCCTATCTGAGAGCAGGTACAATCGTGCCGAAGGATTCGCAACCAGCCTTAGATGCTATCCGACTTTTAGTCTTACGGTAACGACATGCTGAGACCATCATTTTAGATAAAAGTATACAAACTTGCTTCAAATTTAAAATTATCGTAATGCATACTTTGCGGTGAAAAAAGTTAAAGCTCGTACTAGCTGTTTTTACCATTTTCCACGTGTGGTGACGACATGGTTCGACAATGCGGCGATCGTAACGCGGATTTATTTGCGAGATAAAAAAGAAAAAAAAGTTTTGAACTTGGCTGTCAGCATGCTAATGCGGAGCGCAAGTTCGTCTGCTTTTTACACAGGGATCGCGATGATGTCCGATGTTATGAGCCGAAGGGCCAATCAAAGAGCGCAAAAAGCGCAGCGTCATGGCGTGCTCTCTGCGCTTGATAGGACTAGCCGGCGGAGGAGCGCGCAACAGAGAGACCGCGAATACCGGCTGGTCCTATCAACTGCAGAGAGCACGCCATGACGTTGTGGCTCTTTCGCTGTTTGATTGGCCCTTCGGCTCATAACATCGGCCGCGCTCGGACCGAAGCTGAAACGAAGTATAGCTCTTATTGGCTGATTGATAAAAATAGTGGGTAGACCTCGAGGCATCTAGCATTGATGTCTACCCACTATCCTTTCACTCAAAGCCAATCAGAGCTCGAGGTTATTTTGACGTCACAGCATCTGCTGCGCAAGAAGCAGACGACTTGCTGCCGCCGTAACTTTTGTTCGCAGGAGGCAGGCGGCCGTGCATGCGAGGGCTCGTGTCGTTTCGTGCTCCACACGCGCAGAACCCCGACGAGGTTGTTGCGCGCGAAGAAGGATTAAAGTTCCCTGATGCACTGCGGCAGCGGTGGCGTAGTCAAACTGGTTGGTGAGATCGGTCTATTACGATGTCGATGCAACTTAGTTCGTTACCATTTTATTCATCATCTACATCATACGTATTAGCCCCGTGCGCGACCGAAAGCGTCGCTGTGGTCGGCCTTCCACGATTGGCCGAACGCTGACTATGACGTCGGAAAGGGGATTTATCATCGACGGAAATAAGAGGAATGAAAGAACTTTAATTTTGACGGTGTTGGCAGTGTTCCTTTGAGAGCGCAATGATTTCAAGCTTCCACCATGCTAATAAAAAACAACATCGAACTTGTTGTTTGCAAGGTAATGACGTCACAAGGGGGAACCACAGGAGGGCGCCACCAAAACATCTCGCCGCTAATAGTGATAAAGTCTCAAAACGATTGCAGCTGTCATTCAGAAAGAGCTTTCTTTCCTGACATTGGGATCAAGAAGCCCAGGCTTACATGTAGGCAATAGACCCTTTTCAAAAGTCAGAGTCACCTTGTGGCAGTCTCATGAGCTCCAATATTGCCGCTCTAATGGCGGTGATAGGAGATCATGCTCGGCTAAATCAAGCACCCTCGATTTCGTGAGTCGAAGGTGACGTAAGGGGACCAACAGCTTTTCCCCTTTCTGCTCTATGCTTTCGAAGACGTTCGCATTTTCTGGTGTAGAGGAACTGTGTAGTGCCGCCATTAGAGCGTCGGGTTTGGCTCTGCACAGGGTGGGTAGACTGACTTTCGGGAAGGGTCTATTATAGGGTGCCTCAATGTCCTTCTGTTTAGGGTGATGCCACCCTTTGTAGTACCCGATGCCGACAGCACGCGCTCACGGGTAAAATACAAAGGAATCGACGAAAACAAAATGTCACCGTAGCACGGTCAGCGCCACAAACGCGTGCAGGGACACGCTCTTTCACGCGCTTCTGAACAAAAAAGGAAAATAAAAGTGTAGGACAAAATGGCCGGATGACTCCACCCTAAGCAAAGCGCACATGAAGGCACCCTAGGCAATTACCTCGTTTGTTGGTCTATTCACCTAAACATAATCGAAGAGGTCATAGAACTCAACCTGAAGAACCAGGGCACTAACGGTGGGGATAATGTAATGCTTACGCCAACACTGGGGTTTATTTAGTAGACTTTTAAAACATTGCACATTGCGTCATTTATAGGTGACGCTTTAAATGCAGGGTTCCCTGTAATGGTTCAGTTAAGTAGAGGTTTCCCGCTCTGGAGTATTCTGCACACGTAAAGAAACGGCATCAAACACACTAAATTGAAGGTCAAGTTTTACCGCTATTATATGTAAAAAAACGGGGGGGGGGGGGTGATTAGTAATTACCCCCTCCTCCCCTTCATGCGTTGAATTATGACATATATGTATTCCGATGCACCTTAAGTTAGCTTTATGTTATATTATCAAGACGTCCACCTTTCAAACACCGAAGGCATCGTTTCTTCCCTCAACAACCAAATCTTTTAAGAACTATTTCACGCAGCGCATGAATAATGCGCAAACGTGTTTTCCTCAATGTGACAGCGGGTATAGTGTGTTTTATGTATAGACCTTTCCAAGAAAGAACGTATGGCCGGTGCCATTTCCAGTGTTCGTGCGTATGGCGCGCGCTTTGCTCGTTTTCCGGAGCGACGCACACGCGCGTGCTGAGCTGTGGAGATCGCACGCTGGGCTGTGGATTTGTAAACACTGGAAAGGTCTATAGCACCTTTGTTTTAAAACCAGCCTATATTTGAATCTAGAACGCTCGGACAATTGCTATGCCAGTGTTCTTATTGCTTATACGCTACACAAGAAGTGTTTTGCGTGTGAGAGAACGAGAGAGCCTTCCAACGTCATAACCGCACGAACAACAAATAGGGCGGTGCCTCTGAGCACTTAGCACACACGTCGACGCGCCGAACGTACTTAGCTACTTGTTTTCATGACGGGCGTTTGAGGCTTTCTTAGGCATAAGAAATCGTTTATACAGAGTATTGACACGGATGCGAAGTGTGCGAGGCAATGAAGGCAAATATTACTTGTCCCATCCTCTTCAATTTTTCCCTTTTTACAGATGAGTAGTTTTGTGAAGTGTTTGCTTGTTTGTTTTTTGTCGAAAACTACTCTTGTATTATAAAAACATATGCACTTTTTCGAGGCTCACGTAACAGATAGTGCGGAACTATGTGAAAATACCGTCGCTCCTAATTACGATGAAAGTAAGCGAAGTCTTCCCGCAGCAGGCCCGAATTACGGTATCGCAGTTGCACTATAGCATATTCGCTTTGAGTTCCTTGAAATGTTTTATTTCCGTTTTTTTTTTTCTGTTTAATTAGCTGATTTTTTTTTTTTTTCCGAAAAGTGTTTCAGTGTTTATTTTCTCTGTTTCCTCGCTTTATATTACAGTTTTATCCAGCTTGTGCTCCCAGCTTGTGTAATGCCTGAGGGTTTTCAAGATTTAATAAATTATGGATATGATGATGAAGTGGACTTGCACACCATGTTGTTTCAGTCACTATTCCGTGAAAGGACGAGAACGACGGGGCGTCTTTTTTGAACGCCCAGCCTCCGGCGCTCGCTCGCTCAATACCTCCTGGATAAGAAAGCCTAAGCCAGCGATTGGGCACGACCAGCGGCGTCAGCGTTGGGTTTAATTTCAAGTTTTACCAATTTCAAATTGACATATCTACAGTTTAAGGAATATCGGCCTCCCTTGCCAACCAATTTCAGTCAGTTGACAAACAACGCAGTTTTCTCCCATGTAGCCGTGATCTCCGTGGTGCCTCAGGGTAGTGTCCTCGAACGTTTAATATTTTTATTATGTATTAATGACCTTCAAGAAGACATAGAATTCACCACCAGGCTATGCGCAGATGATTGTGCGCTGTATCAAAAATTGAACCTCCAAGTTATCCCGTAGCTTTTTGTACTGAAGTAAAAAAAATCTGCGAATTGCGCCTCTTAGCAAATGAAGATTAACTCTAGTAAATGTCGTCTATTAAACGTTACGAATAAGAAAATAACATCATATTTCCAATATTCGATTTTAAACCAAGTCATTAAAAGTGTATCTTCGTATAAATATTTAGGAGTCTATTTCTTCTACAATTTGTTCCGGAAAAAGCGTACAGAGCACATAATCAGTGATGTATCTTGGAAGCTGGGCTTTTTTAAACGAAATATTCATTCCGCTCCTCAGACGACGAAACTTCGCGCATATAAAACAAATATTGTTCCTAAATTAGAATATGCTTGCATAATACCGAATCCACACCAAAACTATTTAACGCTACAACTAGAAGCTTTTCAAAATAAAGGTGCACGTTTCATTTGTCACGAGCTACTCTCGGGAAACAAACGTCAAAAATCTTTAAAAAAATCCTTTTTAAAAAAAGAAATGTTTCTTTTTATGACATTTATTACAGCGAATTTTCTTTCAAAACAAACTACTTTACCTGCTCGGTTCACATCTGCCAGGGTGGATGATTCAAGCAAAGTCTAACCAAATCAATCGCGAACTCACTTGTTTCTGTTTAACCACTGGTTCTATTCATAAATAACTGGAATAGTTTCGCTGAGAATGTTGCCACACTGAATCCGATATTGTTTAAACTAAGCTCCGAAGAGCTTATTTGTTAGCTTGATATTTCCTCGATTACTTTTGAATTTTGAATCATTGCTTTCGTTGCTCTCGTTGATACACCGAGTTGTGGAAAGAGCATCTAATCAGCTTGAGTGTTTTATATTTCCTATTGTTTAACGTCGATATATTTCTGGTATTGACAGTTCCCTTGTTACTATTATCGTATATACGTAAATAGTATATTACATCTATCGCTAGTTATAATTTTGTTTAGACGAATGTAGGTATACAGAGTGAGACCGTGAGGACCAGCACATTTGGCACGGCTCGCAAACTTCAAATTCTAATAGACCGATCTCATTAAGCGTTTCTGGCACGCGTGACGCCGCCATGACTGTATTTCATAGGAAACAGGCACCAGTTGCAGAGACAGCTCGTGCCGCCTCGTGTTCTGCTCGCACAGACCCTCAGCAGGGGTTCGCACGATGCACGGCCGCAGCGGTGGCCTATCTGAAACTGGGTACGCGAACGACGTTGTGCAACAAGATTTATGTCTTTTTTTTTCTTTTTTTTTGGGGGGGGGGGGGGGGGAGGATGGCTTAACTCAGAGGTGGTGAGATATTACAAAAACATAGTGCGAAAATGGCGGCCGTGCATTTTCAATGTCCTATTCCGGAAGTTCGTCGTCTGCACACTGGTTTGCGAGCTTGCTCCCAGCTGGTAATTGTTCGTGTATTTCGTTCAAATTATTACTTATCGCGATTCTCCTGCTCGTCGCCAGCCTCTACTTGGAGTTCCCGGCGTTTTTGAGTTCAGCAAGTCACTCGGTAGCGAGCTGAAAAACCAGTGAGCAAACGACGACCAGGCTGGTATACAGAACACAAAAAATACACAGCCGCCGTTTTCGCTCCATTTTTAATACACTACAGTATATATATATATATATATATATATATATATATATATATATATATATATATATATATATATATATATATATATATATATATATATATTGTAAACGAAGAGGGGGAGATAGTGATTATTACTTTTCATTACATCAAAGTTAGGGAAAGGGAAAGAAAAAGAGAGCTGGCGAAAAATTGGGCCAGGAGCGGGGATCAAACCCGCAACCTTCGCCTATCCGGGGCAGTGCTGAACCAAAATTTTGATTTCAGAAAACAACGCGGAAGTGATAGGCGGGGCGCTACAAACCGGACAGCATCACTCGTAATGCGATATCTCCAACGGATGGTCGTATTTTTGTGAAAGAGCGAGCTTGAACAAGGCCAAAAGGGCCCGTCGCGATTCTCGTGGCCTCCTATTCTCGCTTTGACTCCGCCAAGAGGGAAGGAAGCAAGGCCGTTTCCTTTCCTCCTCAACAATTCTGCAGGAAACGCGACGTCGCGATTCTCACTCAACCGCATCCTTATTTTACAAAAATACGGCCATCCGTTCGAGATATCGCTTTATGGGTGGTGTTTTGGGGTTTGTGGCGCTCCGCTGAACGCTCCTGCTACCTTACGGCGGACTCAATTTTTGTCCAGCTCTCTGTTTTTACTGTTCGTTTCGAATTCGCTTAACTGGGTAGACGACAGCCTTTGCTGATCTAAGGCCCATGCTAGTTCCGAGTCGCAGCAGTGACGTCATTCAGTTTGCACTATATCACGATTCTCCAACTTTCTTGCTTTCAAGCTCATGTAATGCATCGCTAGATGTCTTTGAGGTAAACTAAAGGCGATTAAATTAAATTTAATAACCTGAAGCGTGTCAATGAACTCGGATGATCGTTCAACTTTGATCGCTTTACAGAGTACTAATCCAAACAATTAATATTTATCAGGCCCCATGCGTGGCAGACCTGCGTGCTTTATTTGGATATGAAACACTTTACAACTCTTTTTTTTTTGTATTCTTAATCTATGAAAACGTTTAAATGAAGTGTACGGAAGAGTGTCGCCTTCACGCCCCCGGCAAAGTTGAGGCGTGTTTCAGCGAGGCAGCGAGATCGAAAAACGAGTTTGCTGAAGGGATCCAACTGGACAGAATGTCTGCAGAACAAGTTCCGATTTACGGGTTTATCGGGACGCGTTCAGCACTATCCGGGTGCGATCGGGTACCGCCAACGTTTGAAGTCGCGTCAATGGGCTTTGACTGCACATTCCGGCTCCTGGAAACTTATTCGAGCATCTGTATTCTGATCGTTCCGGTTAAATAGCCTGAGATCACGCACACCAACGGTACTTTAAAAACAGAGGCAAACACGCATAAATATAATATCCTAAGGAGGGTGAGGTGCGACTACAAAGAAACGTACATGGGAATAAAAAAAAAGTAAAAGTGGAGGTGTGATATGTGTTGACTATAGTGTGACTCGAACGAAAATCTCTCTAGCAGTGATTTCGAGTAAACCTTTGCCGAAGTTGAGAAACGGACATTTGACAAGGTTACAATTGCAGAGCAATGCATCGAAAAAAAAAAAAGAAGTAGTTTCGTGCTTTTGATACAGTTACAAAGAAAACAATCGAGGAAAGACCCTGTGAAATAGACGTGACTTCGACGTAACCTTGTGTCTCGTAAACAACAAGATGCACAATGTTCACGGCAGTACGTACAAGAAGTAAAGGCCAAACTAAACTAACGCTTTTATTTTTATAAGACCTTAATTATTCGAAAGTAACGATGTTTGTCATTCTTGAACACAACTCTAGCTATGACATTACTTATCCCTGTAACCTTAGTTATGTAAGGGACAATGAGAAATAGTAGTGTTGATTGTAAGGAAGGAGAAGAGGGCAGAAAAAGTGGTCGAGGGTCCGTCGAGGCTTCATTTTGCAATATTTTGCTTTACTTCAGAGCACTACGCTTCACTCAAAGAACTCTAACACTTTCTCGTACTACTCTGTCCGTTAATTAAAATTTAAAGTTAAGCGAGCTTCATTTTCTAACCTCAAAAATGAATAATTCCTAAAAAAATAGAAACGAAATGAAACTCTAGGCTCATTCAAGTGTCAGAATGCAGCGAAGGTCGTGAAAGAGACACCGGCACCGAATGAAACCAGAGAAAGTCACGTGTGCATCCACGCGTATACAACCTCACCGTTGAAGAGACATAATTTCACATCTTTCGCGTTAGCAATGTAAGTAAACTTTATTTATTGTTGTCAGCGTGTCTTCTAATTTCACGTCTCGCACTTCGCCACCTGCAAAACAAACTATAAAAGTAAATGTAAGAAATCTCACTAGCGAATTCTTCGGCCGTTTCTTGTTCTCCGAGTTCACGTTTCATTTCCCACATGAGCCCGCCACGAGCACAACGCTTCCGAACACCATTGTGCCGGGAGTAGAGCGAAGGCCGGACGCCCATCCTCGCATGGCGCTAGCCGAGTTCAGCGCCTGCATTCATTCGCGCCGCGGAGTCTTTTCTCAAAGGAGCGCATCCCCTCGAAACACTTCTTCCTCGTTTCTCATCTGCCGGTGAGCATTCTTGTTTCACGTACCTGGTTTCCGCTTCTGCGTTTTTGTATCCGCGCAGCACGTACGGTGTAGGAAGTAGGTAGAAAGCAGCCCACGAGTTAGAGCCCCCTTTTGCTGTGCATACAAAGCCGGGCGCCGACAATGGGACGCGTGAAGCACCGTCAGCTTTATTATGCGTATATCAAAAGGCAGCCGGTCATTCAGTCATTGTCGGCGCTCTTGGATCCTCGTTTTTGTAAGCGAGCCCATGTGTTGGCAAGGTTTGACTTGAGGGAGTCGCCGCCATTTGTTGTAGAAATCTGACAAATCTAACGGACACCCGTTTGACGCTTTGGTGACCTAAATGCTGCGGACTTCGCTTTTTTTGTGCAAGTAAATGAAGCAACACAGTGGCGTCGAAAGGAACTAGATTATCGTCTACACCTAAAGTCAAGGGATCCTGCGATCACATTCAGATTCTGACTATATCAGGATAACCATCATAATCAGCTGTCGCTCTAACCGGAAGCTAGTGTACAGATAACAATGAGGAAATCAAGAATCTTATGCCTTTCAGAGTACCAAGCCAGATAAAGTGTTGCGAGAGCCCTTGAACCTAAAGATCGCGTAATCATTACAAAATATCGTCAGGGTGGTGTGTGCTCATTGCCTTATTCGCTTCATTCCAGTAATCCAGGAAGGAAGTATAGATGGCGCAATGACTCAGTCGTCGGCTGTGATCATAATCTGTCAAGAATCGCGCTCCTCTTGCCGCATCGCTGGGATCATGTGCTGGGATCATGTGGTATCGAGAGCGGTCCGGAGTACTCAGTCGGGTTCTGCTGCTGACCGCTTTCTCAAACATTACACTTTATGTCATTTCCTATCTCTCCACAACCATTGTTTATTCTCTCTCTCTCTCTCTCTCTTTCTCATTTCCTGTAATTTAGCCTCCTGCTAAGCGGAGGAAATCAACCTTTCATGAGAAAGATAGTACACAAATAATAATTACAAAATATTGAGCAGTTCGATTGTGTAAAACCATTTGTTACATGGCGACATATTTCTGGAAAAAAGGGTGCCTTTGTAGAATCTTGCGGTGTCTCGGATAATAACGTGGATTTACACACACCGACTGAAACGCCTTTCTAGATGTAACTCGCACAATAATGACACTGTTAAAATCGATATCCTAGGTTGTTTGTTTTCCAGGTTTGGAGGCGCGATTCGTCCTTGGTGTAGAGAAGATAAAAATTTCCCCGTAACGTTACGTGGCTGGGCCCTTATCCTGGCGCAGAGCGGTGACGTAGAATAGATGTTTTCCCCTTTTCAGGCGTCCTTCACCAGCGGAAGGATTTTTAAAATTTGAATGAACATAAACACGTGTTCTTACTGGTACAAAGCATTTCGTGTTTTTCTTAGTTTTTTTTTACTTTACCTATTTAGTTATGGAAAACAAATTACGCTTTGTGATAGTTTAAACAGCGAGAGTCTTATTTCAGCGGCATGTTTCTGCTGTGTGTGTGGGGGGGGGGGGGGGGGCGACTTATTCAGTGCTGGCCTGTGAGTGCTAACCTGAGATCTGTAACGTGTTTCACGCTGCTGTTATTACGCGACCGCATGCTTGTAACGTTGTACGATGCCTGTCCATGCCAAAACAAGCCAGGAACATAACTCAGGTAGTTTGAGGTAGATGATTGGCTGAGCAGACGTATGACGTTTGCCTCAAATTTGGTCCGATGGCGGAAATCACTTTAAGAAAACTCCCTAATATCACTGGGCAGACTAAGCGATTGCCGCTTCACCAAATAACCACAAACAGAAACTTGTCACCAAGCGACAGAAACCGTAATAACTATAACCCCGCCATGTTGGTAAACGCTCAATGACCACGGGTGGCATTATGGGCTTCGATCATCGCGAGGCTCTTCTGTATCTGTAGTGGCTGGCTCGCCGAGTGCTTCAGAGCGAAGCAAACGCACAGGCCTTCTTCAGAGTGCGGACGGCAAATGCAATTGTGTTGTGTGTCTGTTTATGCAGCGTGAAGTTGGTCAGCCCGAACGGGCGCCTTGTGCCTCCGATATAGAGAAATTCAGCTAGTGGAGTGTGGTATGTAACTACTAGTCTGGAGTCTTTAACGTGCGCCACGCATCAGTATTGCACGACCGGACGCCGGCAGATCGTAACAGGTGGCGATTGAACCTGCAGGATCCCAGGGTTCTGCAGCGCGAGATATCGCCACGCGTGCTCCGAGCTACGATGAGTTGCCACACTCGGCCACCGATCCCCCAAATGCAGACTGGCGGCCCCCGGTCAGACGGGCTAATTTAGTGCACCTCAACGGAGTGCACTTCGCCTTTAGTGTCATTTGTGTAGTGTACCAAACAGCTTCTTTCTAACACACTCGGCTTCAAGTAGGTTTGCTTATTCTTCTTTATCTTGGCTAGTGATGATCGATCAGAATCATCTAATTGGAGTAAATATTGTCGATAAACGTAACGTTGTCTTGTTACGTGTCTTTATTAAAAAGACTAAATATTACTGAGACATGTATGCCTTTACTTTAACATTTTAGGCATATAGCAGTACTTTGTACCCATCGTTATTGTCACCATTTACGTGTGACATTAATTTATCCCGTGTGTCACTGAAACACTAGAAGTGGCATTCGGAGAGCTGAAGTGCAATAACTTATACCCGTGCCACGCGGGCAAATCGAATGCCATTTACAACGAATGACATTCGTGTAATCGACGAATCGGCTCGCGATCTGTCGCGCGTGGAACTCCCCACGCTCGGAGTGTCGCGCGATGATTGGCCGATCGTTCAAATGTCATTCGTTGTAAATGGCATTCGAGTTGCCCGTGTGGCACGGGTATTAGCCCGTCTGACCGGGCTAAGAGCAACAATAATCCCCACAGACTTTATTTATTTATTTTACCAGTCCGATTTTAGTGAATGCGCCTGAGCGTCAAGCAGGTGACCTTCAGATACCGTTCGTCCAGGAGCGGCATCCCCGTCCGTGATTTATCTGCTTGACCCAGCAGGCCGTCAACCCGCCCTCGTCTCCTGTGGTCGTTCGTTCCACGGCCTCTGCTCCGGTGCCACTGGGTTTCTATGGTCGATGGGTTTACGATGGGTGTCTACTGCTGTGCATGCTGACCGAGTGACTCCTAAAGCGGGAGACGACGGCTGCGTACTTCCTTGGGAAGTGTTTCGGGGGCATGGCATTTGTTAATTTAATACACTTCTTTCACGGGCACTTGAAAGGCCTTCAGAACGAACACCTTAAGCGATTTCTTCATGGTCCCCGATTTGCTTGAAATTTTGCTAAACTCGCCAAACAACATCGCTCAAATAGTATCCCAAATATTAGGTTAAAATAATTTTTTTTCGCGAAGTTATTGAATTTACAATTTTGGTCCTCACCGTGTTTTTCCAACTGAAAGTCTCTACTGGCAACAACGAAAAAGTGACGTCAGTGGAAGGCAGGGGTTCACTCTTTGGTCTGTAGAATTTGTTCCCAACTGATTTGAAGCAGCTTTACGATGTCAAATGAATGCTTTGGAAGCTCGCTCCAGGATCCGCGCTCCAGCACCGAACAAATGATTGGCATATTCTATTTTTTAGACTGTTCGCTCGACTGGCAAGCCTCCCCGCCACTGACGTCACGGCACTGAAAAGTGCGGGTAAATTTGAATGTTGGTTTTTCCATCATTTTCATTTGCCGATTTCGCAATAACTATTATGAATTTCGCGAAACTAAATAGCATACCGGAAAGGGTAAAGGCCAGGGAGTCAGAAAATATAGTTAGTTGAGGTAGCTCAAAAATCGCCGGAGTACCCCTTTAAGCCGGGGTCACACTGCCCATACATCATACAAACGAGTCGCCGCATACATCCGTGGTTCGAACGCCGCGTGCCAAGTTTCCTCCTTGAACTCATTGCCGTGCGGCATTCGAAGCACAAATCTCGCGGTGACTCGCGTTCGAATCTGAATGCGTTCGAATCGGTATGTGGTGAAAATCAAAAGTGCGCTTTGTTTTACACTTACTTGGAGCAAAACTAATGCTACGGAAATGAGGCCGAAGCCATGGAAGGCGCCAACGCAGCGCTCGCGCACTAGAATCAACTGCTATACATCGTCTCACCTGAGCATGGACTAACTGCGAAGGCTGTGCAAGCGCGAGCGGCTAGCCTTAACCGCCTTGACTGGAGCACGCGCTGCACGAGCTCTCGTGGTACCGCCGAGGCTATATCTCAAGCAACTTGCTCGCGCTTTTAGCATGCGCTGCTAACAATAGTCCATGCTAAGGTGAGACGAAGTATAAGAGCTCGTGCTCTGTACTCTTCGTCGTGCTCTGTGCCGTTAAACTCCATTTCACCTTATGTTGTACCGCAGCGAAGGCTAAACGCGCTAGGGTGCCTTCATGTGCGCTTTGCTTGGGGTGATGACATCTGGCCATTTTGTTTCGAACGCTTATTTTTATTTTCTGTTCTGAAGCGCGTGAAAGAGCGTGTCCCTGCACGCGCTCGTGGCGCTGACTGTGCTACGGCGCCATTTTGTTTCCTGCGATTTCTTTGTATTTTTCCTTTGAGCGCGTGCTGTCGGCATCGGGTACTACAAACGGTGTCATCACCCTAAACAGAAGGACATTGAGGCACTCTAAAACGCGCAAGCTCATAGCGTTGGCAGCTTCCCTTAAGGTACATTTACTCCAACGTAACGTCGTCGGGCGCCGCGTTGCGCAGCGCGCGCAGGTACTTATTGGTTGCAGATATCGAGTTCCTGGTTGCCGGCCAATAAAAGGCGCGCGTTCTGCGCTACGCTGCGTTCAGTGCGCTCAACGTCGGAGTATTCGCAACTTTCACGACCTATAGGGGTCGCGCTGGCGCATACCAAAATGGCTGTCATCTGGATGATCGTCGTAGAACAGCGGTACGAGGCTGGGTCTGCGACGGGTAAGTAATTCTAGTTTTGCTTTCTGCGAGCAGCATTGGAGCCTTACTTTATTTTTTCCCGCCAGGAAGGAGTAGGCAAGCACCTTTATTGTGAAGCAGATCATCCAGGAGCTAGGGAGCGCGATTCTCACACCGCGGTACCACCATCGCTGAAAGTTGCGAATAAACAGCCCTTTAATGCACGAGAGCTTGTGCCGCCGAGATGTGCACTAGAGCAAGAAACTCGCGCTTGCATAGCCTTTCTTGCGGTCCGTGATAAGGTGAAATAGAGTAAAGTGTGAATGCTTTGTCTCCACTCACCTACTGCACAGAGGGAATCACCACGTGCCTCATAGAGAACCGTGGATAAACGAGAACGCGCTTCCCCTAAATTGAATCTGGGTCTCGACATTTGCAAGCGTGACGCCTCACTGGTGCCCCATGCGTGAAAGCATGTGCAGCATGCGTATCAACGTAGCTTTGGCAAGCTTTCAATTGCACGTACTTGCGAGCTTGCAATTGCACGCACCGCGCAAACAGAGACATTGCGGCGGCCAGATGGCTTACTTGTAATCATCTAAGTATTCGGGTAGTGGCTCGTGTCCAATCGCAGCAATGACGACACTAGCCGAGTTCTAACAATATCTGGAACTCTGCGCGTGCCCTATGCTTTGCCGACCCCAGCGCGTGGCTATGATAAGCACAGGCGCCATATAATTGGCTCCAGATCACGTGGCCGCTTGTTCTGGCTGCAAACTTAAAAGATAAACGCTGCTATTTTTTTTTTGCGATTATTATTGCGTGGCAAGAAAAACTAACGCGTGTCTTCATACGTCAAAAACGTCAGGTATTCATTCTAAGCGGTATTGGCGCAAAGTACGAAAATTGTTGCACTACCCCTTTGAAAGCTGCAGGAGATCTCTCCCAAATTAAAAAGAAAAAGGACGTCCT
Organism: Ixodes persulcatus; assembly: GCA_013358835.2. Lineage (NCBI taxonomy): Eukaryota > Metazoa > Arthropoda > Arachnida > Ixodida > Ixodidae > Ixodes > Ixodes persulcatus. Next base: position 334,718 of record JABSTQ010010463.1, read on the forward strand.
TACTAAATAGTACGGGCGCACCATTGTTTTGACGTCACATGAAAAGGGGAAGAGCATCCACTTGCAAATAATTTTTACTTTTTTTTTATTTGCCGTTTGTTAACAAAGGGTTTTGCCAAATGTCCCGTGCGTTGAAGCGCATGGAGCATTGAGTGGAGTGGGTTTTATTTTATGGATGGAGTCTTTCCTGGTTTCTTTTTTTCCAGAGATAAAGCGGCTGCTCTTAACAACGAGTAGTCTAATACAACAAAATAAATATCGTCATCGACCGCTAAAATTACTTCAGAGTTTCGATCTTATTAGCGAGTAAATTGCAATAAGAAAATGTAAAAAAATCGTAACGTAATTAATAAATTGAGAACAGAACAGATTTTGAGGTAATGTATGGTACGTAACTCGTAACACGTGATACTTTTGAATATGAGATGAATGTTTATTTCTTGTCCGGATAACCCAATAATGCCGGAAAAGATGCCTGCTCCCGTAATACTACACATCTTTTTCTTTTTATTTTTGCATCTACTGTATTTTTGATAAATCCCACTTTTTCGGGGAGTTTGCGGAGGAAGGCGTTCACGCTCATTACCCAAGAATCTCTTCCTCTTGTTTGCACGGGGAGGGTCCCAGATTTGCGGAGCAGCCGTCTACAAAACGAGCCGCGCGATGATGAGCAAACACAGTCCCTGCCGTCCAGCTTCACCAGCTCCCCCGAGTCTCAAAATTACTCCTCGTTATAATCGGCCATTACGGCGGTGCCGGAAACACAGGACCATGTCAAGGTCGTTTCCCTCGGCTCGCTCTTACGGTACGCGGAAACTGTGTGTAGGTCACGTAAGGATATAGTAGCCTACTTACCGTATCCTAGGACGATTTTGTGAACAGGTGTAGGGTTGTCTCTTTTTTCTTCGCCGTTATGTTTGTGCCAGCACTCACTAACTAAAAAAAGCATGCTCACTTCCTTTTTTTTCTTTGTGAAACGTCAGTCGATTGGGACGGCGTCAACTCAGCGATTGGGCCCGAGCCCAACGCCCGAGTGTCCGTCGACTCCCTCTATTCCATCCATACGAGTCCCAAACGAACGCGGATGCAGCATTTGTGTTCAATTCGTGCCGCCTCCGTCGTAGTGTGACGGTTTCGAGATCAAAACGGGCACCCCTGTTCGTTTCGATTACTGTAGCGGCGGGCTTTTGTGCGTGACTACTGCGCGATGCGCGTTAAAGGCCCCGGGCTAGCGGCGGTACTACAGTGACTAAATTTCTCATGGCATACAGCGGAGACGCCACAAACATAAAACAGAAGTCTAGTGGACAGGTTTTGCGTAGCCTCTGTGCGGAGCGCAAATTCGTCTGCTTCTTGCACAGGGGTTGCGATCATGTCAGAACACCGAGCTCTTATTGGCCGATTGAAAAAGATAGTGGGTAGACCTCACGGCATCCAACATTGGGGTGTACCCACTATCCTTTTAATCAGAGCCAATCAGAGCTCGGCGTCATTCTGACGTCACCGCTACTCCTGCGCAAGAAGCAGACGACTTGCTCTCCGCGTAGCTTTGGGAGCGACGGCCTCGATACTGAGCTTTTGTTTTATTTATTTTTACACCGAGATGCACAACGATAACGTCGAATCTGCGTAGTATTAAGACAATAAAATCGGTTAGAGTACTCTAAACATTATTCCCGCACCTTTAGTTCCCCAGTGAACACGCTAAACAACAATCGCCGCGCGGTTGTCGTGCCTATCGACATTTTTAAAGCAGGTCACACGTGCATAATACTCCGCCCATGTGTCCGAGCGCTTACAACTCAAAACGTCCCTTATGGGACCCCTTAATCGTTAAGGAGGACCAATATTTGTGCTTTCCAGGAAGGTATATATTCGCCTGAGAATTTCTTACGCTTTACTCAAATATTCAGCGCTGAGAGGAGGACGGTACATGTTGTCCAAATGAATGGCCATGTCTACCAAAACAAAACAGAGAACTCGACGTCCCTCCAAAAATTGCGAGCGCGCGATAGTTAATCGAAAAGTACGCAAAAGGCCAATCACTGCAACTAACGACGGAAGCACTAAAGCCGCGGCCACGTGTACTAATACATCGTACTATAGACAGTGTGCATGCAGTGTCTGAACCGTGTCTTTTTTTGCCTTGTATGATCACACAGTCACATTTGTCACACAAAATATGTCTGCAGAGATGTTCCAAGCATACATATATGTATGGAGCAAACTTGCTTCGAAGATGCTGGGGGTGTTTCCGCAGATAATTATGTCATGATGTCTCCAGCGAACACCTTGTTTTTGTATGTTGTACGAGCAGTGTGACTGTGGCTTTAAAGGGGTGTAGTGAAAAACACACAAAAAACATCAAGTTTTGATCAAGTAATGCGTACTGGAATGTCACCTGAGCTGGTAAATGCTCATTGTACGACTTTTTTTTTTTTTTTGAGAGGGAGAAATTTATTAAAACGGCACCGCGTGTCTTTACTTGCTGTCGGACCTCCGCTGTTCAGGAATTTGGATTAAACCACTCGAGCTCACCGTATAATAATTAAAAGGTCGACATGGTAGTATATACAGTACAAAAGCTGAGCAATTCCATACGTCACGTTCCTTCTACGTCGGATTTGCTCGTTCTTTTGAAAGTGAGCTTGCAAGTGCGGTGCCAATTTATATAATACAGCCCCAGAGCAAGTTTAGAAACAGAAATTACAAAACTCATACAAAAAAAAAAAATAACGCACGTTATATGAACGGGGGAAATTTTAAAGAAAGACAAAGAAAACAACGAAACAAAAGCAAAAATGTACCTGGTTTTAGACTTTCACATCACACTTAAACGAGCAAAAATAAAAAAAAATAAAAATGTCGGATAATACATAAATAAATAAATATCTCCTCTCTGAAGGAAAAGAAAAAGAATATCTTTCCACCAGATATTGTAGCAAGCGAAACCTGTTTTCAATAACACTTTTTTTTTGTTCCCTCCTTTTTTTCCGACACCGGTCTGAAACTTGATCGTCGCAATCACCCCGGAAGAGCGGTGATGCGGAGCGAGCAACTGCAACAACGCGCGTTTTACAAAACCGCAAGTTTCCAATGTGCATTCTCCGGAATGCCCGGTATAGCCTCGGCCCCAGCTGAGAGTCATTTTAAGGGGGGTTTCGATAACAACCGCAGTACCCTGTTTACTCTCGAAAGTAAAAATATCATTCCGGAAGCCCCCCCCCCCCCCCCTTTTTTTTTTTTTTTTTGCGAGCCCATTGTATAGTAACGGTACGCGCACCATCGACCTCTGGATCCATCCAGACAAATTTAAAGAAAGTTTTTTTCTCCCTAAGTACATGTTTTTTTATGTATTTTTTTAAGTGAAGAACCAAGAGGTTAAGGTATTCTTCCAGAAATTTTCGGTCAAGCATAATCTGTGAGGTGCTGCTTTGGAAAACCACGTTCGGCTTTGTTCCCTTTCGTCTGAGCACCGAAGAGTGGCTCCTTCTGTACTATTTTCACCGGCATACACCCGCGCATTATACGTACCCTTAATGAAAGGTGCGGTGTACATTTCCGGTCTGCCTTTCGGGATAGACAGCGCTCACACATTGAATGAAGTAGTGTACACCGGTGTACGCCTCTGCAGGTATGGTGCTGGTAAGTTCAATGTACCTAATGTTTGGTACGAGTCTTACAACAAGCTTTCTAATAGGAGCTTAATATTCAATTCCTCGTCCTTTTTTTACTTTTTTTTTTTTAATGCTTGACATTGAGTGTGTAATATAAATCCGGGATTACCAAATTTTTGTTCTAAAACTGCGCAAAATGCCCAGCTTTCTGCTGGGAAATTAACGGTAATAATGTCAATGAAAGTTAAAAGTAAACATTAGACAGAAGTCTGTCTGGTTGGGGTGCTGCGGAATGTAAATGAAAGTCTATTTAAAATCTTCCGGTTACATTAAATAATTGGTTTGCACAAGTAGCGAAATAATCATATACGCCGATGTTACATGAAAATATGTTCTTGATGCCTGAGAATTCGAAATAGATTATGGAGAACACACCAAAAATGCCTAAGGTCTTTCAGAGCATTCAAAAAGTTCGTTGTCTTTTCCTGCTATTTATAAAGGAGCACAAGCCCGTTACTAAACCTTTGGAACTCAAAGAGTTTTAAATATCAAACTTCCGTAACTTGCATATTAACGCCAAACGTGAATTGAATATGTTCGAATTTGCGTAAATTTACCCAGAACGGTCAGTGTGATAGTGGAAGCCCCTGGCGCAATAACTTGCCTCGATAGACCTCTCGCAAAATCGAGGCGATCCTAGCGACGTTGTACAGCGCAAAGGATCTTGGGAGCCCTTTAGCCACCAAGTTTCAGTTTCAATTGGCCAACCTCTCTTTACGACTTCCCGTCACGACGAAATACAGTGCTCGCATTTTCAAATATTTGACATTCCTTAAATTTATAATACCGTCGGTGTTGTCTGCCAATAAGGAGTATTCACTGGGTGCCATATTTGTGGGTGCTGTCTAGAGCGCATGCTCAGAACGAGCCCACATTAATAGGCTGCGAAGACCGGCAATCTTGAGGGTGCGGAATGCACGTTACAAAAGAACTGTGGAAGCTCGCCATCAGCACGCGCTCAGCAGTCGCGCACACAGCTATGGCCACCAGTGAATACTTCCTATACGGATATAATGCTGGAGCACGTTGTTTTGGGCTCCCGACGTCCCAGCTTTTCTGCGCAGGTAAACACAGAACTACGATAGCCAATGTGAGAAGTATACTGGGTCGATCATCCTGACCCATTGCCTCCTCAATGTCGTAGGCTTCTTAAATGATCCGTGAGCAGGGAGGATCATGCTGCACTCTGGAGTGGTCGCCAGGTCGCAAGAAAAGTGACGCGGCAGGCCCTACACCTACTTCTCGCTAAGCCTAAGCAGATCCTTACGGCCGCTGGAGGTCCGTGTTTCAACGGGGGCTCGCACGAAGATGAATGAGTGCAATGCAAGCGATCGCCGACTTCATGTTCATGCAGTACTGAGATTCATTACTTCGTCAAAGGGGCAATCGAAAGCGAAACACACGCCATCCCTCTCTATAGCCAAGGAGGTCCCATAATGCAACGCGCGCAGTGTTGCGTGCAGGGATTTTTGGAAGTAGTGTATTATGGTGGACAGTAATAGAGAGGGGAACGCGGGGAGAAGAGGGAAAAGGCGACGATGAGACAGCTTAAATATGACGAAAAGCACCGGGTGACATTGAGACTGGATCAGCGTAGGTAACTATCACTAACGGTCCAGCGAGCGCTATACTTTCTGCGGATACAACTGGCACTCGTCACACCAACTGGTGCGCTTGGAGTCTCAATGAGACGCCTCCCAAAAATGTCCAGCTCGCTTGCGCCGTTGCATTAATTGCATTATCATCATAACCTTAAAACGCAGGCCGTCCACCCTTGTTGGTGCTAGAGTGGTGGCTGCTGTTAAAACCCGTTTGCTCTACTGACGTTTTACTCCTGGTTAGCTCAGTTGGTAGAGCGCTCCACTGGAAATGGAGAGGTCCCTGGTTCGATACCAGGACCAGACGGATTTTTTCAGTCGCGCACCAATCACCTAGTTGTGTTTGTAGATTTGTGGTCGTCCTTTGTCTCCTTTGTCCCCTTTCTCCGGGATTATTATCGTTATTCTTGTCCAGTTCGCTCGCACCTTTGCATTAATTGCATTGTTATCATGACCCAGTTGCCTTTTTGCGAAGAGGATTTCAGCGGCCATAATATATGCCTCGGGCACAACGGCGCTATGCGCAGGAGCGCCTGACTGTTCCCTCCGTCTTCGTATTCGCTACAGATGGAATGAAGAACACGAATGTCGTATGGACATCTCTGAGCTCGACGCCGCGTATACCCCGAACTCACGCGATCCGGAACGTGCCTTCTTCACGTCTTATGGCCCAAATACCGAGCGCTGCCGATTCAACCCGCATATTTTTCTCGATGAAGTTCATCCGCCTCTTCCTGGGTTCCTCTACGTTTCGTCTATTTCTCTCTCTCTCTCTCTCTCTCTCTCTCTCCCTCTCTCTCTCTTTCCATCTATCGTTCTATTTTTGTCTTATACGGGCTGTACGGGAGGTGCACGAGCCGTATAGTCACGGCCCGATTAATTTCAAGAGGCGCGTATGTATGATTAATGAATGGGTTTTACCCGTATAGGCGCTGCCTGCGTGGTGACCGTGAAACCACGTCTTACGAGGATTTCGTTCGCGATCTTCCTGTGTAATTGTTGGCGGAAACCGATGTGTGGCGAAATACCGCGGTCATTTATGCTTTCTAAGAGTGTTCTTCATCTTTCGCTAAAAACTTGCCTAAAAAACAAAAAAAAAAAAAACAATTGTCGTTGTAAAAAAAGGACGGATATAAAAAGATATAATAGTCAAGACAAAACATGAAAAAATACAATCGACACGATAGTTCTGCCTTCTTTGCCTTGCCGCACATCATACTGCAATCATAACGCATCAATATAGAAATTATTGCCGGTTCGTATTTGCGGGCGATGTTACCGGCGTGCATTCGTTGTCTTTATTACATGCTACACGTTAAGACAGCAGGTTGCCAATCGTGCTGCACTGGCTAAATTGTCTCTATACAGGAGACAGAAAATTGTTTTGAATGCAGACCGACTTGGTCAATAAGCATTGATGCATTCAAATGTACCCTTTAGTTTTGACAGTCAACTTTTCTAACATCATCGGCAAACATCTATAGCTCTCCAGAAGGTGTCAAAAGCCATAATGCCAATTTCAGCAGCTCCCTTTTTTTTTTTTTCTTCCAAAGTCTTCGTTATTTTTTAGAACACCTGAATATATGTACTATGAGGTCATCCTGGAGACGGCATCACCGTCTTCAGTTCGTCAGCACTAATGAGTTTGGCCTAGACGGAACTACTACCTTCGTTTTACAAATAATAATAATTGGGGTTGTGTGGATATTTATACAGCGAGTCGTTGGTCAGCCATTTTTAATGTTGCGACGAGTCACTCGCTGTAGATGAGCAATTTAGCCAGTGCAGTACAACCGCTAGCCTGGGGTCTTTAACGTGCATCACGCAGTTGTGATACACGACCGCACGCCGGTACGATGCTCATCCAGATCGAAACGGGCAGGGGTGGGGATTGAACCCAGGATCCCTGGGTTCTGCAGCCCGAGCTTTCGATCCACGACGTGCTCCGAGCTGGTGTGCGCTAGACCACTCGGCCACCGATTCCCCCGTTTTACAAAAAAAAAAAAAAGAGTTTAGATTGCTTCGAAATGATTAATGGCCCTCCCACGCAATGCCGTCTTTGAAATGTAAGAGGTCACACTTGGGCCATTCAGGCTTGACAAGGTATACAATACTATTTCTGTGAGCATAAAAATAAGATATATAAAAGAAAAAGCACCGGACGCACAAAGAGCGCGCCCGAGCAACTCATGCTGGCAGAAAAGACACGGTGAATTCGTACAACTGTTATATGTGGAGAAACCGAGCGAGGATCCGCTAGACTAAAGCGACCTTCAGAAGGTCATCATCCTTGCAGCTATGAGCGGTGCTGAGCCACGGAGAGAAAATAAAAAAGGAAAGAAAAGAGCAGGAACTTCGTGTCGGTCGTAGGAAAAAGAGACAAACCGGTAGATGGCGCATATGCCCTAAAAACACAACAATGTAAAAAAAAAAAAAACGTTGGCAACAGCGGGGTGATGTACTGTATACCGCAAAACTAAATAAATTACGAATTAAGAACTCGCTCAATGTTTGCTCCGGTCAGAACGCTCAGTTATTGCACCGATTGCTTTTTTAAGGGAGGAAACACACTTTTATGCACGCGCAAAAGCGGACAAACGCCTAGAAGTGTCTTTCACTTTGCAGCCTCCTTTTTGCAAAGTTCGGGTAGTGAGAGAGGAAGAGAGAAAGAGAGAAAGAACTCTGCTCTCATTTCAGTGCTATTATATTACCAAGACACAAAGCCGATGTTTAAAGCTATCACCTTTCCTCCCATCCCTGCTCCTCCACCAAAAGCTTTCATCCGAGACATTCGCTTTGTGTCACTTCTTTCTCATGGCGTGTAAAACCGATTCTGCATATAATCATACTCTACGTGTAGTAACAATAGTCCTCTTGCAAACTCGAAGCGATCCTAGCGGTACAGTGCCGCACAAAACAAACCACATGGGAACCCTTTGGCCACTAAGTTTCGGTTTCGATTGGCCAACCTCTCTTTACGACGTCCCGTCACGAGCAAATAGAGTGCTTGCATTTTGGAATACGTGACTTTCCTTTAATTTAAAATACTGTAGGTGTTGTCTACCCATACGGATAGAATGCTGGGACGCGTTTGTTTGGGCTCCCAACGTGCCTGAGTTCGTGCGCCGGTAAACACAGCTATAGCACACGGAAGGAGTATACTGGACTGGTCATCCTGTTCCATCGTCTCTTGAATGCCCTAGGTCTCTTAAATTATCCGTGAGCCGGGAGGCTCACTCTGGATTGCTAGCCAGGCCGCCAAAAAGGTATGGTACGCGGCCGGCCGTACTTCTACTCCTCGCTAAGCCTAGACAGGTCGTTACGGCCGTTGGAGGTCCGTGTTTCAGCGGGGGCTCTCACAGAAATGAATGGGAGCAAAGCGAACGAGCACTGACTTTATCTTCGTGTGAAGTGCTGAGTTGGATTACTACTTCAACGGGGCAATCGAAACCGAAACCATGCCACTCTTCTTCTGCATGGCCAAATAGGTGCCATAATGCAACACCCGCAGTGTTGCGTGCGGGGATTTTCGGATATAGTCTATTCATGTGGCATTTCTCTAAGGGGTCCGTACAGACCACCACAATAACGGCGTGGAACTTTATTTTTTATGTTCCAATCTTCGTGCGATTTTTGGGTGGTTTTTTCGCAAATGTGCTTCATTTGAGAGCTGTGAGATTTGGAAGTCTGCTTAAAAACGCCTAGCTTAATCAGCGCTTAATCATTACACCTTTGTGACTGTTACAACAAAAGCTCCTCGTGCCGCCTTGTTCGTTCTCTCAACGTAAGGCTCTTGGTATTTTTACGTGAGCTCGCCTTCCCGTCTTTCTTATTTCGTACGTTATCGTTTCATGCTGCGCGCACAAAAGTTCCATGTTTTATCGCCTCCAGAGTTCACGGTCTCGTGAGAAGCAACAACACCCACTAGCTTTTTTTCGACGGTCGTGATTTCTGATAAACAAAATCTACAGATGAATGAAGGCACGGCGCGAAGATGGGCGGCCGAGAAACACGAATTCGACGACGAGTGCAGGCAGGAACTGGGCGGGCGGGCGGGCGAGCACGCAAGTAGGTAAGTGGGCGGGGGTATAGTTAGCCTGGACGGTACTTACGGGACGCGAAAATAAATAGGAGCACTGAGACGCGGCGGGTCGCTTCGTAACGCCGGACCAACCATTTCGCTCCAAAATTGCAACAAAAAAAAAGGGAAAAAAAAGGAGAAAAAAAGAACATCCAACAATATCGGTGTAAGGAAAAAAAAAATTCTTCTGTACTCTCAGTCGAAAAAACTCCCGTGAGCACGTTTCGTGCTCTGGCCCAATTTGACCAAGGACATTCCGGGACAACGGAATAATATATTTCTGAGTTTAATTTACAGAATTGTAGTTTCTCAGTTTGGTGACGTTGGTCGGTGCACAACTGTCATCCGTTGGCCTAATCACACCAGGCCAACAAACAACCAACACCGCTTACCGCTATAACATAATTAACTTGTTAAGAAGAATCGCTTATAATAGTCCGAATTTCGAAGTAATTTCTAATGAGTCACTGAGTGCTTTAGTCAGCCTCGAATCGGCGAGGGTATTGCTGAGTATCTCTATGGCACATTCGTTCTCTTCCGAGTTTTTTTCAATATAGACAAGACCGCCACCTTTTAAGCGTAAAGAAATTAAAGCCGACAAATAAATAACGCCATTTATTCGTTACCGTAGTAATTGGTCGAACTAACACACCGGGAAAACCACAAAGTAAAACGCAGTAAAACACAGTAAGCAAAGGAAGTATATGGGCCCCTTACATATTTGAGTCTCCGCGCGCAAAATTGTTTTGCTTTTCTCTTCGACCGCTTTGACCTGATGTCCTCCGTACCACCCCGACGTCCTCCGAGGAGGAAGATGCGACACTACGCCACGGTAATTAAGACGTAATCTCCTAGTTAATATTTCCTCCTGCGTCCGATTCTTCCACGCCATTGTTCTCCTTCGGTCGCTCGCACAGCCAACCCACGACACGAACTCAAGCAGAAAGACGGAAACAAGCAATCGACCGAACAAGGGAAATCGCCAGTGGCCGCGTAACCGAAAGGTCAACAGTTTCAGTCACAGATGTCTATATACCTTTTTTACAAGGGCGCCGTCCTCTCGAAATATCGTCGCTTCCAGTATGGGCGAAGACATTGTTTTGCTGTCGCCACGGCAATAAAATACATTTAGGATACAAGCGTAACCGTCACCGAGCAGACGCAAAGGCTACATGCCTTTGTCTCTATCCGCTGCCCCCAGGGCGTTGAATAAAAATGAATAGGTTTTTAAATCGTGATTTTATTCGTGAGTTAAGTCGGATTAGTTTTGCTATGGGGATTTAAATTTTCCAGCGAAAAGAATTCCGGAGATATTTTGTATTTACCGTTTGCCATTCATTTGATGCTTTCTATGTGCATTTGCTTTGTATATAAATCAAAGAATCATCCGGCAAGAATGATTTATATGAGGCTCAACACGAGCAAAAGGAAGAGCTCTTCTGCGCATATCGGAGCGTTGAACTTAATTCCCACCTTCCACTTGGTTTGTCAAGCTGCGTAATGTCCGACTGCAACAAAACTAGAAAGCAACAGAAACGAAGGCTAGGAAAATCGTCCTATTGCAATCAAGATCACAATGGGAAAGAATAGTCAAATAAAACATTTGAACGAGCTAAACAGAAATCAAGCTGTTTTTGTTCTAGTGTGGCATGGTACGTCACTAAAAATTGTTAAGTCAACTTTACGTTTACAGTAGTATTATTTTTTTCTTTCACATTGTTATCAGTGATCGGAGGAATTGATCAATCAACCTGCCATGCTTAAATATTTACCTAGTTGTAAAGGATCACTATTTCCTAGTTACAGTGACTTAAATCAAATTATTTTGATTAAAATCAAATAAATCAGATTTATATAAAATAAATGTAATTTAAATAAAATAAATCTGACTTAAATAACATAAATCTGACTTAAATAAAATAAATCTGATTTAAATAAAATGAATCAAATTTATTTGATTAAACTTTTTTTTTGGTCTTGTTTGTTTTCGTTTAATTAGAGCGAACAAGAGCGTCCTCTGCTCCTCGCGCAGTGTTTCGCAATTCAACGCCGGACGCCGCCGTTCGGTGTTCGAACGCGTTTGACCAGTGTGTAGCTACCCTGACAACGCGAGGATGGCAAGGAGGAAGTTATTCAGCGCGAGCTTCCTACCCTTGACAACGTTTCGGCGTCTTGTGCGCGAGTTGCTATTTGCACAACAGCATCAATCGGGGGGTCACGTGATGCTCCAGTGACGTCGTTTCTCTGCGTCACGCCGCTTCGCGGCGGCAACCTGCGGCGGCTCAATACAAAAATGTTAACCCACTTGGCCCACCCGTAAACGCCGCTTCGCGGCGGCCGGGCCTACCCGCTCGCGGAGCGATCAGCTTGACGTTCGACGAACCAAAATAACGCCAACCGACAAAACGCGAAGAAAGGAAAGGTATTGTGGCCCTCACCAACAGAGGTGCGTGACGTAGAGAGGTGACGTCACTGGAGTGTCACGTGACCTTCCGGTTGATGTTGTGCAGGTAGGAAATTTCATCTTGTGCAGCCAAAAGATGGAGAAAGGCATATAGAGCGCGTGCTAGAGACCAGGCGCTCGATAGACACGCCCTGCCGTTCTTATTTTCTCAATGCACTAATCCTTCCAACCAGAGCTCGACATTTTGACTTCTCCGCGCGCTCCCGTCTCCTCCTTTTCCTCCGTTTCTCGGCGCATAAAATTCGCGTCTACCGACTATCCTAAAGCCCATTGATAAAATTGATAATTGTGTCCTGTGTATTTTTAGACAGCCGGAAGTCAGTCAGCCTTAATGGGCGTCTGATGTCTCACCTGTATTTGACACGCTTCGCTTTTAATGCGGGTACCGCCGCCAACCATTGTTTCGCGAACGCGTAAGACACGGAGCTGGTGCTCCTCAGTCATTCGTTTTCTCTGGTTCAGCCTTCTCCGGAACGGGAAACACACACGCGCTCGCTCGCATTCTATCGACAAATGGCTTATTCCCAGGAATCCGAGGAAGGAATAAGCGCGGCAGAAACAAAACAACAAGTCGCTCCCCCCAGGAAGTTGCACTTGCGCACACATCAGAAATCGGCGAAGGCTCCATCTATCATTGCGGGCAAAACACGCTCGAGCTCCGCGACTGACTTTCGCGAGCGTTCAACCCGAAGTTCCCGTTTTGTCATGTGCGTCCTTCCGAGGGCGTACGTACGGCGGCGAAACAAATGTACTCCGGCACGCACAACGGTCACCGGCATGTTTTGAAGAATTCCCGGGGACTTTACTCACTCATCCGTCCGCGATGCGTGCTCCAGCTTCGTTCGTGGTCGTTACTCGGCTGCTGCGGTTTTTCGGGGAGAGGGCGACGGCGTTTCCCGTGTGATGGAAGGCGGGCTGCCGTTATTGCGGTCCCGTTTTCGCTTTTGTTTTCTTCTCTCTTCTTGATTTCTCTTTCGTGTTCGTCGTGATTGGCTCGGAAGCAGGCGGGTCACTCTCGATAACGGGTCGTGTGATCGGTGGGAGTTTGCCCTGGAGGGACCTTTCGATTCAGTGCTAATGTCGTGCCGTCCCCCGAAGCGTGCCGCAGAACATCGCGTGGGCTGAGATGGTTTCCGACTTGCAACGGGAGTGTCAGCGGTGTTCACGTCGGTCGCTGTTTGACGGATGGTTAAGTCGTCGCGGTGGTCCTGTGGGAATACGACCTTGTTCATGACTGTTTTACTCGTCGAGTAATCGAAAGCTTGGTCGAACAGATTCAAGTTTGAGGAACATGTAAAGAACTGAGGGAAAACTGGCCTTATTTGAAAAGGGTGCTCGAGAGCCGTGCGTGGGATTCATACGTTCAGGCGCTGCAGAGTATGCACTGGATAGTCAGTTTGATTTTGTTTGCAAGCTGAGTGATCACGTCCCTGCACTCTAAGAAATTCCTGCGCGTCTACTTACCCGCACAACACTCGAAGAGCCAATCTTTGCGATTTACGAAATCAGCTCAGCGAACGTTGAGGCGGAACATCTGTTTAAACCTCAAAATTAAATCTGCGCTGTGGCATTACGCAATGCAAGCATGACGCTTTACAATGGATAATGCCACAGCACAGACTTCATTTTCATGTCTAAACGGGTGTTCCGCCTCATCATTCGCTGAGTTGATTTCGTAGATCGCAGAGATTGACTCTTTGAGTGTTTTGAGGATAAGTAGACGCGCAGGCATTTCTTAGAGTGTTCAAGGCTAATACTAGTACTACTACTCATTATAATAATAATATGTAATACTGCTAATAATTCGGTCCTCGGTGTTTCCCCTGTCTCCCGGTTTTTATTCGTAATCATGATTCACCAGCTGGTCTATGTCTCCAACCCTTTCTTTAATAGAAATAGGTGATACCCGACGTTATATAGCTAAAGCCGAAACCAATCAATTACATAGACGCCAAAGCGTACTACAAACGAAGTGGCAAAGCGTCGGGAACGAAATCTGCAATATCCAGTTTTGCGTGCTTTAAGTCTACTAACACATAATGTGCTTCTGGGTTGAATTGCATGCGAAAAGTGTCACGTCCGAGTGTGACGGAAAATCGTAGCACGCCTTTCCGTCACACTCTCGTTCCAAGGAAACGCAAATAATACTCAGCCTATAGGATGCAATAATCACCAAACAGAACTCATACATAGACGTAATTAACCATACGTAACGTAATTAGGCGTAATTAGTTGTAACAGGCGAAATTTACCACGCGGCTCAGCGGGAGTGGAACCTCGGACCATGTGGTCCCTAGCCCAATGCCTTCGCTGGGCGCCACAAGGAGCAGGTGAAAGGGAGCGCAAGCTGCAGGACCCAAGATAGGACTCCCGGGAGTCTCGTCAGCAGGTTACCGTCGACGCGCGCGGGTGGCTTCGAATGACGAAGGGTAGTTCCCCCACGTGATCTCATGTCGTCACAAGGCGGATCATAACCTACCAATGAATAGCTCAGCAGGCGCATGACATCGTGACTTTGCACAGCAGCCAGTAGATAGCGCAGGGGGCACGGTAAGCCTAAAGCCCCTTGTTGATGTGTTTGTGTTCGTCTTGCAAGTAGCTTCAAATGCGCTAAAGTACCATTCCTTTGCCTCGTGCAGTTTTTGGAAGCGAATGGCGGCGCAGCACCTTTGGAAGCTTGAGGCACGTGCTTTCCACGTTCGCACAACAATGCCTGTCGGTACTCGGCAGAAACGCGAAGCGTGAATTTTATCGAAGGACTTCAGATAAACCTCCTCTCTCTTGTGACTATACCTTAGCTGCCAGAAGGAACTCTTTGCAATTCCAAGAGCACTAATAACTCGAGGCACTGCACACAACCGCGGAAGAAGCAGTACTCACGGAAGATTATCACCGAAGCGTATACTCCTCATAGACTTCACTCCTGAATAATTGTAAACCTGACTCGATCGATCTGATAAACCCCGGGGCCACCTTAGTTTGTCGTGTGTTCTACACGTCTGAAACCACGCTCCCCGTAACCAAGCACAAAGACAGTCATAACGTACGCGTAATGCGTGCACAACGAATTTTGCGCTTCCCAGATTTATCAGTATGATGGAGACAAGTTGATTTTTTTAGCTTGGCCGTGATATGACCCATTGTACCGAAGAAAGAAAAACATGCATGGATCTAATGTACTCGTGTCTTAAATTTATTATAACAAAAATTAATTCGAGGGACTGAGTAAGATATTTGAGTAATTTTAGAGTGCAACATACGAATACGCCGGTGTAATAATAAGTTTAAAAAATCGCGTTTAGTAAAGCTGTTACGACGTGACGAAGTTTCCACTCTATCAAATAGCAGGGTACCGTTGATCGCGTTGCCGCGAAGATAGTTTTTTTTTTTTTTCTTCTTTTTTTTTTATGAGCGTGCATTTACTGCTTTGTGTTTTAATTGCGTCTAGGTCGAGTATTTCGTGTATGTATTTTATTTATACCTTTGTTTTTATGTCCCGTAATAATACTCGCAGCGCTCCGATGTAAAGAAGTAAAAAAAAAATAACGAAATTACGAGCTTCAACGCAGGCATTACATACGACACGCGCATCGCTGTAGGATAAATGATGCTCGCATTTCATAACCGTCAAAAAAAAAAAAAAAAAGGCTCATGATTACAAAGATTCAAGTAAGAATCCGCAACTTATAAAATAGTTAAACTCTACTTAGCTAGGTCTTCATTAAAAGGCTACTTCCTTCTCGAATTATCTCATTACGCTAAGCGGAAACACCTTGATATAAAAAAAAAAATGATACCAACTGCCCTACATTGCGGAGGCTGAAATAAAAAAGAGCTCCAGAAATTGTAAATGCCTAGTGTGTAACGGTACAATAATTGCTGCAAGCGGCACGCTCTTAACTCCCCTGGACTGCAGACTACGATCACGTGACATGTATACATGAACTCAGTGCCAAGGTCATCCTTCTCTTACGTCTGCAAATCTACAGAAACTTTTTTTTTTTTTTTTTTTGTCAGCATACGAGCATGTGAACCCTTTGGGTTTTGCCCTCGCGGTCGTTACTACGAGCACACATCGACAAAGAAATAAACAGAACTAAGTGAGTGGGAGTCTCGTTTTGCGATTGTTTGAACCATATAAGTTGTAACTTCGGCCCAGATATTTTCTCAATATTTTCGTCTTCGTGCCTGCCAGTACAACGTACACTTCTATCTCTTCAGCGCCCATTAAATGTGCAACTGTGCCTGTGACTTCACTATTAAAGTAGCGGACAGCCCAGACATCTCGACCGAAGCTTGCCCGATACTGCCAGCGACGTCCCGACAATCGTGCTCTCGTCCGACGCCCGAGACGCTGCAGCAGGCACACCACCTTTTTCTCCGGAGGCTGGGAATTCCCGTCGTGGCGGAAGCGTCACTAAATCTCTTCACGCATTTTTTTTTATTTTCACGCCATAAGTCCCTTCCCACCGTGAATGCTCGCGACTGCCTCCGCCGCTGCCGCCGCGGAAGGCCGGAAGACAATGCGACACAGACAACAGGAATGCCGTCTCATGACGTCGCATCTGGAAAGGGCCTGCTCGGGCGCCCGACCGGGTCTTCAAATGGTCTTGGTGGCTGGCCCTCGCACTGCCGCGTGCCACTTCGCGAACCTAACGCTTTATTTCGTGCGGACTTAATACAGAAGAAAACTAAACAACGGAAGAAGCCAAATTCCCGTTGCCAAGGGATTGCGCGGAGAGGTTGTCGACAGCGGGGTGTCGTGTATTCCACGCCTCTTCTAGGTAATCGGGTTAGGAGCTACGCATTCTTTGTATCGTTATCTAATAAAGGGAACCCTATGTTGACACGTTGATTTTGATTCTTTTTTTTAATGTACAGCGGAACTGTTTTATTCACATTTCTGCAATCTAAGCGTTGGTATTTGAAGCGCTAGGCAAATTATAGCATTAGAAGACTGGCACGTGTGTCGCTGAACTCATAGACAACGACGTGAATATCAAATTATATTGTAAGAAGAGTTTCGCGTTTCAGAAGTTTATGTTTGAAAAGCATTGAATGCCATTCTTCGGAGTTAATCGTTCTCGAAATCCTGGAGGCGCAGCTGCAATTCTCAATCATTTCTGAAGTACATTTATTTTTGTCACCCTGAACTTCTCAAGACACCAAGAATACAGTGTGGTCGTATAGGAACATTAAAGTTCGTTTACGTGGATCAGGACAAAAAAAAAAAAAATTACTGTGAGAGCGCAAAAGAAGTGGTGTATATTTACCATTTTGATGAACTGCCCGAGACTGGAGCGAGAAAACTAGAAACATCAACCGTGGAAGAGAAAGAAACGGGTGACAGGAAGACAAAGTCTCAAATGTTGAGACGCTGTCCTCCTGTCATTTTTTTTCTTGCTGTTCCACGGTTTATGTGTCTCGTTTTCTCACCCCAGTCTCGGATAATTCACACACACACACAAAAAAAATCGCGTGATTAAATTGACTTTTTTAGACATAGGTGGTCGGTTTTTTTTTTACAGGATATCTCACCGAGCCTCAACTTCGTTAACTCTTCATTTGGAGTACAAAACAGTGCTTGAGTCCGATACCTTGCGCAGAACCCTGGCGAGCGGGTCGGACAAAAAACTCGAACACACTGCTGCCCGGTGGCGCGGCTTCCCGAGACGCGTGAACTCTTTGAGTTCCGAAGAAGCGACGGGAAAATAGTTTTGTGCCGGAAATCTGGAAGACGCCTCACCGTCACGGCCGAGGGGGTTGCCAACCGAACCAGAAAACTGACGCCTTCCCCCCACCCCCTTTTTTCGCGTATTTTTTATCTTTTCTTTTAATAAGCAGCAAGAACAAGAATTTCAAAAACGTTTTGGGGCTTTTCTTGAACTCGCCGTCACGAAACTGCAGATCGTTGCATTGTTGTTGTTTTCTTTAGTATCTCTAGCATTCTCCCGTGAAGTTGAGCTGGGACCAGACGCAAAAAAAAAAGAAAAAAAGTAGATACAATTTTGTTACGCTCGATTTTTAAATCCTCCGTTGCTCGCCCAGTGCCGGCGCGTTTTGATACCGGTTCGCCTTGTGTCGTTATTTCATTCCAATGGTCGAATAAGGTCAAGGATGATCGTCGACGTGCATTCGATGTAGATGAAGGCGAGTAGAAAGGGGAGAGAAGATACAAATTTGTGATGTAACATTTTATCTACGTTTATCGATCTCTGAGTAAAAGCAATTGTGTGCATGTTTATACAGCCGGAAGTTAGCCCCAATGGACGTCTGGTGTGTCAGTTGTAGATGAGAAATTTAGCTAGTGCAGTACAACCGCTAGCCTGGGTCTTGAACGTGCACTACGCAGTAGTGATGCACGACCGCACGCCGGTACATTGCTCATCCAGATGGAAACGTGCAAGGGGGGGGGGGGGGGGGGGAGGGGTTCTGGGTTCTGCAGCGCGGGCTTTCGCCCCACGTGCTCCGAGTTTGTGTGCACTGTCCCACTCGGCCACCGATTCCCCGATTTCTAAGGCTACCTCATATGGCAAGGAAAGATTCTGTGTTAGGGTACGCATGTAATGCGTAAAGAGCATAGTTGTCTTTTTACAAACATAAAAAGGTCAACCCGCTTAAATGCTGATTTGTTAGATAGAAGAAAAATTCGTAATACTTTTTTTTTAAATTATAATATGTGACGATATTTTATACACTTGCATATTAGGTACACAACGTAGAATACTGGCGTCCAGGCTAGATTGCTGGTTAACCCACAATTAAGCGTTTGAGATACAAAACTGTAGAACTAATAAAACATTTAACTGAAATCATATAAAGTTTGTTTTAGCTGCATAAACTTTGCATAATCAAAATTTCCGTGTTTAACAGTCGTTAAGTTAATTTACCTTCATATTGGGCAATTGAGCACATATAAACACGTTCAAAAATAGTATAGTTAAATTGTTTTCTTACTCAAAACATCACAACCTACGCTTGCGACTTGGCAGTCAGACGAGCACAGGCTCGACCCTTTTGGCGACTCAACAAATGCACCTGCGAAACGCAGAGTGACGGTGAAAGCACCCAGAGCGAATGGCTGCATAAAAACGGCAACCCTTAAGATTAATAACGACAACGTGCTCGACGCACTTATCGGTAGCCGATCAACACGTGCTATACTTGTCTTGTTTTGTCATGCGATGAGTGGTTTGCAGGTCAGATGTTTTCCAAAGCCTTGGGGGCTCTTTTGTGTGAGACGCCACTGCACGTTGATGCAGTTGTTGGACGAGTAAACGAAGGCTGTCACGAAAGCACACTTCCTTGTAGTCCTATACAAGGAAACGATGCTAGCTAGTATCTCTGACGAACGGAGAACAGAATGGACGTAGATGACGAAGACAATGCTTTCAACTATATATATATATTGCCTCATTGCCTCCAGCGTCCAAAGAGTATCAGCGATGGAGAAACTTTCTTTTTATTTTATAGACAGCTGTGTGCACGTATATTCAATACCGAAAGAGTTAATTATTGTGAGGGAGTTGATGACAGGGCTTACAGCATTTATTACTAGTTGTGAACGTTCTTTGCATTCTTTGCAACGTACACCTTTGCATCAATTACATAATCATCATTGTGAACGTTGCCTGTTTCCGTGCACTTTATTTGTCTAGGCTATATAGGCTACTTGCTATAACGCTTCTTTAAATAAATTAATAACGAAATATGCACCGTGGATCTCATATCATGTGCACGCGGTAATGTTTCGTATGGTATGGTATATGTGTGTGCTACCAGAACATTCCAACCTGCTGAACTTATCCAGGTTGAAGGTTGCTCTGCATGGGGTAAGTTCCATCAATAGGGTCTGTGCAAATGGTGTGTGAGACGCCCTGTCGCTTTAGGTTCGGTTCAGCTGCTCACGCTCTTGTTTCCTCATCTACGCAGGTTCTCCTCGCCAGGAGCGGACAGCACTATCAGCATGAGTACCACGGTTTGGTTACTTGTCCTCACCCAAACCATGACGCTTATATATGGTAAGTTCACTCTTTTCTTTCGGAAGTCATTGGTTTCAGTGCCTAAAATGCCACGTAGATATGTAAATTGAAAAAAAAAAAGAAGCTGCCGTAATAGCAGATTATAATTACTGCGATGATGATGAGTATAGCCTGGGCAAAATTCTGATGAACAGGCAGACGCGATCTTGCAGCTTTGACTAGCGCTTTGACCCCACACGTTCGCCACGGCGGAGACACTGGCTGTACGGGTAGAAATTGAGAGAGAGGAGGAGATCAGAGGGGGGCTCGCCAGAGAGTCGAGATCTGACTGGGATGATTATAGTGTAGATGCAAAGCTAACTGCCTTTGTCTCATTCTCACTGTTTGAAAGCGTTCGAACGCGAACGCCGAAAGCCTGAAGTCAGCGTTCGGCGTTCAAACGTGTTCGAAGAGTGAGTAGACGCAAAGGCAGCCAGCTTTGCATCTACCCACTATAATCATTCCAGTCAGAGCTCGGGCTCTGGCGTCCTCGCGCGCTCTCGTCTCCGCCTCCCTCTCACTTTTTTCTCGCATATGCCATTTCAATGCTTACAAATCACCAGCCCAGCACGTGCATGCTCGTCGCTTCGGAAAGCGAGGAAAGCACCCGACATACGTACAAACGCTGGAAATGACACCGGTCAAAAGTTAATTTCTGGAATGGCCTAGTGGAAGCTCCGCCCCCTTCCTCCCTCTGGCTGGGGCGTCCGCCGTAACAAAACAAACTTTCGCGCTGTACGCGAACTATCTCTACTGCATTCTTTAACCTTTGACTTAATACAGCTGGTGCTCGTTGCTTCTTTTACAACGATCAGCTGATTGTCACATTACAAAGAGAGTCCTTCTTGGGTTAACATTTTGATAACAAAACAATAACACGATATATTCGACAACACTATCCCAGCTGTATGTGCCTCTTCAAAATCGATAGACGCGTTTACTTGAAATCGTGTTTTCAAACCAGTGTTCCTTTATGACCCCGTCCAAGAATTCATTAAACACTGTGTGAAGATGTGTTAAATGTACCATGTTAGCAACTTTTATTATAATTGAGCGTTATCAAGTTGTGAAAGAAGAACGTGTTCGTCAGGAGGCAAACACGTTCTCTGGTTTTCGGGAGCCAACACTGCAGCTCAGGTATGACAACCTGAGCTGAAGATTCTTCATGTTACCAAACAATTGGGTCTGTTCTGTCGGCTAAAACTGTTGACCGTTTGTCTGTTTAGTTAGGGACTAGAAGATTACGCTCATTTCGTACGTTTAATACGGTTTCTTTCTTTTTACTGATTTTTTTTTTTTTTTTAACAGGGGCACACAGGCTCGACTCGGTGCAATAACGGGAGCCTGAGTTTCAGAAATCAACAGTTTAGTTCACTTTGTCATCGAGGACAGTCTAAACGGCTATGAACCACCAAAAGATAGCGTCGCATCATTAATGAGGATGCTCCATACCGCAAGTTTCTACAAGTTTTAGGTTGCGCTAGGGGACAGGCGCCAGCGCTTGACGTAACAAAAATGATTTGGAGCACTCGCGCAAGAATACTACAGTCTTCAGGCGCGTACTCGTGCCCGCGCTTCTGCTATACGCTACATGAACCACTTGGAATGGAGCCTCAAGGTCATTACCACAATCGCAAACCACGCACCCCCCGTGAGACGTACGCGCACGTTTCACCAGGAACACAACGAGGGAAGCACGCTTCATGACGCTCGAATATTTATAATCACTTACCCTACAAGGTATACTAGTCCCGTGCTCTCGCTTGCCGAGGTACTATCGCGAGCGCTCTATTAATTGGAGCAGTAGAGCGCGCGAAGCCCTCCGAAAGGGGTTTCCGGGGCTTAACGCGAAGAAGTCTCCCAGTTTCGGGTGGCGCATCGTCGGCGAGAAGGACGACGTCTTGAGCGCGAAGTTGCACGCGTCGCATCGAAGAACGGTCACGGGTCATCGCGCCGCTTCGCCGCTCAGTCAAGCGACGGATCCCGTAGCGAGCCTGTGGCAAGGACGTGGCCTAGCACGGAGGGCCCACGCGGAAGTGGATGCCTGCGATTCCGGGACTTCACGCGTCGTCTCGGTGCGGACTTCCTCGCCTGCCGCGGGAGTCAGGGAGCATATAAAGACGCCATGGCACAAACAATGCAAAAATCCGGTGATAGATAAAAAAATATATATATCGGTAGCAAGTGGCCCGATGAATCTGCGGGGGACAAATTGTACAGTATAGCGGTCAGCAATCACGCATCGATGACGGTTTCTCGACGGAGCTGGTGGGGAGGAGGCGTACTTTTTATTTCCAATCATGCGTGACAACGGACTCGTGGCGTTGGGCTCCATAGCCTTGCGTGTCTGGCGGGTCACTGGACGGGGCGTGGTGCATATGGGGGAGAAAAATATGACAGTAATGATGGGGATATTTGGCGGCAGCCGATGAACATGGTCGATGTTTGAGTTGCCACACCGCTTCCTGTGTCCCAGTGGGTCTTCATCGTGAACGCACAGGAGACGTTGACGTAGCCTGTGTGCTTGGCTACAGTTGGCCGCTGTAACTTGTACCGCTTGCTGGGAATTGTAATTGTGTAGAACGTTCGAACTTGATGCGCCCCGATACATTCCCGGAAAAGAAGATCCGAACTGCGCTGTGCGACGGCTGACAAGTAAGGTCAGTGTGTCTTCGGCCATTGGATTTTTGGTTTGTGTAGTTTCCACGAATAAGTGACTTAAATAAGGGTCGAAGCGCTGGCGAGCTGGAGATACATAATAATATCGATAAAACCTTAGGCGATGGGCATAACTCGAACGGTATCGTGTTCTCTCTCCTTGTATCCTTCATCAGTTTTGTTTGTTTTCTTTGTGCGCAGACCTTAACAGTTGCCACCTTACTCAAAAAGTCGATCAGAGTAGTAGCTTTATAAACACAATTTGGTTTTATTTGTTAACGTTTCTCAGCCCCTGGCTTCCAATTTGCTACACCTGACGCATTAAAAAAAAAATATGAAGCTTTAGTAGTATGCAGACCTGCTCCGTATGCATTACAAGTAATCAAATCACTTGTAATCGATGTAATCGATTACTCTTTGGAGTAATTTTGTAATCAGTTGATTACTTTTATTAGGCAGTAATCACAGGAGTAATCTGATTACTTTTTGAAGTAATGAAACTTACTTTCAACCGTTACTATTTTTCCACGAAACCCCCCCCCCGCCCCCCCCCCCCCCCCCCCCGCACACACCTTTTTTTTCTGAAATGACAAAAATAAAATTAGCTTCTTTTTTCGAACGGCAAAAAAAAGATTTTTACGGAGATGTAGGAAACCAGGTCAACCCATTTGTATGTACAGTTTCTGTAAAGTGTCCGTTTTTTTTTTGTTTTTTTTTTTCGAGCTGGGATTGGGAGTGGGAAGCCCTAGGGAAGCCCCAGTGCGTCACAAAGGCCATTAAAGGCGTAGTTTGAGAGAGCAGAATGTAACTTTGTAAGTCCTTCGTTCAAACTAGCCCCCTCACGCACACACACACAGAAATAAACAAAATCTATCCTGCTTACGGTACCTATTCGCAGCCTGTAGGAGAACCAGAACCGAAGAATGTCTAAAGCGGATGCAAAATATAACAAAGCCAGTTCAAATACACGTCAAGATCCCGTATTGCCCCTACGTGGTCTTTGTGACAAGCAAAGTTTCGAGTTGAGATGTGGTCGGGGCGATCTCTTTTGCTAATGGACACCACACATGATCCGTTTCAAATCTTGAAGCTGCTGCTCTTCTGTATAACATGCGAGTTCATCCACATGTGAATAATATCTGGAGAAGCGCGTGTGTGTGCGAAAGAGAGTAAGGGCCTCTTGGTTGCCAGTACAAGAAAATATATAGAGCAAGAAAACATAATACATTTTATTTGGGCCAGGAGATTCCAAGAAGCACTCTAAGTTTATATTCATCAGGAACCAGTGGAGATGTTTCCGGCGAAATAGCGATTGCGACACTGCTAGAAATTTTGCAGCTAGAAAAACCGATGATCCCATGATGCAGCGCACAGAGATGGCTGATGTTGTAGAGGGAACCCGTTTTTCTTCTTCAGTACTTGTGAAATTGTGAAATATAGGTTGGAAGTAGTTCATTGTTATGAGCGCTAAGGATGTAAGTCTACACAATATAAAGTAAAAGGAAAACTAACGGTTACTTCTTAAAGTAATGGTCAATTACTTTTGCTGTCGAGTAATCAAGTAATCTAATCGAATACTTCTTAGGCAAGAGTAATAGTAATTGTAGTCGATTACTTTTTTTAGTAACGTGTACAAGACTGGACTAGTATGGCAACAAGAAAAAAGAAATTAGGGTGTGTGTATGTTTATATAGCCTAGAACGTAGTCAGTCGGCCTCAACAGGCGACTTGTCTCCCAGCCGTAGATGAGAAATTTAGCCAGTGCAGTACAACCGCTAGCCTGGGGTCTATAACGTGCACCACGCAGTAGTATAACACACGACCGCACGCCAATACGACGCTCATCCAGATCGAAACGGGCAGGGGTGAGGATCGAACCCAGGATCCCTGGGTTCTGCAGCTCGAGCTTTCGCTCCACGTGCTCCGAGCTGGTGTGCGCTAGCCCACTCGGCCACCGATCCCCCCGCAACAAGAAAGGGGGAAGTGTAAGCACCGTATTGTTCTTTTTCGAACTAAAAGTATCACATAGTGGCCAAAATCTTCTGTCAGTACTCGAGTCACTGTTCGGTACTACGTTCCTAAAGTCGCTTACTATTTTCAAAAAGACTAGCAATACATCTGACACGACTTCCTTCGCGGTTAGTGGGATTTCAAGCTAAAACGATAAGCAACCTGTAATCATCAATTGATAGCTCAAGCATGGCCCGGTATTTATAGATGTGTAAATGACCAAAACTCCAGTTATGTAAAAGTGCTTAGATAACACTACATCCGTCTCGGAGTTTATAGAGCTTTAGCCCAATTGCACTCTCTCTTTCAATAATTTTTAGTAGACAACCTCATGATCACAATTCTTCCATTTTTTTCGCACTGGAGATATAAAATGTCATCACAGCTGCCTTAAACTAATATGCCAGCACTTTGAAATAAGTAACAAATTTCTTGTTGTCATACGTGTAAAACATAAGTTCAGAACAATATCAGTCACTAATTTTGTGATACCATGGCAATGACTCGCATTCCTGGAGTTCTATTTAAATCACTCGCGTGAATTGCGTTAAACCTCCTCTTCCCCACTGAAAACAACAAAACAAACATATTCACTGATACGATTCATATCCTACAATACCATACAAAGGACCCATATAAAACATTTTGAAAATTAAATTATTTTATCATCGCGCTTCACAATTCTAAGTGGTTCAAAACAATCTCCCTTACCTCGTATCATACACATAAAACGCACATGATACGGTTGGTGTTGTACGCCTAACCTATTTAATTAAAATATCGCTAATTAAAAAACAACTATTAAAGGCAGGTGCAAGAAAACAAATGCAATTTATGTGCCATCTGACAGGAAAAGTATGGTACAGGACTATGCTCAGACATCGAATTAACCTGCGAGTTCCTTAGTAAGAAACAACGTATAATATGTCATGTGATTCTTTCATACCATATCACGCGATACGAGTAGACTGGGTGCATATGTTTTTTTTTAATGGTTTACGCTAAACTTCATCTAAAAATACTCCCATAAACTCGACAAGAAGACCCAAGCCAAATTGCGACCTTCGCGACATCGTTCCTCAGCTCGCCACGACAAACGGCGTCCTCCAGTACCTCATCAGACAGCGTGATAATTACACGTTTCGCGGCACGAGGAGTATTCAAACTCTCCGAGAAGCAGCGCCAGCTTCCCCTCCACACACGAGCGCCAACACACGCACGCACACGACGACCGGCCATACGTCAACCTACAATTAGGCTAACGCCAAAAGGTCGCGCCCCCTCCAACGTCCAGGCACCACCATCAGTCAACACTCCTCGTGCATGGCACGTGCACGGCACTGAGCCGTCCGCTTTCCTCTCTGTCTGGGACAGCGTTCCCTCATCGCCTGGTGACCGGCACGGCGGCCCGTGCCCCTTGGTCCGCTGCCGCCACGACCTCTGCCCGCCGTCGTCATCCTCGGCTGCGCGTAACACGGCATTGTTTTGGCGCCGCGAGTAGGAAGCCCCCTTCCGTTTCACTGCCTTCCCCTTCCTCCCCCCGCTACCGTTAACGAAAGCAGTGGCGGCTCTCCGTTTTGATGAGAGGAAGCGGGGAGTTCCTTACCACAATGCCTTCGCTGGCCGACTGATCTGAAACAAACGTGACCGCCGGACAAAAAAACTGGAACTTTTATTGGCCTGGTTTTAAAGGTCGGGAGGCCGCGTCTTTATGACTCCGCTGTAAAGCGGCGATCCAGCCGGTGTGGTATCTGATGCTAACCTGGGATTTTTTACGTGCGCCACGGGGCAGTGATTGCACGAATGCTTGTCGGTGTACAACGTCTGGCCATATACGTGGCTTGTAGTACGTGACGTCATATCGCATCGTGCTATCATTCGCGCTTGTTCTTGCCGAACAAAAGAAATTCGGCGGTGCGAAAGGTGTGCCGCAAACGGTGCACGCAGCAATGCCACAACTATGGTCGCTAATGTGACGTGAATGCGAGTCATGTATATAAATCAGCGGGAGTGGGACTTGGAGTCATGATCTTCGAGGTTTAAGGCGTGATCTTTGGGTGCGCGCATGATTTTCGCGACTGCGGCTTCTCCGTACGATGCCGAGTTGCAGTCCTTTAGCGCTGTTGGTAATCCGAAAATTGTTCCCCGTTGCTCGGATTAAAACAATTTATATATATATATATATATATATATATATATATATATATATATATATATATTATATATATATATATATATATATATATATATATATATATATATATATATATATATATATATATATATATATATATGCATGCAACGTGGAGGTGTTTACGGTGCAGTACACGACTGCTGCGCAGTGAAGCTTACATGACACATAAAGAAAGTAGTTCGTTTATCGACCCCCACTACCTCTACCTAAAAAAATAATATATATATATATCTTATTTCTTTTAGGTAGAGGTAGTGGGGGTCGATAAACGAACTACGTTCTTTATGTGTCATGTGAGCTTCACTGCACAGCAGTCGTGTACTGCACCGTAAACACCTCCACGCTGCACGCCCGGAGTTGGGTGAGGGGGTGTTTAATCCAAAACCACGGGGCAGCAGAGAGGCAGGAATCTAGCCATACCCAGTAGGCGAACTCGGCTACACGCAGGACAGGGCAGGCTAGCTAGAAAAAGCGTATCAACGAAGACTGCGGGAAAGAAAGCCTGCCAATCTTGAGGCGCGCAAGTTCTCAAGATTCGACCTAACGTGCCTTTTCACTCGTGCACTAGCTTTGGCAATGCTATCTTTCACACAGTCTTAACTATAGTCGCTGACAGGTTATGAGTTCAGGGGAAGCTCCTCCCACCTCTTTCCACTTTAGCAGAGCGAACGCTGGGGAGGACGCTATCTCCTCTCCATCGTTCGCTCTTCTAAAGTGCAAGGGGTGGGAGTAGTTTCCACTTACTTTTTAACCTGTCACCGAGTATAAGGCTGCGTTTCTAGAAAGGCGGCCCAGGGAAATCATGATTAATGTCACTCAACTGTCTTCATGCTACAACGTTACACATGCACGGCTCGAATAAACACGAACGAGAGAGAGCTACGTTTTGCAGACGACAGACTGCGTGATCACTTTTGCATAGTCTGTCTGCTGTCCTCTCTCTTTCCCCTCCTAGTTGTCTCACACACGCGCGCGCACACGCACACGCACACACGCACGCACACACACACACGCGCCCGCACACACACACACACACACACACACACACACACACACACACACACACACACACCACACACTCACAAAGAAAGAGAGAGAGAGAGAGAGATACACGCCCCCTCGCCCCGTGCCAAGAAAAGACACGGTGCGAGTCATCCCAGCACTGGGTGTGTGGGGCACCCGGAACTTTCTCAGCCGTGTCATCTGGTGGCGGAAATAATGCAGGCGCTGAAACACTCATTAGCAACCGGCTGTGCGATGACCGCGGGAGCGGCTTGTTCTGGCTGCTGTAACACGTCGTTCGTTAACTGCCGCACCTCGGCCATGCCAGGCACGGCCGCCGAAAGCCAAAGACCGCTCTCGCCACTTCTCCGGTACAAGAAATGCTTTTCCGCTCGAGAAGAAAAACAAAAACGAAACAAAAATGAAACGCGACAAGAAAGAGCGCTACATTCGTGTGTTCCAACTCGGCAGAGGCGGTATTCGTCTGATTGTTGCATTGTTGTATACATGAACCCGGAGGCTTCGTCGGAAAGTATCCTACTCCAAACGTCTTTTCGCCGTTACTAAGTGGCAGTCTAATGAGGAAAGTGTACTGCCATCCAAAGGCCGTGGACGTGGCGAAGTTCGGAGCCGTAGCGTACGTAATTTTGTGATGGTGTTTTGGGAAGTTTCTTGCACTATGGTGCACTGTATATACGGTTTGTGTCTGATAATGACTGCCCATGCTCCTGAGGTACTTCACAAAACGATGTACTCGTACTCGCGACTTCCACTATAGAGTCAGTGAATAAAAACAAGCTGCATGAACAGTCATTGGCACGATTGTCTGCTACAACAGACTTGGCGGTCGGGCTTTCCATAGAACCCGACCCTGACAATACGCCGCAGCCCTGACGTCACGCCGCAGGGTGGCGCTGTTGTCGGCATGGCGCACGCGCAGTGTCCACACCCCGTGTGGGCAAACGCTGACTTGTTTGTAAACAACGTGACGGTCTATAGAGCCTCTCTTGTTTGAACTGCCTTTAGTAATAGATGGGTTTGAGGTGTCATGAAGGTACTCTCCTTATAGTAATCGAGCTCTATCGCTTCAACCACAGTGCTTCCAAACACCCTTGCGACAACAATTGCATCGCGACGGTTACTTTAGCAACCGTCGCTATTTGGAGACCTAGAATATTATTGGCGGCATTGCACCAGTTGATAAACGAGCGACCGCAAGCAATAATCGTATACTGCAAAACTGTCATGACCATCACCATGCATGACGGATGGTGTATGTATGTCGGAAGGACGACACAGTGCCTGCGCGAACGTGCAACCTCTTTCGAACGTAAGTGGAAGTAGGCTGTATGGTTACACGATTGAATATCCCGCTCGGTCATCTAAGTACCCTCGTAGAAAGGGCACTCACGTTTGAGAAATTGCCAATCAAGAAGGGCTCTTCGTCGTTACTAACCTATCAATGTTAGGTCAGGAACCTCAGGCTCGGCACCATTTGTAAAACGATTGTAATTGAAATTGTAAGCTTTTGTTTCACTTCATAGAGTCATTAGCAACCGTAAGTTGGTAAATACTCGAGAGATCTGTGTTTGCGGTCGAAATCTTTCGAAAAGTGAAATGTGGTGTTCCCACATTTCACTTTTTTTGTAAGAACAAATCGATTTTCGCGTTGGACTTTATATGGGCACTCATAACCAGTTTCGTTTGAAAAGGGATAACTTTTTCACGCTTCAAACGAACATAGATAACGGGCCTTGTTGGTGAGGAACTACTTCTAATAAAAAAATAAATGCATTGTGCGCTGTTTCAATCGAGCCTGGACTTTACTTGTTTTGTTAGCCAAGTCCTCAAGACCACTTTTCCACTTAGCGCACAGAAAGTCAGTCAGAGCAATTAATGGAGAGTGAGAAGTGAATGACGGGGCCCCGATGAAGTTGGGGTTAAAAAAATTGCAGTGGCTTAGCTCGGAGACCAGGATATACGTAGTGTGAGCTTAGGTTCAGCTGGTTATTCCTAGCTTTCCTGGTTGTCTAGGATTAGCTTGATTATCATGCTTACTGCTGCTTCAATGACACACACACGGTATACGCATTATGTGACACATGTATATTTATTTTTGTTTTGCTCAACGTCTGGTTTGTTCTCTATTGCCACAAAGACGGCTCGGTGGTCAGTGTAGTAACACGCTGCCGTCTCTATGGCCCCAACGCAGTATTTGGAATTGATTGTCTGTCTCTGATACACAATATCAATGGTGGTTCCCCATTGGGTCGTCTGTACAGTTGGAACACTGGCACGTTCGGCCACATCGTTTAGAACCGGTAGACCTGGTGGCATGGGCGGGTAACGATACCCATTGGTAACGCAGTTCTTGCACGTTGTAGAAACCCGCGCCACGGTTTCACCCCACTCAGGCGGCGCCGCTAAACTCAACGTTTCACGCATGGCACTACTTACCGGCGTCAAGTCTTTCATGTGCCACAGTCTTTCACACACGTCGCACACATATCCAAACGGATTGTTTACGAAGTCCGTCTCGAAGGTCCCAGTCACACTGGCGCTTTCGCTAAGTTTCACCGTATAGTCAGTCAATCTGCGAGCCTTGACGTCATCGACGGCGTCTTGTTGTTGCTGCTGCTGAGATGGTCGGGCACGTCGCTCAGCCTCCTGGCGACGCCGCTTTGCTAGACGTTCCTCCCTTTGCTCCGATGTCTTCGCAGCACGTTTAGCCTTCTTCTGTTCGGTCTTTCTACGCTCAACCGCTAATTGCCGGGCAACTACTTCGGGATCCGAGTTAAGCTTTGCCGCTCTTCTGCACCGCTGAGGAGCAATTTCGCTCTCCTTCTCCATGGCTATAAGTCTGTTTCTCTCGGCCAGGGGGAGCTGTAGCGTTCACGAGACGCGACCACAAAAGAAGCGCTTCCGATAGCGTCCGCGAAACGCGACCATTTAATGGTGACGTGAAGCGGCGTCCTAGCGTTCCATCATGTAAACTCCATGGGCGTAAACTAGCGTCTGTATAGCTTCCCTCGGCGTCTGCTCGCGTCTGTTGCGGCTATGACGTCACTCCTCTGGAATGCGATGACTGGCGAGGCGCGCGCGGTGGCGGCGGAGCCCGCGGCGGAGGCGTCTCCGGCGCGCCAGCTGTGCGCCGTGTGACGTCACTGCTCCTCGCGCTTGCGCAGCACAGAGCACGGCTCATTATGCGAGCCACGCGAAACTGCTCAACCTCGGCCAGTGTAGCTCACGCTACAAAAATGAATCCATCTAGTTAACTTCAAGCGTGCACGGGCAGCCAAAGCAAGGCAAAGGGTAACGTGCTGGGGTCCCGGAATCTATTAGCGATGTGCGCGGCCAAAAGCGTCGCTGCGGTCAGCTTTCCACGATTGGCCAAACCATGGGCATATGAGCACTGTCAGATTGTCAACTTTGACGGTGTTAGTTTCTGATTGCGACGGCTCCTAGCTTCTACTGTGCTTTTTAAACACACCATCGAACTCGTCGTCGCACCCGATGGTAAGTAGCCAGAATAACAACTGGTGACGTCACGGCGAGGCAAATCCCAGTCGCGACGTCACGGAGGGAAACCATAAGAGGGCGCCACCGAAACATCTCGGCGCTAATAGGAGACGCCCTGCCATTCTCCTCCTAAAGAGTCGCCGTGGTCGGCTTTCCAGATCTGGCCATACACTCACTGTGACGTCTTTAGTGGGATTAATTCTGCTTTCATCGACGGAAATAAGAGATTCTCAGATGGTCAGCTTTTAAGAATGCGATGATCCCACACTTCCACCGTGCTTTTAACAAGCACGGCGGAACTTGTTCGTAACTGATGGTATAGCCATGGGAGCACAACCCGTGACGTCACTAACGGGAGCCATTAGAGGGCGCCACCGAAGAATCTTGGCGAGCTGGTTTCTCCCTTTTACATCACCACCTAAAGGGCTGCCATCAAAAAAACGGGCGTAGGTATGTCTCGCAGAAGCCGAGCTGCACAGTTTTGATCTGGACAAAACGTACTTCCGGTTTCATACACGGTTCCGGTCGTGCATTCAGAATTTTATATTGACTTTGTGGAGCACTGCATATGACACATGCAGTGTCTATCGGCTATATATCAGCTTTAGCAGCAGAGTTATTCACTCTAGTATTGTATTAAGACTTGCACAACAATAGAGAGAGAGAAGGCTTGCGAAAGAGGAAATACTAACGTAGAAAAGGCCAAGCGGATACAATAAAAACAATATTTAAGGAAATTAAACATGTATGTATACAGTAATTGACAAAACAACGGCTGGGCGTTTCTTTTGAACGTACAGCCTTCTCCACGTGCTCATTGCGCGCCCCCCCCCCCCCCCCCCCCCCCGTTGTGCATGGAAGCTCGCGCTAGAGGCGGGACAACTGGAAGACCTCCCTGCTGTTCTCATACTGTTAGTTATTAAGATCAGGCATGGCCTACAGCTTACGGAAACGCTTGAAGTTTAGCGCTTGGCGCAATCGCTCTCCGATAATCCCATCATCCATGGCCAGATAACCCGTAATCGACTCAAGTAAGTTTGCGGCCAGCCTCACGTAACTAAATGCAGGCTGGCTAACTAAGAGGGCATGCAGCTACGTATACTCCGGTGAAGGACGCTTATTTAGCGCCGTGCAACGAGAGCGTAGAATGGGGGTGCCGATAAAGCGGTACCAAGGTGTGTAAGGGACGAGCAAGGCAGTCATTTAGAATCGTTTCCTTGTGCGCAAATTAACGTTGAGCGCCCGTATCTTGTACCGCTTGGGCGGGCGCAGGCAGCGGCGGGAACTCGAGCAGAGAAGGCGCTCTCGCGTTGTTGTTCCTTCTTTGTTTGTCGCCTGAGTGTCCAGAAAGAGCGCGCCTGGAGCGGAATCCCATTTGGCCCGACACGTGTTCTGAGTTTGTCAAGTTCGTCGTTCGACAACATTATCACATTTGCCGTGCTACACTGAGAGCTTAAAGTTTAATAAAGTATTAAAAGAAAAAAACGTTTTTAAAAATTATTTGTACTGGAGGCGAGGACGGGAATAGTACAATATGAAGCGTTAGTAAAATTTATCGGTTACAACTTCCCTTTGGAACGTTTAGAGAGACCTTGTCGAAAATTTTGATTATATTAGCGTTTCAGTTAGTAATATACATTCACGAAATTCAGGACGAATGGCTCAATACTCAGCATAAATTTTTATCGGTAATTTCAATGCATATCCTCGCTTGTACGCATGCATTACCTTTTTTTTAAACTTATTGTTATATCTGAGACTCATATAGACGTAAAGAACGGATTTATTTAAGCCGGAATAAAGTAAAAATTAATGTTATTAACTAAACTTAACCCTTATGTAAGGGTTCTGTGAAAGACGGCTGGTTTCTCGATCGGCCGCGCGATGGTCGCCTTGTCCGGCGGCGTGTATGATGCTCACTCCCCGGTCGTTTTGTGTAGTTTTGTTTTTCTAACGGGGAGACCGCGTGGGCTTTTCCGCCGACGCGCCCCCCCCCCCCCCTGGAGACGATTCCGAGTCAAGAGGTCCAACGAGTCAAAAGATCCATTATTGGACCTTCTGACTCGTTGGATCTTTTGACTCGTTGGACCTCTTGACTCGCCATGGATTTTTTGACTCGTTGGATCTCTTGACTCGTTGGACCTTTTGACCCACATTGGATCTCTTGACTCGTGTTTGGCGAGCCAAAAGATCCAACGAGTCAAAAGATCCATTATTGGACCTTTTGACTCGTTGGACCTCTTGACTCCCTGCCCGATCACCGGGAAAGGGAAGACGGGCTTTGAAGAAGAGCAGGAAAAGAAAGAAAAGCAAAGCAACGATGAATGACGGCTTTCGGGTAACAAGGAGGGGCGTGACGGTCACTGCACTGCGGCGGGATGAGATCCTTCGTCTAATAACAAAGCAACAAAAAGAGGGAGATGAGAGAAGAGGATACAGTGGTTTCGGGGACGAAAGATTTCGGGATCCTGAATGGCTGCCTGTGTCACGGCGTTGTGCGCTTTTCATTTCAATCGGCAGGTGACCAACGCCATCTCTTCGTGCGGTATGCTTAAGGCGGCGGTCCCACGGCGGCCATCTTGAACAAGCCATTAGTTCAACCACTAGATGGCGGCACTCATCCGTGTGGCCAGAAAACAAGCTCGTGGCAGTGATGTTCCTCCTCTGCTCTTAATTTCCTCCTTTCTGCTGCTCGCCCGTGCACGTTCAGCGCTCAGCGCGTGCTCCCGCTGACACAAATACCAGCAAACGTGCCGGTGGTGGTAGCAGTGCCCAGTTCGCACAGAAGCGGAGCCCAGCTAGCTCATCGACCCGATCGAGAGTGCCTAGCTTGAGATCGAGAGGCTCACAAGCCAGTAGCTATCGTTTTAACTATTCAAGAATTAAAAACATAGTCAATCAATCAGTGAAGAATGGTATCAAACGTTAAAGAAAATATATAAGACATGCCATGTCAGCATTTCGTTAATGAAAGATCTTTTGCACGACAAAACGTTTAAATTCATTTTCACTGTAAGTCAGAGCGCAGCCGACATAACAGGTCAATGAGGCCAATCAAGCAGAACCAAAAAACACTATGTCACTGAGCTCAGCAACCTATAGTGCGTTTGTTGTCACCGGTCAAAGCAATCAAGCGCAAACCATCCACTATGGCCTTGCGCTTTTAGTATGCGTGTTTGTGCTTGTGTATCTTATAGTCTTTCACTGCATTTTGATCTATAATAAAACAAGCAATAGCAGACTTTTTTTTTTCAAGACGGGTGTTCAAAAGGGCGCTTTATATAACTCATCATTTTGATGTTAGTTTGATTAAACTTGAATACCAATTATCTGACCTTATAAATAACCACCCTAATATTGTTGAAATAGTACGCCGAGGTCGAAGACTCTACATGTCCAAGAAAAGAGTAAAAGTGTATTTTGTAGCCCAAGTTCCTATAAGCAAAGTAAATGAACGACTTTCGAAACAAACTTTAGTACATTTCGGTCTGGATGGGAATCGAATCCGGGCCTCCGGGGTGCGAGACGGGCACGCTTCCCCGACTCCACGGCGGCTCCAAGGTCCTGCCTGACTAAGGTGTGCGTGCGACATTGCACACGTCCCATCACAACCATCTCGCTGACTAAAGGTGTGTCCAAGTGCGTGCGTCATTGGGCACGTAACGGTGCAGCCAATGCGGAGAAGGTGGCGCCACGTCATGAGTGTATAACATGAGCGCGTTGTATCCCGCGCGTCACACACCGAATCAGCAAAAATAACGCATGTCGAAAAAATAAATCGAAAACTTTTCCCCAAAAGGACTGCAATGCTTTCATATTCCCACACGTAAGCAACGAAAAGTGTCTGTGCGGAATTTTCTTTTGTATTCTTTTGCCGCAGCCCCTCAGACACATATATGTCTGGAAATAAGGATTATTATTATTATTATTATTAACTCACGCACACAATATTTATTTTTATTTTTACAACATGTTCACGGGAGAACCGCCAAGTGGTCTGGACCATCTAAAGATCAGTGTGTCTTCACGTTCCTATAGCCGTCTGCACGTTCACGTTCAAATGGAAAAACACCGTAGACCGTCTTCTCTTTTCAAATGACAACGAACCGAAGCAGGCACGTAGCCAGGGGGGGGGGGGGGGGGGGGGGGGGGGCATGGGGCCCGGCCTTCCCCCGAAATCTTCCATTTTGCTGAGACCCCCTCTCCCCCCTCCACCTCATACAGCATTTTGTCATGAACGCCCCCCCCCCCCCCCCCCCCCCGAAACAAAATGCTGGCTACGTGCCTGAACCGAAGACCACATGAAGTGGTGACAACTCAGCCATTTTTCCGCCCAAACGTTTTTTTATGCATTTTGAAGTGCGCGCAATCCGGTGTCACTCAGCTCGAGCCCGAAGCTTTGGCTAGTGCATAGACGCTATTTTACCGCCCAAATCACGCACCGAGTGCGCGAGAGCGTCACGCGCTGGCACATCCAGAGCAACAATGGATGTCTTCACCCTGAGACAGGCAGACATGTAGGCAACCTAGGCTAGAGTGAACAGGCATGATCTCTTACGGCCATTGCACCGGGAGTAGTAGCTCCCTGCGGCGGCAGCTTGGAGGGGTCGCTGTAACCCTACCGCTCCTACAGTGCTTTAATTCTTTCTGAGAGGCACGTCCTTTTCACCGTGTTGTCCTCTTTGCTCGGGGGTTGAGTTGGATAAGTTTCTAGAGTAATTGGACCTACAGGTCGTGAGGCCAGCTGCCTTCAGGGACTTATGCGGAACACGTCTTTCTCTTCGTTTCCTTAAGAAACAAGTTTGTATAGACAAGAATTTAATTATTGTAAGCCGAAACTTATTTCAATCTGCTCACTACAGTTATTTCAAGCAAGTATAATTGCACACATTTTCAATCGCATTGGTCAGGGAACAGTTGTTCAGGATGGCTCAGGCGGCGTTGGGCATGGTTGTGTGGTCGCACCCCTACGCGGCTAAAGAAGTTCCATTGCTCCTCGGCGAGAGTGAAGGCCACAAGGAAACCGCTCTCTAGCCCGGTCATGGAAGAACATGGCAGGGCAGCACTCAGCATCTCGCTTGATTTTATTTCGCAATACTCATTGCGTGGACTCTGAAAAACGAAAGAGAAGCGCGAGGAAGCTTCACGAGTTGTGATCC
Organism: Ixodes persulcatus; assembly: GCA_013358835.2. Taxonomy (NCBI): domain Eukaryota; kingdom Metazoa; phylum Arthropoda; class Arachnida; order Ixodida; family Ixodidae; genus Ixodes; species Ixodes persulcatus. The sequence continues at coordinate 371,101 of JABSTQ010010463.1, forward strand.
TGGACCGGCTTGCTAGGGGGCTATGTTGCGCTTTTTGGACTTCCAGAAGACTAGGGAGAAGGAAGTGACGTCAACAACGCAGCAAATGCAGATTGGATGTTGATTTTGTTTTCTTCTGTCAACATCCAATCTGCGTTTGCTCTAGTCGTTGACGTCACTTCCTTCTTCCAAGTCTCTGGGAGTCCAAAAAGCGCAACATAGCACCCCAGCGTCTCAGCTGAGACTGAGTGAAAGAAAGCACTGCAAAAGGTTGGGCGCACGACTGTCTTGAGACGCGGCTTGAGTCCCGCTCAGCTCGAGCGCTGGTTTTGGCATTGCTTTCTTTCGCAAAGTCTCAGCTGGGACGCTGTTTCTAGCAAGTCTGACCTGGCTGCTTATACATGTGCAACGCTTTTGATAGGGCACTGCATGGAAAGGGGGTTTATTAGACCCTTTTCCTGAGCCTCAGATTTGAACCACGATGACTGGCTGTTTGTTGCCTTACCATGAGGACCAGTCACTGCGGTTTACACATAACACTCTCCGTAAGTTTTCTACAAGTAGAGTAACGTTAAAACTAAAAATCTAAAATTCCTGCAGGATGCCGAACAAAACAGAACCAGAGCGGTTGGAAAGCTGGAACCTTAAAAAGAAAAATGTCGGGTAAAAATCTTGGAGTGAAGGAAAAGAAATTCCCCGTTGTCGTCACCATCATATGGAGCTCGATATACGCACCTTTCGTGGTGTCGGAACATGGCAGGGAGCATTGAATAGCTCATTTATAGGTACTAGATGTTTTCGAGAACTTGCTCGTGACCCTTGTTTTTTTCTTCTTTTTCTTGCAAGATTATTTACTCATTGCAAGAACGAGGAAGTAGCTCGAGGAAATATTTGAGAAAAGAATCCTCTGCATAAGGGACAGAATCCCCCCAGCGCCACTTTTCCTGAACTTCTAAACCTCGAATTTCAGCCACCTTTCAAAAGATGGCGCAAGTGCGCGTTGTCTGCTACAGCATAGGTTCTTTTTATTATTTAGGACAATTAGTATGCTTTAAAAAAATTACAATCATAGAAAGTGATTTTAATTAAAACGAGAAAAGCACTAATTGAAGAATTGTTGCTTAAATAGCTGCCCTCTTCTTTGAAACCGGTTTCTTGCGTACAGAGTCGAGCTTCAAAATAGTCCCATGATTTAAACATATTTTAAACAAATCTGAATATGAATACGAAAAAATCACGCTTCTAGTGAACCAGCTCAGTTCCTCTAGCATGCAATTAAAAAAAAATTAGGTCAGGTGCCAGAACGCTGTCTGAGAAAACCAAGAACGCGTTAAGGGAATTTTTAGAAATTTTACCATTTTCAAGTTGTGTTTACAAGAAAACGGCTGGCATTGCACTTCTAATATTTTGTATTCTGAGTTCCTATGCTTACCACAAGCATGCCCTTAAATGTCGTTGCTGCGTTATGATGTGAAACTGAGTTAATAGACTTCAAAATCACATAAAAAAGGCTCTTTTTGAATAAATATTAAAAACTGTGAGCGTGCTAATTAACAAAAACACGTATGCACGGAACTAGACGAGTCCTTCTTCTATTCAATAAAAAAATAAGAACGTGTCTTGGATACATTGTAAGTCTAGAAACTTGGAATGCGTAGAGGTATGTCTTTGAAAATTCCAAAACTTGCACTTTTTGTTTTCTTATTGTGCGTTAAGTTTTGAAAAATGCGTATCATGTTTTGCACTAAAAGAGTGATGATGAATTGGCTATTTATTTGCAAAAAGAACGAAATACGTAACACGCACACAGACGCGACATTTGAACAGCAAACAGGAGCGTTAGCAGAGTTGCCACCGGTATTATAGTTGGGGCCGTGGGACCGCCGCCTTAACACATTAATTTCCCGGGAGTTGTGCACGCTGCACGGTCGCGGGGACGTAGGTTGTTTCTCAAATTTAGAAATCAACGAACAGTCAATCGGTGACTCAATTACGGCACGTATAGACCAACACGTGGTGCTGACGTCCTGCCCCTGCGGTGGTGCTGCTATCGGCATTGCGCACGCGCAGACGGTCCACTTGACGCGCTCCCTGCGCACGTACAGGGCCCACACCTCGTGCGGAAACTGCGCCTTTTCCCACACCTCGTGAGGGCTTGTATGAAAACAGCGCGTTGGTCTTATACGCGCAGCATGAGCTCAACTGAGAGGAAGGGTTGTGCGGATCATTTGGACAGCGTAATGTTTGGCAGTCATCCAGAGGGTCAACATGTCGCAGTATCTTGCCGGCCAGTGCAGCATGACTGTTGACTGGCACCACGCTGTACGGAGAACCAGCATCGGCGTGCGTTCGTGTAATCACTACTGCGTGGTGCACCCAAAGACCCCAGGCTATAATCCGTTTCACCTAAGGATGGACCGCAGCCTATGTTAGAAACCGAGGGCGTCAAGGGCCATCTCGACCCGTGCGACGTTTTGAACACCTTTGTGTTCGAGGCATTTCAGAGTTGGAGAAGGACCCTACTACCCCTTCCTTGTCTTGCTCTGCATGCACAAGCTTCTCTGGCTCGTGTTCAGGTTGAGCGTATTGATCAAAAGCCACGCACACTTTTATTTGTCTTTCCATGTATCGGGGTAGTACGTATATATACTTTTTTCTTGTTGTTGTTTTTGGTCTGCATAAGCACGGAAATCATATATTACTTCTTTTAATGTACGGCACCTAGTCATTTTTTTTTTTTCGTGCAAACTGAATTATTTTATTCGCACGTAATCAAGCCGAGAAAAAAAGAACACATTGTATCTTCCACATTTTCGCGACATATTTGGAACCTTGCATCCCATGTTCCATTACATCAACCGCTTATCAAATGCTAATTTAAATTTCAATATATCTTATATCGAACCTAAACGTTTATTAGAAAGGATAAGTTTCCCATAAATCAACCCACCTTTAAAAAATGTTTTAAGCTATTGTTTTGAATTATTTTTCGTCATACTGCTTTCAGATTGGCCAAGTTCGATATCTTTCCTGCACGAAAAGAACCGGTGAATTATCGGGAGTTCGGCTCTTCGAAGTGGCCATCTAAGGCGCATCCTAAAGGAGCCTTGAAACGATTTTTCTACTTTTGCTAAATAGTACTTAGAATCGCTCCCTAACGTTAATAAGTGAATAAACTTGTCTTAGTTGTTCTTTCTAGGCAATGGCAGTCGCCAATAAAATTCGAGAAATATGAGCATCATTCATCCCCTCAACTCGGAGCCAGAACAAGTGGCCACGTGGCCTGGTGCCTATCTTATAGACGCTTTGCAGCAGCTGTGCATGGGCGCCGCCATAACTGACCTTCAGTTTTTGTTTCCCCTTATTACGTTTACTTCACTTCATTGTTACCATAGCAGGCCAGGTTATTGCCATCTTAGATTTTATTTTGTCTTTCTGCCCAGCATTGGCCTTTGTGGAGGCTCGCCCACACCAATTTCAGTGGCTCGGTATCTCGGTAAAACAAGAGAAGGTCGGCAATGGCGGCTGTATTCTGGCGCGTGTGTAAAGCGTCTATACCTTTAACGTTAATCTTACCCACGTGCAGGGATTGACAAAGTAGAGAACGCATGCTGAGCTCAGAGATGGTTAGAGTTGGGCTATTCTCATCACCGCAGTGGTTAGACACGGGCCACTACCCGAGTGTCCGCGAGGCATTGATTGTTACGAGCTGAAGCAGAGTGCTCACGTAGTTCTCGTGTCGAATCCATGCATGAGCCGCGCTTGACTCTCATCAGTCGGGTGATTTCGATTCCACAATCACGTTATGCAGCTTTGTAAAGGCAAGACTGAAAGAAATCGTCCCCTTTTATCTTCGCGATTTCACAATTTCACCGCGACAAAGAAGTTTCTGAATCAGTGGCGGTCTGTGCAAGTATACTTGTGCCAGGCCTGGACCAGTACGAACCGGCGAAGTCATGAACGTTCCAACCCGATAACGTTTCGTGACCCCTTTAAAGGGGCCGTGAAATGATCTTAATGTTCAAAGAATCCGGTGCGTGTCACTTTCGTTTGGCATACCTTAACACAAGTAAACAAAAAACACGCCTTGAGCTTTTAAAATGTCGCGAGTGTCCGGAGAAATCGCGAAGAGGAAAGAGGACTATTTTCTGTCCTGCAGCCTCTTGTGTAGGCCAAGAAAACTACATGCACGACGTGAACTGGTTGAAAGTGTATTGAGTTAGCAAGCTCAGTAAGTGTCTGCTCAATTTGAGGCTAATTTTTTTTTTAAGTTTTGTCGTGAAAACGTGAACAGACGCGCCAAAAGCCTGATATTCTCGACTTTTATAACGCAAAGTTTTAGAGGCGCCATCTACACGAAGCGAAGAAAAGCGCTCCCACCCCACTTCCCATAGCCACAGCGACATGAAACTGAACGTCTCCGTTTGCCCCCCTCGAGCCCGCGAATCGGAAAACAGTACGTAGTTGAGTGGCGCATCAAACTTAAATCTGTTCCAACTTTTTTTTAAATGAAAACTAATGCACTTACTAAAAAAACCGTTTACTGATCTTTATTGTACAACGCCTCCCAGCGACTAGGGGAGGAGTGGTGAGGGGCTTTCCGTGACTCCTTTGCAATATGAAGCAGCAGTTCTCGAGTAATTGGAGGTCTTGACCCACAATGGATCTCTTGACTCGGTAGACACGAGTCAAGAGATCCAAAGCGTCAAAAGATCCATTATTGGACCTTCTGACTCGTTGGACCTTTTGACTCGTTGGACCTCTTGACTCGCCGTGGATCTTTTGACTCGTTGGATCTCTTGGCTCGTTGGACCTCTTGACCCACATTGGATCTTTTGACTCATGTCTGGCAAGTCAAAAGATCCAACGAGTCAAAAGATCCATTATTGGACCTTTTGACTCGTTGGATCTTATGACTCGTTGGATCTCTTGACCAGAAGCGCCTGGAGACCGTCTTCCTGTGTCTCCCCCATCGGGATGACCCCTCGGAAAGGGATGTTGTTTTTCTTTTGAATCCGGAGGCTTGCGCATTCTACGGGGCTTCTTGGGTTTCAACCTGGGGGTTCCGGAGAGGCGCCGCTGTGTCTGCAACGGGATGCACGGACGAAGTTACGGAGCTGTCGGCTGTAGTCCGTTGGCAAGTTAACGAATGTGTATCGACGCCCTTGCCAACTATTGGACGGTAATGTCACGTGGCTTCAGCAAAACTTTGAAATGATTGGTTGATCCTCGCCCGAGAGTGAGGGGGTCAGCGTCTTCAAAAGCCCGTGACTGGGGAGAGGGAGGAACTTTCTGGCTTGGACTTGGACTAATTTGGAGGACGGAGATTTTCCCTTGCTTTGTATATACTGTGTACTATAGCTCGTAACGTCTAAATAAACGGTTTAGACAAAGTCCTCCCGCATCTGTCGCACTCTTCTGATCAACCACCGAACAAGGCTCATCAAACGATTGGCCCCGCAAGACACCGCTGGGCAGTCATCATCTATTCACCCAAGGGACGAACCTTTACTCCTTAGTATTTAGAGTTTCTCGACTGCATGGAATGACCCGTGACCTCTGATTTGTCTGCATTGACACTCATGCCGTGACAACTATTGCACCCCCCCCCCCCCCCCCGGGACTGTACTTGGTTTTGTTCTAACTTCTAAGTTTACGAACGCAATGAAATCGTTGAAAAGGGAAAGGGTGATTTAGAGGTGAAGAGCGTGCGAGTTGAGTGGCGCTCAAGAAGTGCGAGCGCACGGCCACCCGTAGCTTTGATTCCGCTGCGACAGAACGTCGTCCCCAAGTAAAGTTGTTGCTAGAGTGTTTAAAAGTTTCTCCTAACGTGATCCCTGCAGGCAAGGTGACCTTCGAGAAGCTGACCAACTTGGACTTTGCGGGCAGCGCCTACTACACGATCCGCAACCTGTCGCTGTACGAGTGTCAGGGCTGGTGCCGGGACGAGAAGGACTGCGCGGCGGCCGCCTTCAGCTTCGTCCTGAACCCGCTGTCGCCGCAGCAGGAGACCACCTGCACGCTGCAGAACAGCACGCAGGCCCGGAAGCCCACAGCCCGGCCGCAGAAGGCCGTCAACCTCTACTACCTCGTCAAGAACCACATACGCTCGGGTGAGACGCAGGCCCCCGAAAAGAAAGTCACCCTTCGCGTAGAGGAGGTATACCCTCGAGTTGCCTCGAACAGCTAGTTCAAGACTCACTTTAAGTCCCACCACAATCAACGGAGCAACACTAAAAGTGCATCGACAAGGCACTCGTCGTCTTTGCACGTCTGCTATACTCTGTTTCACCTTATGATGTACCGCAGGAAAGGCTACAAGCGCGAGCTTCTTGCTCTAAAGAACATCTCGGCGGCACAAGCTCTCGTGCGTTAAGAGCGGCTCCCAACGATATGAGCTCGCGCTTCTATACTTCGTCTCACCTTAGCATGGACTAACTGCGAAGGCTGTGCAAGCGCGAGCGGGTTGCCTTGTCTACCTTGACTGGAGCACTCGCTGCACGAGCGCTCGTGCAGCCGCCGAGGATTCATCCAAAGCGAATAGCTCGCGCTTTTAGCATGCGCGGCTAACAATAGTCCATGCTAAGGTGAGACGAAGTATAGCCTTCTTGGCGGTACAACATAAGGTGAAACGGAGTATAGGGGGTATTCACTGGACGCCATATTTGAGGTCATTGTTTAAGGCGCATGCTCGGAACGAGCTCACATTAATAGCCTGCTAGGATCGGCAATGTTGATGGTGCGGAATGCACGTTGCAAAAGAACTGCGGAAGCTCGCCGTCAGCACGCGCTCAGCAGCCGCGCACACAGATATAATAGGAAACACACACACACACACACACACACACACACACACACACACACACACACACACACACACACACACACACACACACACACACACATACACACACACACAGATAAAAAGAGAGCCACTTGATGCAATTTTAGCTCTACTTGATTGACTTCATAAGATCGCATCGTCGGCTGCAGTCGGACTTAAAGGGAAGCGGAGTATGGGAAAAAGTTCCAATAATAATTGTGTCGTGTGTACGCTTAGGAAGTGAGAGGTTATGACTTCGAAGAGATCCGGTGCGTCTGCTTCCCAGCAACGCACCTAGACGAGCTAATCGCTGCAATCTACAGAGGGACGAGTTCGGCGAATGGCGACGCTGAAAATATGTTTGGACCTCTGCCCTGTAAGACACAGCGGAGGTGACTAAATGCCTACGTTTGAGCCCATGTCGTTCCCTGGATTCCAAGATAAAAGAAAAGGGCGAAATTTCCGGCACGTCACGTGCTTGGGTCATGCACGGTGCCATAGCGCAGACTGTTTTTAGGTCAAAACATTATTTGAGTCTCGCCATTCGTCGAGCTCCCTTTGTGGATTGCGGCGATTGGCTCTTCCGAGTGCATTGCGGGCAAGTATAGACGTTACTCGATTTTAACGCAGGACGTGTTTATGGGCAGGATTTCACAGAAAAGTGCAACGCTAGAGTGGGACGAAAAAGCGTTACGCACGGGTCAAGGCAACATAAAGGATGCTTAGCCCGTTGCGGGCAAGGCATAAGCATCAAAAGCATATAAAAGTCATAATTAGTCCTAATAATTCGTACACGACCGTACTAAGGAACACACGATCGAAACCAGAGAGATTCACCAAGAAGCTCAGCGGGAATCGAATCGACCATGGGATTCGCGGAGATTCGCGAGCAACTAAATGTGACTTGCCGCCGACGGTCGCCTGAGTAGCACGTGACTGCCCGCGGCGAGTTACACCTGGTCCAGCAGACCTGGTCCGCAGGCAACTGCTGGCGGCGAGTCATACTTAGTCCAGCATACTTAATTCGTAGGCGACAGTCGACGGTAAGTCATACCTAGTCCAGCACGGGCGACCGTCGGCGTTGAGTCATATTTAGTACGGGGCATACTCAGTTCGCAGGCGATCGTCGGCGGGAGGTCACACTTCAGTCCGTTCATGGCTATGACGTCATTCGCATGGTGCTCGTGATTTCGCAGTTGCAACGTCCCTCATGCGGGAAAAAGAGCGTGGTGGAGGCTGTCGCGCAGGCCCAACACCGCAGCTGCAAAATCGCCAAAAATATATAAAAATTCGCAATATGTGATTTATGTTTTAATCCAACATAATTATGTATGTTATTCGATCAAAGCCGAGGCTACGGTTCGATGGAGCCAATCAAGCAGTTCAAAAAATAAATCGTCACGGCGCTCGTTTTTTTTTTTTTGTTTTGTTTTGTGGGTTTGACAGGACCGTCTAAAATCACGCAGACAAAAAAAAAAAACGCATGACCACGGCATTTTTTGTGTTTGGTTGGTTTAGTCGGTGGAAACAAACGTACAAAGACGATGAGCGAAGTGACTGTGCACTTTTGGGGCTGTTTGATTGTCTCCGTCGAACCGGCTGCGGTCGGAGTTCTATTGAAACGGAGTATTAGCGACGTGCACGAGCAAAAAGCGTCGCTGTGGTCGGCATTCGCGATAGGCCGAACCATAGCTTCCTGTATACTGATAATGCCCGCCCAATTGCCGGTTCACGGCGAGGCAACTCCTGCCAACTACGGCGAGGCAAATCCTTATCGTGGCGTCACGAACGGAAACCGTAAGAGGACGCCACCGAGACATCTCGGCGCCAAGAGACCGCGGGCGACTGGCGGCGCGCCCAGCATGACTCCAGACAAAGGCCTAGCTCCCCACGTGAACTCACGACATGACGGGGTGAATCGTAACGTGCCGAGGGATAACGCAGCGGGCGCATGATGTCAGAACTTCGGACAATTAAGTCTATCGATAGAGTACAGGGCGCGATAAACCTCCTCCCCTCGCGTTTATACTTCGGTATACAACAGGGGGCTTCTTATACAGTTCAAGAGCACTAAGAATTCAAGGCCATACACGCACCAACCAAGGAACCAGAAGCCACGGTAAACTTCCATGGAAAACCGTGGGAAAAAAAAAAAAAAAACAAAACCTGCTCGTGACCCTCTACTCCCGAAGAAATTAGAACATGTCTCGGTCGTTCTGATGAGTCCTGAGATGAAAAGAGTGTCTTGTGTGCGGCGCATCCGAAACCACCCAAAGCTCTTCAACCCAGCTTAAAAAATAATAACCCACGCATAATACACGGACGACGGATTCTGTGCTTCCCGGGAAATTGACGGGAGTGCTCGAGGAAAGTTAGTTGAGTTCTTTTTTCGATTGGATAGTTCAGCCCCAATGGGCGTCTGGTATCTCCGCTGCAGATGAGAAATGTAGTCGGTGCAGTCCCGCTGCTAGCCTGCACGTCTTTAACGTGCATCACGCAGTACAGAACCGCACGCCGGTACGACGCTCGTTCAGATCCAAACGGGCAGGACCCGGGGAGTGGGTATTGAACGCAGGAGCTGGTAATAGACCTTTCTCGAAATCCACCTTTTTCGAACTTATAGTTCCAGAGGTCCTAGAATGAAAACACATTGGCGTTGGCCGTTTCAACTCTTCAATGGCGTTTTATATCGCGCGAATATTCGCCGAACCACTGATTTCTGAAAAAGGTGAATAGGCCGATCTTACTAAGCGTTCCACGCATGCGTAACGCCGCCATAACTTTAGTTCGCAAGAGGTAGCCGCTCGTGCACGAGGCAGCTCGTGCCGTCTCGTGCTGTGCTCGCGCAGACCTCCAGCGTGGTTGTCGCGCGTGCTGAAAGACTACAGTTCCCACGATGCAAGGCGACAGAGGTGGCGTACTCAAACTATACTTCGTTTCAGCTTTAGTCTAGCTTTAGTCCAGACCACGGTGGTCCAGACGCAGCTGATGCCACATGCGCGAGCTCCGGGCTTTCAGCGTCCCTGCCAAGCACGCAAGCTCGTGCAGTGCAAGCACTGTTCAGGGCCACATGATAGCGCTTAAACGAAGTATTAGCGGCGAGATGTTTTGGTGGCGCCCTCCCGTGGTTCCCCCTTGTGACGTCATTACCTTGCAAACAACAAGTTCGAGGGTGTTTGTTATTAGCAAGGTGGAAGCTTGAAATCATTGCGCTCGTGGCTACACGCGCTGCATGTGCTGGCGTATGCAACGAAAAATGTTCAAAAGCAAAAAAGATAGTTAAAACAAACGGCGTTTAGCACCTGCGTTCGTCAACCCTTTATTCTGGTTATCTACTTCGTACCTTTAATACATGAGGCGAGCGCGCGTGTAGCGCGTTCACCTACATTCCCAGTATTCCCCTTCGTGCTTGGGTGATTTGGTATACTTCGTTTCACCTTATGTTGTACCGCAGCTAAGGCTAGAAGCGCGAGCTCATAGCGTTGGCAGCTGATCTTAAGTCACGAGAGCTTGTGCCGCCGGGATGTGCCCCAGAGCAAGGAGCTCGCGCTTGTATACCCTTTACTGCGGTACGGTGAAACAGAGTATAGAAGGTAGCTGATTTTGATAGCATAGTGTCACGCCCACTTGAACCGCCTTTTTCTACTACAAAATAAACAAAAGCTTCCCGAGTTTTTTTTATTTTTTTATTATTATTTAGTGCGGAGTTTTTTGCGCAAATATACCTTTACCGGTTCGGCACGCTTCGGCCACCAACCGTTGCGATCTATTAGAGAAGACTAAGAAATGAGGAAACGCAACTCTTTCCTTAAACGCGGAAGTGCGCAATAGCAGTCGGACGTTTCACGTGCTCATCCTCTTCCTGCTTAGGACATTTGTGGAGCGAAATATCGCACGAGCTCGTCTCACCTCCGGAGTGTTTCGGATCCAGAATATTACGGCGGTACGCTTTAGTGACAGTCATACTGTTCAATACACGTTGTTCGTAGCAAACATGATGACAGATTTATCTGCGAACACGCTTCAAGCCATGTTCAAATCATGTTTGTTTCATTCATTTGCGTGCATCGAATGTGCCCGCAGACAGTTTCAGCCAATGCCCAATGTGACAATGCGATCATTCAAGAAAGGAACACACCTCAGCCAGTGTATAAAGGCTGTCTTTTGTATTACGTATTCGCAGTTTGAGCGCGGCTTTCAACTTGGTCCGCGGAGAGGTAAGATGCAATAATGTTTAGGTAAATCATTAAAAAAAAAAAAAAAAACTTTTTTTGCGCGGGGAATTTGGTATACGACGCAGACAAGATTGATCATTAATTCCAATCAATAACAAACGAGCAACGACGCTATACATGATTTTCCGCACCCAAAATTTTAACATTTGGTGAACACGTCACGTCTGAGTCAGTGTTCCACTCCTTATGATATACTTACAGATTTTATTTTTTTATTCTTCGTCATGACTGGATATACAAGGCTCGTGCGACTATGAAATATAAAAAAAGAAAGACTCAGGAATTTGTTCTCAATAATCTAAATAATATGTGCTGATACGCTTACAATCTAAAGTGGCGTGTTTAACGTCTTTGCCTATATTTCAGTTTTAGGTACGAAGCGTCTAAACTTTGGTACATTCCCTCTTTAAATAGAAGTGATTGGCTCTGTTTGTTTTTTTTTTTTCTTTTTTTGTGTGTGTGCGAGAGCTAAACGGCTTTTCATTTTACTTTATGTATTTTTTTTCGTCAATGTGCGTCTTACATTTATTTATTTTATATAATAACGGCTGTGAGAGACGTATCCGCCATATAAGCTCTTGCAGTTCAGTTTCTGTTCCCACATCAGTGCCTTTGTCTGGAATATAAAATTAAAAAAAAAATTGACGGATAATTTGAACGACAACTTCTGTTTAATCAGCCCAGTAGGGCGTCTTCATTTCTTTTATTGATGTTACGTTTGTGTGATATCACTTCTTGGGTGAATGTGCTCAATTGGTGGGAACAAGAACGTTAGGAACCCCTTTCAGAGAATATCACTTGAACTACAACATCATGTGCTGTCGCTTATACATACATACACACATACATATATATATATATATATTTAAGTGCATACCCTACCTCACAGTTTCTTACACGCATTGTGCTTGAATGTCTGAAAAAAGTTGGAACATTCTACTTTAAAATCTTAGAAAAAAGTGAAAGCCGTTGACAACTCCCTGTAACGCCAAATTAGAGCGCAGCTCTTGAGGAGGAGGAGGGAAGGGTACTGGAGTGTGGGTCAAGTGACCTCGGGGGGGGGGGGGGGGGCACGTGACCTCGAGGGGGGGTCACGTGACCTGGGGGTCACGTGACGATGACGATGTCGATGACGTCATCAGTGACGATGACGACGCGGATGCCGATGACGTCATCAATGACGGTGACAAGCGGATGCCAATGACGTCATCAGTGACGATGACGATGCGGATGCCGATGACGTCATCAGTGACGTCACGCGTCCCATAATCCACCGCGCGGTTACGCCGACGGCGACGGCGACGCCGACGCCGACGCCGACGCCGCTCAAGCCGGAAACAGGCGCTTAAGAGCTGCGCTCTAAAAAGTCCTATACGAATATCTCTAAACCTCTAGGCGCCTCCGACACTGTATACCTGTTGCAACATAAAAAAACTGCAGGAAATTCCGCCTCGAATTTTCTAGGGGGCAGTGGCATCACTACGTCACTCAATCCGAATGCTTTTTTTTTTTCATCATTACTGTGCTTTTAACATCTGTGGCGATATTGCGGTGAGCTACGCTAAAACATCCTAATAATGAGAGTATGTATTTTCTGATATAATGGAGGGAGAAAACGGAACATTTGCTTGCCGTTTTTTGCTATGTGACTACATGCGGCTCTGACGTTACGCAGCAGTGATAGCGGTGCTGTTGGCTTGGCAATTTCGCAGACAATTTGTCTCACGCGAATCTGATTTCTTTGCGTGTTCAGTGCTCACACCTGGGGCCCAAATCTACACGGCGGGACCAAACGGGACCAAGCAACACCTTCTAGATAAGAAAGTTTATAGTGCTGAATTTTCCTGCGTCACTAAAAAAGGCCATTGTAGACCAAAAATTGGACGCGACTTCGGCCTCGTGCGTTCGGATAGGAGTCGTGCTCCCGCTGATTGGACGCGAGCTCCAGCCGAACGCTGACGCGGCCCTCGGGTTCAGTCTCTGGCTCTAAACGTACACTCAGCACAATTTGTCTTTACGACGCCAGACTCAGCAGTGTGTGGTTTCGCGGATGCTGGCGTGCAGACAAGGTGTGCGACCGGCTGTGGTCCTTCGAGCGGTTCCCGAACCAGATGGTGCGGGGCCAGGACGCGGCGGTGCTCTTCACGGCCAGCAAGGACTCTTGCCTGGCAGCCTGCCTCAACGAGGACCGCTTCGTGTGTCGCTCGGCGGAGTTCAACTATGTCACGCTGCAGTGCCACCTGAGCGACGTCGACCGCCGCTACCCGGGCGTCCAGGACAAGTTCGGAGACGCCATCGGCGTCGACTACTTCGAGAACGCCTGCCTCGAAGGTGCGGCTTGAGATGTCGGCGTCACTATAGACCTTTCCAATGTTTACAAAATCACAGTCCAGCGTGCGATCTTCACAGCCCAGCACGTGCATGTTCGTCGCTTCGGAAAGCGAGGAAAGCACGCGCCATACGCACGAACGCTCAAAATGGCACCGGCCACACGCTCTTTTTTGGAAAGGTCTATATATTCCTAGGGTGCCTCAATGTTCTTCTGTTTAGGGTGATGCCATCGTTTGTAGTACCCGATGCCGACAGCACACGCTCACAGGGAAAATACAAAGAAATCGCAGGAAACAAAATGTCGCCGTAGCACAGTCAGCGCCATGAGCGCGTGCAGGGACACGCTCTTTCACGCGCTTCAGAACAAAAAATAAAAATAAGCGTTCGAAACAAAATGGCCAGATGTCATCACCCCAAGCAAAGCGCACATGAAGGCACCCTATATATTCCGGCTGAGACTGCAGCCAAAGCTACAAGCGCGAGCTAGCCCGCGCCCCTGGCTTGGAGACATGCATTCCTAGCGCAAGCGCTCGTTCTGCGGAAGAACGCTTCAAAGCAGCGAGCTCGAGCTGCCGTGCTTGTGGCATTGATTGTAGTCTTAGCTTTAATCTGCGGTCACACTGCTCATACATTGTACAAAATAGGGTGCCTTCATGTGCGCTTTGCTTAGGGTGGAGTAGGGTGCCTTCATGTGCGCTTTGCTTAGGGTGGAGTAGGGTGCCTTCATGTGCGCTTTGCTTAGGGTGGTGGCATCTCGCCATTTTGTCCCACAAGTTTATTTTTATTTTTTGTTCAGAAGCGCGTGAAAGAGCGTGTCCCTGCACGCGTTTGTGGCGCTGACTGTGCTATGGCGACATTTTGTTTTCGTCGATTTCTTTGTATTTTCCCCGTGAGCGCGTGCTGTCGGCATCGGGTACTACAAAGGGTGGCATCACCCTAAACAGAAGGACATTGAGGCACCCTATAGGGTGGAGACATCTGGCCATTTTGTTCCACACTTTTATTTTTCTTTTTTGTTCAGAAGCGCGTGAAAGAGCGTGCCCCTGCACGCGTTTGTGGCGCTGACTGTGCTTTGGCGACATTTTGTTTACGTCGATTTCTTTGTATTTTACTCGTGAGCGCGTGCTGTCGGCATCGGGTACTACAAAGGGTGGCATCACCCTAAACAGAAGGACATTGAGGCACCCTAGTACAAAAGACAGTCTGCAAACAAAAGTCACCGAAATATCCATGGTTCGAATGCCGCGTGCCAAGTTTATTCCTTAAACTCATTGCCATGCTGCATTCGAAGCACGGATCTCGCGGTGACTCGCGTTCGAATCTGATGCAGACCGTCTTTTGAATGATCTGTAAGCAATGCCACGCCGGCTTAAGATGAACGGAGAATAGTGACAAAGAGAGTGTACGGGAAGTGTCAGCTTATGGTGTCCAGACACCGCAAAGACGGTAAGAATTGGTTACCATGCCGACGAATGCCATGAGAAGGTTGCCCCTTGTATTTGCTTAACCTGTTACCGACCATAAAAAACTTGATGCTGACCCCACGCCTTGGGTGCTTGCGCATAAAATTATTTTCTTTAATTTTATCAGCAAAAAATTAAGTCTCGGATTGCCGTTTACTAAAAACAGGCACGTATGGGAGCCCATGTAGAGGCATGGAAAACTGTGCTGTGTCCGAGTATGGTCATTCGATGATATCTGCTTTCATAAATGAAGTCTAGCTTACATAAAGTTAAGTTCTAAATAAATTGAATAATTATATGCCGATAAATGAGCTCGTCTTTCCCTACGTTTTTATATGCGAGATTGTCCTTGCCACACTCTGTTGTTGTTTTTCTTGACAGCGAACGAGGTGTGCTCCGGGATGCGGACGTACGACTTCGCGCAAGTCGGCGTGTCCCAGGAGATGGTCACTCACTACGTGGACCTCAACTTCTACCCGGATAAAGAACTGCTGGTGAGACTCACTCGTTTTGGCGCCCACTGCGTGCGAATGACCGCGTATTGTTTTCTCTTGTTTTCTTTTTTTTTAGCGGGATTTGAATTATGTTAATATTTACACATCCGTGACTCTCCGAATACCCCGATTTCATGCCAGAAGTTGACGATAGATAAACACGCGGAAAAAAAGAATGAAACAGAAAGTTTTTAACGTAATCGGAAATCTAAGAAAGATGACACATGACGACATCGCAAACATACTGATACTAAGATTATATTAATCCAGTGCTAAAACCGTCCACATCGCTTACACTTAGTTATCAATTGTGTCTACTTAAATGAAAAGAAAGCAACATACATAAAAAAAAAGCCGGGGAAAGGGGAAACATCTTCCCGAGGGGAACCATGGGGTGATGCGGAGCATCGTGTTGGTTCCGAGGAAAGAGTCAGTTGCGTGCTGACGTCGAGAGATGGCGCCACCGACTGCCCTACCGTTACCCCCTACGCGATCCTTAGTCGCGGCTCGCGGCAGAGAAACTTGGAACGCTCGCCGCTCGCCGTTTATTTTTTTCACACTTGAAGGAGAGGAGACTAGAGGAGGAGAGTTGCGCGTGCGCGCGCGGTGTGAGGAGAAGCGAACGCACGCGCAGTGCACGCAGCTGGTAGAGAGAGAGAGCGGAGAGAGTAACGCGCAGCTGTTGGAGAGAGGGAAGGAGGAGAGTTGCGCGTGCGTAGTTCGAGTGCCGACTACAACGCCGACGCCGCGGGACATAGACCCGAGCAAGAGATGCTCCGCATCTAAAAATTGCACCATCTTCCCGAGGGGAACCATGGGGTGATAAGGAGCATCGTATTGGTTCCGAGGAAAGAGTCAGTTGCGTGCTGACGTCGAGAGATGGCGCCACCGACTGCCCTAGCGTTACCCTCTACGCGAGCCTTCGTCGCGGCTCGCGGCAGAGAAACTTGGAACGCTCGCCGCTCGCCGTTTATTTTTTTTTTCACACTTGAAGGAGAGGAGACTAGAGGAGGAGAGTTGCGCGTGCGCGCGCGGTGTGAGGAGAAGCGAACGCACGCGCAGTGCACGCAGCTGGTAGAGAGAGAGAGCGGAGAGAGTAACGCGCAGTTGTTGGAGAGAGGGAAGGAGGAGAGTTGCGCGTGCGTAGTTCGAGTGCCGACTACAACGCCGACGCCGCGGGACATAGACCCGAGCAAGAGATGCTCCGCATCTAAAAGAACGAGACGCGTGTTATTCTTGTTGCCTTCTTAAGGCTGGTTCTCACATGCAGCGAAGCGCTAATGTAGCGCTTCTCACGTGTCGTCAGCTACTTATCGTCGGCCATGAGCAACACTTTTGACGGTGCGATACAATGCTGGTCAACGCTCCCGTCAGCACGCGCTTAGCGCGAGGTCAGCGTTATGCTCGTAGCGCTCCGCTACATGTGTGAACAGGCCTTTACACCCCCCCCCCTTTTTTTCCCCATTCCAACTTCATTCCGGGGAATTAGTCATCGGCTATTCTCCGTCTCACCTTATGTTGTACCGCAGAGAAGGTAGAAGCGCGAGCTCATAGCGTTGGGAGCTGCTCTTAACGCACGAGAGCTTGTGCCGCCGAGATGTGCCCTGGAGCAAGGAGCTCGCGCTTGTAGCTTTTCCTGCGGTACATCATAAGCCGGTGCCATTTTGAGCGTTCGTGCGTATGGCGCGTGCTTTGCTCGCTTTCCGAAGCGACGAACACGCACGTGCTGGGCTGTGAAGATCGCACGCTGGACTGTGATTTTGTAAACATTGGAAAGGTCTATAGAAGCCTCGCCTTCAGCGCGAGCTCGCTGGCTTCCGCAGTGCTTTGGTTGCGCGTGCCTGCGCGTTCACACTTGTGTTAGCAAGGGCAGAAACCTCGCGCCAAAGGCAGAGCTTCTATATTCTGTTTCATACTTAGCGTGCAACGCTGTCAAAGCTACTGGCGCGAGCGAGAGGCTTGAGCTCGTTGATCATTTGCACGCGTTCTCGCGCAAACAAAAGCATAGATGAAGCCACGCGCTCGCGCCAGTAGCTTTGACAGCGTTGCACGCTAAGTATGAAACAGAGTATAGTCTCAAGCGGCCCAACTCCATTTCATTCCTCTAATTCCTATACGTGAACAAATTGCTCGTGACAGCTACATTGTGTTACCGGAAAAAGCAGTGGTTAGCGTCATTAAACACAGGCAACTGCAAGCGTACGCAAAATGCTTCCCCTACGGTGCCTTCATGTGCACTTTGCTTAGGGTGGAGATATCTGGCCATTTTGTCCCACACGTTTATTTTTATTTTTTGTTCAGAAGCGCGTGAAAGAGGGTGTCCCTGCAGGCGTTTGTGGCGCTGGCTGTGCTATGGCGACATTTTGTTTTCGTCGATTTCTTTGTATTTTCCCCGGGAGCGCGTGCTGTCGGCATCGGGTACTACAAAAGGTGGCATCACCCTACAAACAGGACATTGAGGCACCCTAGCTTCCCCAAAGCAATCATTCTACAATTCTACACAGCTGAGTGGTGTTCGCACAAAGCGCTTCGTGGCACTTGGGTTCACTCAGACAACGATCGCGCGATCAAGCGTAAAAGGCTCACAACAGACGCTAGAAATTAAAACAACTCATTTTACTGGCAAAAAGACCATATACCGTTTACAAATATATGGTCAGCGTGTTGCTTGTTTCATAAAGCCTTATCAATACTCCATTTCATACTTCGTATAACGTTGTCAAAGCTACATGTCGCGAGCGCGTGATTTCATTTATGGTTTCGTTCGAGCGAGAACGCGTGCAAATGATCTGCGAGATCAAACCCGATGCTCATGCGAGCAGCTTTGATAGCGTTGTACACTAAGTATAAAACAGAGTATAGTTCGAGAGTGGCGCAAGAAGTTATCTTGCTCTCTGCCTCGAATACTCGCACATCAGCACCGCTATACTTCGGTTTTACTTTAAGTGCGAGCGAGGCCGAAGCTGCCAGAGGGAGCATGTGGCCCTGAACACAACTCGTTGCCTGAACCACGGCCGCTTGATAAGGGACTCCCCTTGGGAGCGGCCTGCCGTATGTCTCGCGCCGCCGGTGAGAGCGATAGTTCTACTTTACCCCGCAGCGCCAGCCGTGGCGCTCGTTATCGGCGAGAGAGGCGCAGTCCGCCCGGCGCGGCCCGGTGTGGCTAGGGTGCCTACATGTTTCCGCTCCGCTTCCGGAGCGGCGGAAACATGTAGGCACCCTATAGGTGTGGCTATTTAGATTGTTTTTCGTGAAGCGGCAAGTCTCATTTGAAACGAGTGCCAGATTGCATGAATGATGTGACAAATCTGTGTCGAATAGAAGCACATAATTCTTTCTGCGAGGAGCTCACTCAGCTGCAGGCTGCGCGTTAGAGCCGCATTCTGCTGGCAGTATGAGCGAATTGTCGTTTTCTTGTTCCCGTCCCCGTTTCTATTACCACTGTAATGAGTTATAGTTGGATATAGCTAGGCCGTATGATTTCCGATTTTAACCGATGCTCAAGCACGCTCGAGCTGTGCCTTTTATTTATCTGTGAGGGACGATAAGAAAGGGATTCCTCGTGCATAACTTCTGCAATATAAATTTCATTGTTCACGAACAGATCAAGGGAGTCATATAGTTCGCAAGCGGGATACCTTTCGGGAAAGAGGCTTCCGCGAAAGTCTCAATATATTCTCTAGAGAGCTGTTTAGGTCACCAGCCGAGTTAGCCAGAAGAGGTCTGAGGAGCTTCCCGAGAAAAAGCTCGCAGAGTTCTTAGCTGTGGTACCGGTCTCTGCAGTTAGTACACCACATCAGCGGGCAGTCCATAAGGTGTGGAAGCTCAGCGCTCGCGAGAACCTTGCCAATCCGTCCAGAACGATGAATCTCTGCCAACTGTAGAGCCCTCTCGACAAAGGTGCAGACGAGCTTGCACGGCCAGACAGCTTCAGGTCGTGGATAGCTGAGTCCTCTTTGGTCAAGGCTAAACACGAACTGATTTTCTCCGTCACGAGATTCATTTCCCTTAAGTTACAGCTTGCATTCAGGACACGTCACCTGCAAAGTTGAGCGGGTTCTACACATTAGCCTTCCTTGCTTAAATCTGTCTTGAAATTCGTCGCAGGTTTGTCGCAGTCTTTTAATTCGCTCGTTCAGTCGTTTGGCTTGCATTTGAAGGCGGTGCGCGTTTTTCTTGGCATCTTCCATGAAGCCTATAGCTGTCAAATTGAATGACGTCGGACATTCTTCCACTTCAAACTCTTTTTGCAGGCAAGGTTCAATAGCCACGCACTCATCAACAGCTCGTCTTCTTTCTGCAGGGGACTGCATTTTGCGTTGTCGGCTTCTACCGCTCGCATGCGACGTGGACGCGTTAGGTGGCACACGAACAAGCGTTCTGCGTTTCTTTGAACCTGCTGGTTGCATGTACAACGAATACAATGGGAATTAAGTCGGCACCGCTGTCGGTCGCAGTACCTTCCGCTTCATCCCTACCTTGTAGTCCTCCGCCTTAAATGCCTATATGTACAACCTCGGCTTTCTGCAGGGAAGATAATCCACATAGCGCTCCCCTCTCCTAAGCTGCGAGGGGGAGCCAGGTTGGGGCAAGGTAAAATGTCAAGAGGATATAGGAAAGGAGGTGACGGGAAAAAGTGGAAAGCGCGAAGTGTACGTCGACCTTTAAAATGAAGGGAGCGCACGACGCTCCTGGAGCTCGGTTGCCACTGGCTGGCCTTCTCGCTGCCTTCTCGCGAAATGTTCTTCAACCAGGCATCCCAAAATTTCTCTCTAGACGGAAGCTCGTGATAGCAGAGTTCCGGATCTCTCGCAGCATTTGACTTACAACGCGGCACGCAACAGTTTTTAGGCATCACGTGCTCCGTAACCCATCTGCACACTTTAAAACTGTGCAGAGACAGACAAAAGGCGGCTGTCTACGTCTCTTCTTTCTATAAGACCGACACGCTGTTTACAAACAATCCCGCGTTTGCCCACACCAGGTGTGGGCACTGCGCATGCGCAGAAACCGAATTCGCGTGAAGCGTCGCGTCTGCGCATGCGCAGTGCCGTCGACAGCGCCACCGTAGCTGCGTGACGTCAGGGCCGCGTGTTGGTCTATAGAAACGAGCAAAAAAACGATCGAAAACACAAACCACGCATGCGAGCACAGGGTAAAACTGCGATATTTTCTCCGCGCAAAGTGGTGCAAAGGTGGGGGACAAGCGATTTTTGCGGCCTTTTGCAACCGCGACAGCGCCTCGGTATCGGCGAAGCCAATGACGGGCAGATATTTTCTCTGGGTCACGAAGCAAGAGCGCGTTGGGCGCCTTTTCTATACTCTTTTTCACCTTATGATGTACCGCAGGAAAGGCTACAAGCGCGAGCTCTTTGCTTTATAAGGCACATCTCGGCGGCACAAGCTCTCGTGCGTTAAGAGTAGCTCCCAACGCTATGAGCTCGCGCTTCTAGCCTTGTCTGCGGTACAACATAAGGTGAAACGGAGTATAGCTTTCAGCTCACGAGACTACTCGCCGATGTGCAGCGCCTCCACGGCAGATGGGAGAAGTTCTCCTCTCACGCGCGCTCTTTTGTTTTCGGAAAAAATCGGCAGGCCGCACCAACAGGGGGGATTGAGAGGCCGTGCCTGAACAATGCTTGCACTGCACGAGCGCGCGTTCTTCGCAGGGACGCTGAAAGCCAGGAGCTCGCTCTTGTAGCTTCTATCGCTCGCACTTTTAAACGGGGTATTATACGGTGTCAGGTGTGAGGCCGCGTGTACCTGCCCCAAATCTCCATACACTGCCGCAAGCTCACAAAACCACTGACAAAGTGCAATCGCTATGGTGCTAGCATGAGATACCGTAACACCAAACGTACACAGCTTTCCAAAAAAAAAAAAAAGGCTCATGGCAGGTGTAATAGTGTTCGTGCGTATGGCGCGTGATTTGCTCGCTTTCCGAAGCGACGGACATACGCATGCTGGGCTGAGGAGATCGCACGCCGAGCTGAGGACCTGTAAACATTGGAATGGTGTATAGGGGGTATTCACCGGACGCCATATTTGAGGGCGCTGTTTAGTGCGCATGCTCAGAACGAGCCCACATTAATAAGCTGCTGAGACCGGCAATCTTGGTGGTGCGGAATGCACGTTGCAAAAGAATTGTGGAAGGTCGCCGTCAGCACGCGCTCAGCAGTCGAGCAGACAGCTGTGGCCGCCAGTGTATCTCTACACATTTAAGCCGGAGTCACACGTCTCATACATCATACTAAAGACAGTCTGCAAAAGGAGTCCCAGCAATATCCGTGGTTCGAATGCCGCGCGCCACGTTCTCTCCTTGACCTCATTGTCATGCGGCATTCGAAGATCGCATCTCGCGGTGACACGCGTTCGAATCTGTATGCAGATCGTCTTTTGTACGATGTACGAGCAGTGTGAACCCGGCTTTACGTTTACTGTAAAATTGTCGCAATTTCTTACCCTATCCAATCTATTTTTTTATATATTCCTTTCCACGCGAGACCTTCTGCATCGAAAATCTGCACGCTCACAGCGCGTGGTTACAACATCCGCTTTGTCGCATCTCGCGGCATGCCAGGAACGACACCTTGTCCATCCTCAACTTTTTTAGGCTTGGTTGCTTCGCTGTGGGCGCGCCACTTTCATCCTGGAAGAGGTGTGAGCCGTTGAGACAAATCAAGCCGCCAGTCACCTTCGTTGAAATTATGCCGTTTCAAGAGCCACCTTAACAATGAGCTAACATTCTGCCAGCAGGCCGTACGCAGAAGGGTATACCCTAATTCCATTCTCCAGGGTCGCGAAAGTGCGTGCGGAATGTTTCCGGAATCATTCCGACTCCGCAGAGGCAACTCCGCAACACTGGCACTCACACACTCTTCTTTCGTTTCTGACTTGTATGCTGCGTAGATCCGCGGAAGGCCAAAGTGTATCGTGAGGGCGCTCGTCGTCTTGGGGCGTTTCGCTATCCCCAGCTATCCCAGCTGACCCAATGGCGCACAGTAAATCCGACTGTGATCCTGCGCCTTTCTCCCTGCGCGCGATAGGTTTAGCCGGTGTTAAGCAAAAGCGCAAAGACTAACGATCGCCGTGACGATGCACTTTTAGCGTTGCTCGATTGGCTCCATCGGACTGTGTAGCGTTGACTGCGGTCGGACATTAATAGGGAGTTTTAGGGAACCGTTTTCGCACATTCGATACGGTACGATGGGCCCTCGGGTACGAACTGCGCATGCGCTACCGCAGGACGACTCGCATATATGCGCAGTTCGTACCTTGAGGGTCCATCGTACCGTATCGGATGTGCGAAAACGGTTCCCTAAAACTCCCTAATGTGAAACGGAAATCAGACCTTTACCGTACTCATATTATCGCGTGATCAAATTACTCGATTACTTCTTGGAGTAGTACTGTGATCAGATTATTGCTTTTATTAGAAACTGATCGCGAGAGTAATCTGGTTACTTTTGACAGAACGAAAATTACTTGTAACCGTTACTAATTCTCATTGCACTTTCTAATGGCGCCACACATGTTCGTAGAAGTTTTCTACCAAGAGGTCATCGAACCATGTCTCCCGCAGGAGGATGGTGGTCTGCCCAAATTGGTGGATTAAGAAGATAGGTTGTTTATAATTAGGTGATTTAAATCTAAAAAAAGGAAGATCAGCGGAGCTGTACAATGGAAAGTGATGGCCGGCAGCAAGTCGGCAAGCCAGAGTGGAAAGGCTGCCGCCTTCTATGGGCGACGGCGGCAACCAGATACAAGGCTTGCCGCCGTCGCTCATATATATGACGGTAGGTGTCCAGAGTTCGGTGTCTTCATTTCTTTGCGGGGAACACGATCCTAGGGAAAACTAGTCATTAACAGCTCCGCTGTAAAAGACAATACCTAAGACCCGTTTTCAAACCGGAATTTGTCGTTCTGAAACTCGGAAGTAATAAAAAATATAACGGTAACTTTCTCAAGCA
Organism: Ixodes persulcatus; assembly: GCA_013358835.2. NCBI lineage: Eukaryota > Metazoa > Arthropoda > Arachnida > Ixodida > Ixodidae > Ixodes > Ixodes persulcatus. The sequence goes on from JABSTQ010010463.1 coordinate 394,396, forward strand.
ACGGTCAATTACCTTTCTTCTCAAGTAGTCGGGTAATCTAATTGAATACATTTTTTTACCCAAAAGCAATCGTAATTGTAATCGGTTATTTTTTTTTTTTTTCGTTTAACGTGTACAATACTGAACGGAGTATAGTACATACGTATAGTACACACAAATATGCATTTGTTGATAAGGATCTCCCAGCCCCAGAAAAGCTCTGAGGAATTTTGCATTATATACTTGCGATTGAACGTGCTTGATCTAGCGCAACCACGGTGGTAATACGATCAGCAAAAGTTTTCATAAGAAACCAAAAAAAAGCATTATTTTTTTATTTATTTTTTTTATGATGGAAATTTGGTGTTTGCTCTAGAAAGTGTAGTTCCTTCCTTATCTTGAGTATACTTCTGGAGTACTAGCTGGGTTTCGAGCAGGAAAATGTGCAACGAGAACAGCGCTACGCTTATCAATACAAGCAAAACGCAGACCGGTAATAGGCACAAAGAATAATAATAATAGGGGTTGTGTGGATATTTATACAGCGTGTAGTTGGTCAGCCAAAGAAGCAAACACGAGTCTGACAGAACCCGGAAAACCGCTCAAGGACGAAAAAAGAAGGAGACAGTTTCCATGGCTGGAGAAAAACAAGACGGACTGCCGCTTAGAGGCTTTCAGCGGCCGCTTCCCCTTTCCCTCCCCGGTTCAGCTGTTACCAGCCCGAAGTATCACGCAAGAGTGTCCGAGCAGCCGGCCATCATCCGCAGCAGGCAGGCGCGCAAGACCGGAACCGACAGACCACGGCATTTCCGGATTGACCATGCGTCGCTAGACCGCGGGACAACGGACGTTCCTGACCGTCAGGGCCTGCTAGACAAAGACGTTGTTTCCACCAGGCCTAACTCCTCGCGGCCGTGACAGGTGGCGTCGTCAAGATCAGCCGCTCCAGTTCACCGCCCACTTTTTTTCTCTCTCTTCTTCTGCTTCTGTGACCCACGAGCGCTGTGCACAAGACTGCGCCTACTGTGCAGTGTTGTACACGTTCCTCCAAAACTGAAGGAAACTTCGTTTCTCGTTCCTTCTCAATCTTGAAACGAGTTCCCGATACAAGTTCCAGCGGTTCGAAAGGAACGCGTTCCCGTTACGTTTCAAAGATTTGAACGTGTCGTTTTACCTTGACGTTACGTTTGTGTGTTTTAATTAAATATTGCGCTAGATAATCTGTAGATGACATAAAACGAGCAAGTGATAATATACACAACGAACTACGCGTCGCGTCGCCAGATCACATTTGTTCCAGTTCCTTGTTTCCGACTATCCCTGGGAATATCCTCTTGAAGTTGGAAGTTGAAATTGGATAATAAAGCGTCTAAATGCCTACTAAATTCGAGTAAAATTGAAAATATATGAGGGGGAAAAAAAAGGAACGCCTTCCTCCCGCTATTACCCCCCCCCTTTCCCAAGAAAAAAAAATAAAACATAACGAGCTCTTGTTCCAGTTTCACCGATGCAAGATGAAACGGCGGCGTTCCTCCGTTGCTCCCAAAAGGAATGGAGAGGTCAAAAAGAAACTGCTCATACCGTGAACCAAAATGGCGACCATACGGGTAGCCTGGCGCTACTTTCCAAAGATCTAGTGACTTTAGTTGAAGCTACATGGCTTATGTGGCGCGCGAGGTGCCATCATCAGAGTTCCTGCGTATGGCGCGTGCTGTGCTCGCTTTCCGAACCCCCGAACGCGCGTGCACGCTGGGCTGTGGATGAGGGAACTCTCCATTAGTTCCCTCAGTCTGGACTATATATCGTGATGATTTCTCGACTGCGTTCCCTCGTTGGCGATAAGTACTACACAAGACAGAGAATGCATTTGCCGTGGGCGCGGGGAGTCTATACGTTCAGAGACTGCCGACCTCGTTTGTGACGACGTTCTTCCTACCTCTGAGTGTCTGGCAGCAGTTGACTGTTCACGGTCGGACGATCATGACGTGACGTGATCCTGCGTGCGTTCGTTCTTCCGCCTTATTCGCATTACGTAGGATCCATGCACCGACGTTTCCAAATAAAGACATCGAATTTAATGAGTCCGCAATCTAAGCTAAGGACTATCCCGCGGCGTGGACAGGCAGTACCGGACGGAAGACCCCAAGGAGTGCTTCCGTTCCGCATGAGAAGCAAAGCGCTTGGACGGATTAGATGATGGCAGTAATGCTGGGTTAGCACGGAGTATATGGTTCAAGAAAATGTTTAATGATACAGACGCGTTCCACACGACATGTCTAATCTTTTTCATTCGTGTCATCATTAGATTTGATGGACTACGTTACCCATCTCCTTTTAGTGCGTATCACTTTTTTTTATGTCTGAGCACTACAGGTATAGTTCCTTCACCCTGGCAGTGAGTGATAGGCTTATAGCCAGTGAAACTCCCTCTATGCGGCGCATTGAGTCAGCTTTGCATACAGCTGCGTACGATGACTGGAGCGGGTGTCCATATCGACACTATATGGTTTCCTCTGGGCGTCTTTCGTGTTCTCATGTGTTGCACGTGAATGAATTAACCTATAATTCTTTTCACTTTCGTTTTAAAGGAGCTGTGCAACGGTATTCAATTGGAATGTTTTTCACTTTACACGAGCTTACTGGCACTAGTGGGACTCAAGGATACTCGCATGCAATGCCACTGGCCAAGAAACTCCTTTGTTGTGGTGTAATTTCAAGGACAAAAGCGATCATTTTCATTCAATCTCTCCTTTGCAAAATTCGATGACGTAACGTGGGGATCGCAGTACACCCATATGACGATATTTGAATGCGGTTCATAGATTGGACCCGAGCATTGCGTGGGCACTCGATTTGGGCTCGTGATAATTGATAGCTCGAGAAGCATTCGGGTAGTGGCCCGTGTCCAATCGCTGCAACGACGACAATAGCCGAGTCATAACAATGTCTGGAACTCAGCGCGTGTCCTGCGCTTTTCCAAGCCCAGCGCGTGGCTATGATCAACATTGGCGGCATATAATCGACTCCAGATCACGTGGCCGCTTGTTCTGGCTGCGTGTTGAGGGCGTGAACGCTGCTCGTTTTTCTTTAATTTTTTTCTGGGACTTCTATTGCGTGGGGTGAAAAACAAAGGGATCCGTTCTAAGCGGTATTTGCGCAAAGTAAAAAAATTGTTGCATAGCCCCTTTAAATGGTTTTATCTCAATGGAGTATTAATTCTCCCTATGCAACCTATAACTTGTGTTGCTGAATTCTGACGAACGTGTTTGCGATTGCGTGGAGGAGCCAGCCTAACCTTAGGTAATCGTGTGCTTTATTGAACTAATTCTCGGTCTTGTTTTACTACTTGAAACTTTGAAGAAAAATGGTTTACTGGTGTATCTCTATGATGTAAAGAGTAAGAAAACAAAATATGAATTCTGCTCGGGGCTAACTTTCGGTAGTAATTCAAATAGAAGAACATTTGAGCTTGCGTAGCTTTGGTGGCGTGGCGTGCACGGCGTGGAGGCGTTGCCCCAGCAAGCTGTTTCAGGGTATAGATACATTGGCATCCCCATCAAGAAATCCTGGTGACTTTTTCGTGCTTAGCTAACAAAAACTGAATGCATTGTATCATTTATGTCAGACAATGAACATGAGAACCAAACAGAGGTTCTTTATAGGGTACTGCACAACAGCGTACGCAGTAAGATGACGTCTACTGTACCAAAAAATACACATCAGGCAGCAACATATTATTCTAAATCCATCAATGTAATCATGAATATAAATAAGTATTTCGTGAATATACCAATATTCTGTCACGTGACGTATATCTTCCCGCTATATTTAGCGGGAAAATTGAATGGTTATATAGGTTCCGTAGCGTCGATTTTCCTCGCTAAATTTAGTGGGGAAACTGGATTGGTGTCTAGGACATTCGACGTGAATTTTCCCGCTATATTTAACGGGTAACTGAATTGGTGTATAGGTCACGTGACGTCGATTTCCCGCTAAATTTAGCGAGCGAATTCATTTGATGTTTTGACCACAAGGAAATTTCCCACTAAATTTAGCGGGAAAACTGAGTTGACGTATAGGACACATGCCTTTCAATTTTCCTCAGGGTGTATAGGTCAGGTGACGTCATGTGACGCCACTTTCCCCGCTAAATTTAGCGGAAAATGCACGGGCGGACAAACGGACAGATATAAAATTTCGGGATAGTGGAGTAGTGTTAAAAAGCAATTCATGCTTTGATATTTCTTCTTTTGGCATATTAACAATTGGCTTAATATGTATGCCACCACATATTCAGGGTTAACTAATTAACCACCCTATTTCTAGATATGGCTATATGCGGTAGAAGATTGGATACGAACAGAAGTCAATGATTAAATTAGACATTGTGAAGTCCAGTATTATCCAACCAGTAGAAATTCAGGCTTGTATATTAATATATACCAAGAACATCGTAGTAGACGGCGCAGACTGCGCTATTTATTTATTTGCTTTATCAATACTACTACCTCGTTTGAGTCTTTCAGTAGGGTGCTTAGAAATACATACTCCCTATATATGCCTTACGGGTCTACATGCATAAATCAGTGCATGTAGGCCACTGTGTCCCATATTCACGCAGGGTGTAGGATTACATTGATCTGCAAAATGTCGAACGTAACGGACAATTTCCTGGTGAGTACTCGTGAAGGAAGTATCCCGAAGAAAAGCAGTCGACCGGGCGGCAAGGAACATACATGGGTCTATTTTGGCTCAGTATCTTGAAAGTAACCGCAGGTTCTCTCCATTGAACAGTGTGGATGCCGTTGTATGCCGCGTGCGATGCATGAAGACGAGACGCCGGGACTGTTCTTTTGCTCCCTCCCACTGTCCGCTCTCTCTGCAGGTGAACAGCAAGTCGGAGTGCCTGCGCGCCTGCACGGTGGACAACGACTTCGTGTGCCGGTCGGTGCTGTACAAGCCGAACCAGGACGGGACGATGCAGGGCAGCTGCTCCGTCTTCCACGTCGACCACCTGATGCTGCCCGACGGGGCGAGCACCTTCGTGGGGCCCAGTCCCCCGCTGCCGCTCCTCGACACCGGAGAGACCAAAGGGATCTACCTCGAGTCCCGCTGCACGAGTGAGCCCTCCTTCGTCGCCGCCGCTTGGAGCCGTTGTGCTTTGAGTGTCGGCGCTCCATACCCCGACAGTCTTGTGGGCGCCGCCATTTTGGTGCATAGTGCAGAGCGCAGCGGACGATTTGAAAATGTAACTCCCTAAGGTATACGGTGTAAGGAAAACTTGGACAATATTGTTTCGCTCTGTCGAGCGCTGTTTCAACATTTCTGGAGGACGGGAAAACGTTTTCCGTGAGATCAAATAAGGTAAAGCTTCGAATGACTGGTAACCATAATTTTAAGCACGAAGATGACTGATCGTTATTTTGAACCATAGATTTATTTAGTAGCCTTAGCTTTAAGCTTCCAGCAGAGCACTTTCTTTTAAAGAACAAGCGTGCCTGGCAAACGAATGCGCATGGTTATACATGGCTTGCACATGACGTCATCGTACCATGCTGGTGGTCATTCCCACTCGCTCTTGTCGCGAAAAACAAATTCGGTGGTGCGAGGTGCATGCCACAGAACTAAAGTCACTGGATGCTGGGAAAGTAGAGTCATTACCTTCTCTGTCTGATCACAGGAAACCAAATCCTCACAAGGTGATTGACTGATCGGTCTCGGTTGCCATGGCAATCGCCATTTCGGTCCATTCAAATCCTCGAAACTTCGAAAGGGTCGAGCCAAGATCGCTACGGAGTATCTTCGTACTGAAAGCATTCCTCGCCAATATAAGCGTCTTGGGCACTGTGCATGCAATGCCCTTATCAATCATGCTTATCTCCACAGATCTCTTGTAATAGTATCGGTGTTCTTGCGTATTTACAAACAGAACAATTTATTTTTCGATGCCACCGGCCATTGACGCCGCATGCGGTGGCGCTAGAAAGATATTTGCGCTTGTTTCGCCGGTGAGTGGCTAACAAGATCTCGGTATTCAAGGAATGCCCTTATAAAGCAGCTTGTCACCGGGAATTTGAATCGGCTCACCAAGAAGGAATAGGTCAAGGAGAAGCTGCTCGTTCTATGAACCAACATGGCGACCACATGGGTAGCTTGGCGCTCTCACACGATCCGGTGACATTACACAGAACTTAGAAGGTACGCGCTAAACAGCAAGACCACAAACATTAACCACTAACGTGACGTCAGTGCAAGCCATGTGTATACACTGCGCGAGGCAGTTAGCGATAACATAGCAGCGGCGTTTTCCTCGCGCATTATGCTCATACATGGCACCATAAGAACAGCAGATTTTACTTCTTAGGTTTGTGTCTTAAACGAAAAATTAAAGCTATATTAATAGTTGGATGATAAACTCTTAATTAAAAAAGACATCGAATAAAAAGTGGCGTTCGCTCGTTCGTGCAAACTGCGTCGTGCTGCGTAACGGTAACAAAAACATTACGACACATTTTTCTTCTTTATTTTTTAATCGAGTGACACGGGTTAAGCCAAGACCATTTTAATAAGGAACGTGAATACCTGGACATAAATGAGTGTGTGATGTCTTCTTTCGTAATGTTCGCAGACGGGACCAGGGTGTATGCGGCCAAGCCCGGTACATTGAAGAGTCCCCCGAGTCCACCGAGTGAAACGCGAACATCCACCAAGTCTCCCGTGTTCGCGGACTCTCCCGACCCTTCCTGCGACGCTTACGGCGTCTGCTACGACGGTAAGAAAAAGAAACAAATCCTCCGCATGAAGTGAAGCGAACCAAATTAACCGAATGTTGAGCGACGGAAACGTTCTCGCTGACAACTTCAGAATCGCAGGGTGTAGCAAGTTCTGATCATTTTATTATCGCTGCGCAGCCTATACGATTGCGCCACAGTGATTATGGTCCCTTACCGTTTCGCATATCGCGTGCGATCGTAAAATACCGGGTGTTTTGGACGAAAGGGAACCGTGTTTTTCGCATCACATCATTAATTTGCGCGTCGTCGAAAGCCAAGACTCTGCGTGATTGTGGAGCTAGTGGTTGGGAATCTTGGGTTAAGCTGTTAAAGTTTCAGGTCCTGCCCCTATCTGATTGAAAGAGTTATAAACAATTTTCGAGACTGTCACTGAGAAAATGGCGGCCAACAAATCCCGCGATTACGTGACGATGAATGGCGTCCATCACCGGGAACGGGGTCCCATTTTCTTATTTTAAAATTTCCGAAACCTGGCTTTTGAATTAGATTACGCAAAGTTGTGGTACTTTAGCATTTGCTCCGGACTTCTGTCGCTACATTGGGGCGGAGAATTAAGTTTCGGCGAAGTGTAATTTGTTTTTGCGTGTAAAACATACAAAATAAACGCGGTTCTCATTTCTTTCAGACACCCGGTATAGACAACGCCTACATTCTAAATTATAGCCTGGCGCAGTGTTTTTCGTCATCCTGCTGTGACCTTGCAAGTGACAGATTCCTGTCTAGCGAAAGCTCATTGCCAGTACTACGTGCTCAAATGCAGTGCATACATATATTCCGTGTCAGTAGTTGTGTGCATTGCAGGCGAAGGCAACGCCAGGCGAAGAGGGAAAGGGCCAGCACTAGGAAGGCGGGAGAGGAGATGAGGGAAATGGAGGACCTCCTTCCCATCGTTCCTATTGCTTGCCCTTTCTTTCCTCGCCTGGCGTTGCCTTCGCCTGTACTGTACGCAACTAGTGACACGTAGTTTAGACGTCCTGTAGCTGCCGCGTTTTGAACAGTGACACTGGCCAGCAAAATCAGCAATTGTTGTACAGCCATATACCACGTTGCGCAAACTCATGCTACCCGAAGAAGAGGCTGATGGAAGAACAACATTGGTCTAAAATATTTTATGCTGCGTTAGTTGCTTTGCCTGTGGCTATTTGAGGGCGCAGTAAATGCGTGTAAATAAGAACTGGCGTCCTACGAGAACAAACTGCAAAGGCTCCATGAACCCGCTCGCTAGATATTGTCAAGTAAATTGAATTACTTAACCAGAAGCGCCATCTAAACGAAATGATAAAGTTTTTCCTTATTAAGAAAGTGAAAGATTAAAATGTGAACCTTGATTATTATTGGTACGTCTCATTGTTAGATCTGGTCGAGACAGATTGGAAGTCCCTAGATAAAGCAGGTGCGTTCACCTGTCAATAACCTTAATTAAACGGTGACCTAAAACTAGAACAAACATAATCATCCTTTTTTTATTGTGTTCCTTGGAGAGACATAATAGAAGTTTTAAATGTAACCACAGTCATTTTAACTATCAAAAGTCAAGTGTCCGCTGTTGGTAGACCTCGTGTGTACGCACTCGCTTTCAACATGCAGGTGTATAAAATCTCATCGTTGAGCGTGACCGATGACGTCTTGTTCCCAGTACGCCTCCCTTTTTCCCTGTTAGCATAAGAGGAAAACAATAACATACACGAAAAACGAGAGGATGCCATCTTTGAACCACAACCTTCACAGCGAAGTTCCTGCCGAGTTCCCTCAACCACCAGTGGTCGAACGTTCGTTGGTGGTACCGCCACGGTTGCTTTCGATTACATTCCTGTCTGCTGTAGTTGAACGCAAATCACGCTTCGAGGCACCCAAGCGAGGCAAACTACCAGTGTCTCGCGCAGCGTCCACAAATCGTCCTCCGCGACGACGGAAGGGAGTCCTCGGCAGTGCACACAGACAGACACACACAGACAGCGTCGCTGCAGAGTTAGCCAACCATCCATCATGACGCGCCGAACGAGCCGGGCAGGGGGGACACACGGAAGCATGCTACAAAGCCAAGGTGTTTATGCGCTTGACCGACATCGTATTGGAGGGCAGTGGCGCGTCGCCAGCGGCGGCTCCCGTCGAGACCGTCCCGGAAACGAAAATGCCGCCGCCGCCACCCGGTGCGCCAGGGCAACACCGCCAGGGGCGACGCGCTGGGAGAGAGACACCGGGGACGTGCATACGCTAACGGTCGTCCATTCTCTCCGCCGTCAGGAGGCGCAGGTATACACCCCGCGCGTCGTGGAGAAAGGTGAAACCCGCCGACCCTAACGGCACCCATTGTGTCCGCTCTGGTCGGGGCTTCCCATGGCGCATGCATGTTCCTACTAATGGCGCCCTTGCGTGATCGTGTCCCGAGGGAGACGAACCGACCGACTGCAGTTGGAGTAGTCCTACTACTGCTTCTTCCGCTATTATACTTTTAATTTACGCGATGGATGCCTTTACCATTGCCGCGGTCACGGTCGCATGCTACGCGAATAGTACTAGTATACTTCGGTTCACCGTAACTTGGCAAGAAGCGAACGATACGGCTTCCTAGCCAATCCAAGCGACGGAGACGAAGCACGTGACAGCCCTATACCAAAGGTACAGGGGCGAGAGCGTGACAAGCAGTTGTAAAAGGGGGAAGGAGATTTTGCGTGTCTCAGACGTCGCTTTTGTTCCCTCGGAGATTAGCTCGTCACTAAATTATATTCGTACAAAAGCGGCTTTCCTCTCTGTGCCATTTGACAGCACTGAGCGCAACTAGTGAGGTAGAGTACAGTCACGTGTCTCCCTCCGACGCGCTGATTGGCTCACTGGGACCGTAGCCTTCGCCGTTTGCCAAGTTGCGATGAGACGGAGCGTAACTCTACTGCGGGTGGGCGACGGCGTTATGGACGGGCTGCTGAGGGTGCAGCTTCCGGTCCGATGTACTACTGCACGAACGCGTTCGTTGCGTCACGTTTCGTGTAATCCCTCTCGTGCGTTCCCCGTCCCGCCCACGGAGAGGACAGGCGCGTGTCCCGCTTTTTTGACTGCACCGTGCACGTGGGATTCGGAGTTAACACGCCTTTGGCCGGTGGAGGTCGCGGAGGTTGCTCCTTAGGTGCCGGAGGATTCTCTTGGCGGGAGCGCGTGGGAAGGAAGCGCCGGGCATTAACGATAGCTTACGGTGATTATCGGGTATACCCTGGAACGGATCTGCGCTGGAAAACTGAGAGGGACCTCTTACATGCTCACTGAAAAATGTTATACTCCTAAGGGTGTGATTGAGCTTGTCTTATGGCTAACATTCCATAGTGTGATAGTGAACACCCTAAAATTGGGTGCTGCTGATCTTAGCACCATCTTAGACATGTAAGTATATGTTTTGTGTTCTTTTTGTTTGTTTTTATAAGCAACAGTTTTACAAGCAACACGCATTACTAAAACAACAATACAGACGCAATGAAGTACGCATGCGACCAGAATTGTAATTAATCACTGCTCCACGACCCTATGCGTAGACCAGACAATTGAAAGGCACTCATTGCGCCTGTGACCGTTTCAGTTATTAATAAGGCTACAAATAGGTTGATTTTTCCTCATTAATATTTAATACAACGCATAATTTCTCCAGGTTTAAGCAATGTATTTATTTGTAAAAAATGCATTGGGGCACGTAAGGTAATAATAATAATAACAATCAATCAATCAATCGATCAATGTTTATTAAAGTGTCCAGGAACAACCAATCGGCCTTAGTACTGGCACACTAAAAAAAAATGAGCAAAAACACACACATACATACACACATACACACGAGTGCAGAAGGAGAACGTAGTTCACCAGTCTGAGACACACTCAAATCAACAAGGGAAATCAAAAGCACAAAACAGAGACATCACCAGGTGTGAGAGCTAAAAGCAAATACTTGGATAACGTACTGACAAACATCAACGCTTCAACTGATCAGTCCTTTTCCTGCAAGAGGAAGTGTCGAACAGCATTTCCGAACTTGCTCCCGCATGAGTTAAAAATATCAATTGTGTCAGAGTAGCGGTTATAACATTCAGCCGATCTTTGGATCGGGTTTAAGTGGCTAAAATGTCGAGCTATATAAAAAGATGATTGTAGCCGTGTAGGCACACGTGGAACTCTAAGGCTCACTTCAGACAGAAGGCTGGGAGAGTTAATCGAGCCGTGCAGGGTCTTAAACAAAAACAACAAATCTGCCTTCACCCGACACTGCTGCAGGCTCAACAAGTTGACGAGTTGCGAGTTACACCCACCGTTTAGACAAGGATCACCTTTCTCAAGGTAACGATATTTAAAGATAGAAATAAATTTGTTTTGGACGCGCTCGACAAATAAACTGTTAGTTTTGGAAATGCCGTTCCAAACAACCGAGGCGTACTCTAGCTGGGATCTAACTAACGAGCAATACAGCGTAAAAAAAGCGGACGGGCTTTTGAATTCCTTCGTTATGCGAGACACGGCATCTAACGTGCGCAAGGCCGATTGAACCACTCTGGTAACGTGAGTGTCAAATCTCAGGGTTGAATCAAAGACAACTCCAAGGTCTCTCAGTTCACTTACACGTGACAGCAGTTCGCCACGATAACTATATGGAAAAAATATATCATGGGTCTTGCGAGAATATGTCATTACTTTTGTTTTAGAATGATTCAAACGGAGGTCATTGTCTAAACACCAACGACCGAAGGAATATGCGTCATTCTGAAGCGCGATGCAATCCTCTAAGGTCGATATTTTTTTGTAAAGTTTTATATCATCAGCGTACTGCAGAAATGAAGAATTTAATATAACTTGAGAGACATCATTTACAAAAACATTAAAAAGTAGGGGGCCCAAGACAGATCCCTGAGGCACTCCAGAGCTTGCCTTGTACAAGGACGAGGTAGTATTGTTGACGCGGACGTAAGCTTGCCTAACAGACAAATAGCTTTTTAACAAATTGTATACCGAACCACATACTCCGTACGAGGAAAGCTTGTATAAGAGGATGTTGTGGTTGACTACGTCGAATGCCTTACTCAGGTCGAAATAAAAAAAAAACGTCAAGCTGGCCTCTATTACAAACTACTTCAGAGGCAGCAGACGTAAAAGATACGAGATTGGTGGATGTCGATCTGCCGCACATGAAGCCATGCTGATTAGGAAGGACTATACTACGAAACTTGAAGGAGAGGAATTGATGGATTACCATTTTAAAGAGTTTGGAAAAAGAAAAAAGAAATCGGTCTGTAATTAAGGACATCACCACTATTTCCAGATTTTAGGACCGGAATCAACCACTGCCAGTTTCCAGTCGTCAGGGAATATCCCTGGCGTCAAGGTGTTATTGAAAATTGTGCACAGTATAGGCGTAAGCAATTGCAGCGGGTATCCCGTCATGACCTGCAGACAATGTGGGTTTCATTTTATTAATACATAGCCTAACATATTCCTCATCGACAACTACAGAACCTAATGAGTCACCAAATCCGTCCGAGTGAGGCAATATAGTTGAGGAGCAATTATTATTATTATTGTAGACTGACGCAAAGTGATCCGCAAACAACTCAGACATGCCCTTCGCACTGTCGCTATGCTGATTCAAGACGATTTCGGACTCAATATTCTTCCCCAAGTGCGATTTAGCGTACCTCCAAAATTTCTTGGGATTATTAACAAGATCTGATTCTACCGAGTCGCAATGCGCCTGGCGATTCACGGTTATAAAATTTTCTTGCATCGCTTTCTGCAAATTTTAAATTCAACTTCCCACTTGGAAGACCACTTTTCTTAATCCTGCTGTGCAAAAATATCTTTCCGTTTTAAAAGCTTTCTGAGTTCACGAGAGAACCAGTTAGGGAAGCGAGATTTTTTAGACGTTTTAAGAGGGATATATATGTCTGAACAACAGTTGTGAAAAGATATACTTGGTCGTTGACATCAGACGACTCCAAGATAGAAGCCCAGTCAACACCCGACAGATGGTGATACATTCCACTGTAGTCCCCCGCTGAATACTTATACGATGTGTGTGACGAAGGACACTTAGAGGGACTGAGGACAGGAGGATCGAAAACAGAAATTACTACATCAAGAGCAGGGTGATATCTATCCTCAGGAACCATAGAAAGTTCACTTCGAGCAACACGTATACCGTCCGTGTTTGAAAAGCATAAATCTAAAACATTACCTTGGTCGTTTAGAATGGTATTGTGCTGTCTAAGATCTAAAAGGAAGTAAAGTTGAGGAGATAGTTGCACTTTTGTTTACAATAAAAAATTGTCAGTAAGGACATTGAACTGTGTCCAGTTAATACCTGGAGCGTTAAAATCCCCCAAGATTATAAGATATTGCTACCCTGTGAATCATTCATGGTATTTTCAATGTCAGCGAGACATCTTTGGAAATCATCTGGTGTCGTCTGAGGAGGAAGGTAAAACAGACCTATTAAAATACGTTTTCTCCTAGAACAACAATTTCCACCCACAGAGACTCGGGAAAAACTTTCCAAATCTCACGTCTTCGTGAACTATGCTGTTGTTAACCGCGACCAATACACCGCCTCCGACTCGGCCCCGGGAAGAGAAATCACGATCGCGACGGTAAACATCAAAACCAGGCGGAAAGTAGTCGAGGAACCAACACTAGGACATACCAAGTTTCCGTTAAGCAAACAATTGAGTAATTAGAGAGAGTAATGTTGGCAAAGAAACAGTCAGCTTTCGTCCGCAGCCACGGACATTCTGGTAAAACAAATCGAGTTCCTCATCTTTGTACTTAGTGTTGGGCTTGTGGGCTTCTTCAGACGAGTGAAGGAGTTCTTGACGAAGCGCCCTCTGAAAGGTTTAAAAAGACAATCCTTCGGCCACAAAGCAGGGTCAGAGAGGTTCTCAAATCTTCGGCAGCTACAGAGACGTGAAAGGAGGCGTAGGTATTGTAGCGAGTCTTCAGTCGGTGGCATCAAGTTTTCTACATGAGTGAACACAGATGCCAACGATGTCCGTAGAGGTGGTGACCGGATCCCAGCTTGGTCACAAACAATGCCCTCCGACGGGAAGATGAGGGGGCAACGCTCAGCTTGCATGCCACGGACCACTCCGGCTTGCGCAGGGATTCGAGTCTTCGGGCTGATGGGTTGGGCTTAACAGGCAGTGTATCATCTTCCGACGCCACGCTCACCAGCGCAGAGAACCGTTCCTGCGGGCTCATGGGGTTCGGCGTACCAGGCAGAGCATCATCTTTCGTCGTACCGTTCACAGGTGCACGTGCAGACTTTGCAGAGAGAGCCGAGGTAGGAGGGAAAGCGCAGGGCCGCAGCAAATGTTTTCCCTCCACAGGGCCCTGCCTGAACTTCAGCATCAATTCTTGCACGCTTGCCAAGCACGTCGCGTAAGCTGCGAACTTCCGCCCGCAGGCAGGCGATGGAGCCTGCCTGGAGTTCCGCCTGCTGTCTCTGCTCACGACGGAGACGCGCGTTGTCTTCACCGAGGGAAGCAACCTCCTCGGTGAGGAAAGAAATTCCTCCAGCGCGTCGAGGAGAAGGGACCGAAGGGACTGAAGGGCTGGCGTCCCACGTGTGTCGAGGCCAATCGGGAGAGGAGGCAGGCAGCGTCACCGGACGAGTAGGGGAGGCCGACGGCGAGGAGGAGGAGAGCGGGGCGAAACTGGTCGTCGGGGTCACCGGAGGACCGCCGCTGACGTTAGGCTAGCTCCACCGTTGATCTTGGCACAGCTCTGGCAGACAAATGAGCTCACCTCACGCTGAAGAAATGTGCGTTCGGTCTCGGAAAGCATACGCACTTCGTATGCGCGCGAAGTGGCACTCAGGCAGCGCGAAAAAATCTTTGTCGTCGTAAAAGCAGCGAGAGCAAATCAGGACATGCATCCTTACTGGGGGCATCTCCGCAGCGAATAATATAATAATAATAATAATAATAATAAAATACTATTGCATCAATTATTTACGGCAGGGATGTATTCGGACAGACACAAGGAGGTCGTCACGAAAAATGTACAAAAACAGGAAATGTACTAGACTTAACTTGGCTACGTCAGCAATCGACATTTGCACCGTAGATGAACACTATCGCGCGTGGACGACTACCACAAGCCGTTTGTAGTATCGTTTCATCTCCAAGTTAAAAGGCCAGATTTTATGAGCAGTCGTGGTTTGTTACCCACAAGGCGATATTACAGTCTGTACCATTATCTAAAGAGTTTGATTGGAGCTTGTTCTAGGAGATACGTGTGTTGAGTCATGTCACCACACAAACTAACGGAAACACTAAAGCAAGCTTTAGACACGTATATACCCAAAAAAAATTTCTAGAAAAAATAAGTATCCTCCGTGGTTTTCGAAGTCACTCAGGCAATGCCTATGGAGAAAGCTGCATTATCATGTCTTTTCAAAAAGACAAGACTGCAAAAATGGTATGAATGTTTAGACAATCTCGAGCGTTGGCGAAGCAGCTCTATAAGAATGAAAACAAAAGCAGGAAAATGCTGATGAGCAAAGCACTTCTTAAGCAACCGAACGACCTTTGGAAGTTCGTAAAAAGATAAATAAAAGCAGTACTCTTTCCTCAATTGCACTGCGAGATGACAATGGTTATTGTTCGGAACCAACTTTAGTAGCAAACGTGTTTGCGAAGCATTTTAGTGCTTGTTTTTCTGCCGCTGAACTACCTTTGACAAGTCCGGACATCAGAGGCGGCGACTTTTTGTCTTGCACCCGATAACTGAGTGCGAAGTCATGGATGCTGTTCGAAGGCTAAAGCCGAAGTTATCTGTGGGTATAGATGGGATACGATTTTATAGTGAAAGGCTGTGCGGAAACGATTTGTCCCGTTTTACATCACATTTTTAACTTATCTCTGGAATCGGGTGTATTCCCGACATGTGGAAGAGTTCTCTTGTTATTCTAGTGTTTAGTCGGGTGACCGAAGTAAAGTGAACAATTATCGTCCTGTGTCACTGCTCTCACATTGTCAAAAGTTTTCGAAATAATACTACACAATCGTCTATATGCGTATTTCATCAGAAAAATTGTCCCGAACAGCAGGATTTTTGAAAGGTCGTTCGGTGGAGACGAATTTGTGTTCTTTTTTGCATGATGTTGTGTCCATGTTTCATAACCGTGAGCAAGCTGATGTGGTCTACTTTGACATGACGAAGGCATTTGACAAAGTCGATCATCGGCATTTATTGGCCAAGTTAGATAGTAGGTTTATGCCCAAGTATTGCAAGCTTTTTGAGAGTTACTTGTTCTAAACGCGAGAACTTGGTACGTGTGTCCAGTTGCTTATCGAATCCTTTCTTGGCTACGTCGGGCGTCCCACAGGGAAGCAATCTTGGGCCTCTTCTCTTTTTAATTTTCGTAAATGACCTCACTTCTTGTGTGAAATACTCAAAAATGTTGTTTTTGCCGACGACATAAAATTGTATCGACGGACAACAATACTGTGGAGGATGTGTTTTTTACTCAGCGTGACGTAGGCTCTATTTCTTTGTGGTGCTTGACAATGGCCTTGTATTAAACGAATTGAAAACAAAAAATTATTTCTCAGCAGGAAAACGTGACGTTTTGCAATTTGCTATGCTTTAGTCTCAACTGTTTTCAGCCGTGTGTCTCTGATTAGGGATTTGGGTGTATATTTAGACACTGAAATTTCTTTAATCATCAGGTTATGAATATTGTAAACTCGTCTCTAAATGTTTTTGTGTAATCATAACGCGTTATATCGAGAAATTTTAGAAATCCACGGTGTTTTTTAATGTTTTTTTCGCTCTCTTGTGCTAAGCCGCCTCGAGTTCTTCTTGTATGGAACAGCATTGGAGAATCTAACTCATCTAGTATTGAGCGAGTGCAAAGAAAATTTATAGTGTCTTTTATGTCGTTACTTGCAGTCCAAGGATTTTATGACTATGAGAGAATATGTAAACAAATTTGCTTACGCTCCTTGTATAATAGGCGAATGACGCGTGATCTTCATGTTCGTGCATAAAGTTGTTAATGGTGTTGTTGACTGCACAGCGTTACTGAACAGTGTATATTTGCGT